>CAEMYA010000025.1:1673731-1717664 GCA_903131615.1 Diplodus sargus | reverse complement strand
CTCCAAGAATGATTAGTCACTGCCACAATGATCCCTCGTATCTCACGCCTGTGGCACTGCCGCGGTCGGGGCATTGTTCTGAGTTGCCAGATGGAAGCCTTTAACTCGAAGACTTATTACATTATTTATCTATTTCTATCTCCGCCCAGGGGCTAAGAATACAATAAATCTAGCCAAACTTGAGTTAAAGGATTCTACACTGACATGTTTCCAATTCAAACTAAATCACGGGTTTATAAAAGTAAATCTGATTGAAACCAAGTCCCCCCTCTTAGGAGCAGCAGGCTCTGCTAGACGCGCACGTTCAGGCTTCCAAGGCCGGTCGAGGCCTGATTTTCTCCGCGTAAACATTTATGTTTCGGTGTCATTTTATTTCTCGATCTGTAAACCAACACGCAGGCTGTGTGGGAGGTTCACACTAATAAGGCAGAGTGTGTTTATCATTACAAGTAAGCTGGGCTTTATTGGGGAGAGAGTAAAGCACCTTTTTCTGCCCTCCAGAAATGGTCCCTCTAAGGGCCGACACTCCTCTGACGGTGTCAGCTTCATGGATGAGGGGGTCTGTGCGTGTGATCAAATCAGACTCTTAAAGGTCAAAGGTGAGCCAGCTGTTCCTCTCTTTCCTTGACCCCTGGAGACGAGTTTGCGCAGGGCTTTTTTGTGTGTGTGTGTGTGAGTAACAGGTCATTCATGATAGCGGATGAATGCATCACCGGCAGAATAAAAGGGGCGTAACACCTGTTGTCTTTGCGCACAAGGGAAAACGAACAGCCTGCGCGATGTGGGCGTTCATCTGACATGTTTTTTTTGTTTCTACTGACGAATGGCAGATCAGCACACGGAACAGATTTAACGAGCGGTGCGTTCGCTCTGCTCTTTGTTCGCCCTCCCCTTCACACCTGAATCCCTCGTCAACATCTGCACTTTCGGCGCCCTTTCCCCCCTGTTCTGCCTGAGGTCACGCAAGTTGGCAACCTCCAACCCTCGGGGAAGTGACAATAATAAAAGATAGCAGGAGCACCCCTCTGAGCTTCGAGCGTACATCTGGTGCCGGGTTACTGCGATTGTTGTCGACTGCAGAGAGGCACAGCAGCTCCGAACCAGAGAGTCTGCTTCACTTCACTTCAAACTGTAAAGCAGTAATCCTATCGTGTCTGCGTATCAAAGTAAAGATACACTGGTAAAGCGTTATAAAACTGACAGTCTTTAAACAAGGGTGAAACACAGGTCAGTATAAATAAGTCAAAACCGCTAACAAGCCTGCGTATGGCAGCTGCTGTAACAGCTCCCCCTGTAATGGCACCCAATCAAATTTAAGTGAAAATATTTAGATGAAAGCGTTGTTCTGTTTGAAACGAGCAAATTCAGCTGCCAGTGCAGTAAGTGGTTTTTCACCCGCTATGTCTTAAAATAAGTCCACCGCGAGCCTCAGAAGGGCTGATTTCGAGAAAAACTCTCGCTTAGTGTAGTTAATTGAATGAAATGCTATTTAACGGTCAATACTGGGGAGGGGTGGGGATCGAATCAGTTCAAATAACATCAGTGTCAAAATGAAACACAAGCACGACGCGCCAAAACCAAAGCCGCTATCGAGACAAAGCAAGTGGCATTCTGCTTGAATTAGATCAAACAGTCTTGCGTGGTCAGCTCCCGGATAATTCAATCTATCAAATCGAGTCAGGGCCAGTTTTAAATCTAAATATACGATCGCTCACAATCACGCGTAGTGTCCACACGCAGCCGCAGGCGTGTTTTAACCCAAACACGCTGATTTTTCAGACGAGTTGAGGGCCTCATGAATAGAAAATTTAAAAAAACACCAAAACAGATGTTAATTAAATGTGAGATATTTAAATTAGCTTATTAAATTTGTTTGGCGAGGAAAAAAGGAAAGAAAAAAAAAGACATCTTGCAGCTCTAATTTTTTTTAGTGATGTTCATGTTCACAATTAATTAAAGGCCTGAACAGCCATTTAGGGAAAAGAGTTCAAGACATTACTTGATAAAATCAAGAATAACAAGATGTCGTGCAGCAATCAAAGCAGGGCAGCTAGAAACAATAAGCTAATGAAGTTGCATCGCACGCAATGGCCTACGGGACGTTACTGCGAGGGATAACCGTACGTTCTGATGCTCAGTTTGACACGATTGATCCTCCGCACTGTATAAACAATAACATTTTTGTTTGTGAGGTGTTCTTGCCCGCTCACTGTTGTTGCTCCTCTGCAGATGTTTGCGTTCTGACATCTGGGAACGGTCCTCACCTGCCAACAGCAGCGTCGCACAACCCAAAACTCATGTGCATTCACGTACGTCTGATCTGATCAGTTACTGTACGTCGCCTTGACCTTGCGCAAGTCGCCGCGGTCATGTGCACGTTGCGGGTCACACAGAGGCTGTTAATGCCGAACCTCGGACTGACAATGCGGCTAAGTTGATTGTGCAGTCAGGAGCAACGGGGCAGCTATGATAACTGGATTAGCCTCACTTTGACCTGGGCCTGAACCGAGGCCAGAGTCAGGGATGGGTCAGCTGTGACTGTCGAGAGAAACATATAGAGGTCCTTCTGTGCGCGCTAGCGCTCATTAGCATCGGGGTCAACGGCGAGATGATACTTAACGTTGTTAGTAAATTTAATGTTGAGAAGGTTAAACTACTCGGGTCCAACGCGAGACACTGAAGGTCGCGAACTTCAGCCGCTACACGCGATCAGTGTTGCCGAATTTAAAGGCCGACAACCGCTGCAAAAAAACACATTATTCTCATCAACGCACGCACGCACAACATGCGCTCATACCGACACACTAACCGCTCGGTCAGCTTGCAGTCGAAGCGATCACATCTTAATGAATTCTATTGATTGACTTTATTCTGCTGAATGGTCAGGAGCCAAACGCTTGTCTGCTCTGCACACACACACACGCACACACACACGTGCCTACAGTGTGACCACGTTCTGCTTAATTGAGCCACAGAGACACAAAAATCTTCCATGTGCGTGTGTGTGTGTGGGGGGGGGGGGGGTTATTAGACGCCGCGATTACATATTCATACACAGCCTGAGGGGGTGAGAAACTCGCTTATCCTCCTCATATTAATTTCCTGACTCCGCACATGTGGGGTGAATGTGAGGAAGTGGTGAGAAACACAGCCCTGATTCCTAAAGCACCTGTTAAATCACAGTTCGTGTGGGACCAAAGCCCGATACCCACAATGTCTGACTGCGCTTCAGAGGAGTCGGCCAAGTTATTCTCTGGATAAACTGTTCCGTCTAACGCTGCTTTAGCCGTCTTTCTCTGTTGTTTTTCTCCCCCTGCATTCTGCTCCTCACGCTTTTCATCTGCCCTCATCACAGAGAGGATTAAAGGCAATTGTCCCTTTGGGTCTGCAGCCCTCGCTCTCTCCCCCATTTGTCTCTCGGCCCCTCTGATTTCAGCGCAAACAAAAGGCAGTCGGTGTGGACAGCCACGGCTCGGCCGAGCAGCGGGGGAGCCTATCAGATTAAAGCGAGCACCGGAGGCCTCATAAAAACCCAAAACACACTTGGTAAACCAGGTTGTCAGTGATGCAGGGCACCCATTAAAGACACATTCATGCGCACGGGGCGAGCGCACATGTGCGCCGCCTTCCTCCCCATTATCATCCCATCCTCCACGGCTAGCTCAGCCAACTGGAATTTCCAAGAAAAACAGGTTGGCTAGGCATGATGCAGCCCCGGGGTCAGAGACGCAGCCAACTCCTGCAGGGAGCAAATCAGCCAGGGATGAAGGAAAGAGAGAGAATGTGAGAGAGAGAAAAAAAAAAAAAGAGAGAAGGGGGTTAGCGCTGCACACCTACAGGCGTGTGGAAAGAAGTCCTAAATCAGCTGCACGTCCGCACTTCATCAGTCAGCTCACTGGGAAACGGCTTCTCAACACAAGGACCCAGAGCGCAGCGCTGTACAGCACAGTAGTAGCGTCAAACACAAACACTGCGGACGTGAACCGGGCGGACAGGGCCTGGGCGGCTGATTACTCCATTGTCTCCAATAAAACGCGAGTAAAGCGCTCCACAGGTATTCAGAGGAATGTCAGGCGCTCAGGCAGCCGCTTTATCTGAATGTTGGGAAAAACTGAAAATCCTAATTGCTCGAACAGAGGGGGCGAAGAAGAAGCAGAGATAAGCCGGGGATGAAGATTAATTTGGAGCTGAACAGTCCGCACAAAGAGAGACTTTAGCGCGAAAGAAAGAAAATAATGAGACTTCAGCGACTCTGATTAATTGAGGGGGCCTTTTCCTAATCGCCATCACTCCATCTCTCCTGCTATCTGCATCTCGGGCCCCCATGCGCTCACTGTGCTGATTCATTAACACCGTGCCGCCCTGACGTCATCGGAGCAGAGAGAAAAAAAGACTGCGCTGATTGCCTCACTCAAAGCTTGAGCGGATTTAAAAGATTTCCACAATAGGGTGGCAAAAGTTGGAAAGATTTTGCGATCGAGAAAAATAAAGAAAAAAAAGGAGAATCAGCAGCCGGCATGGTGGGCGTCAGAGCCGAAGCGATAACTTGATGAACCGATTAGCCGTCGCAAAAAGAAAACCGCAAGCTATTTTGACTGTTTCATTAACTTTCCGAGCAAATGCGTCAAACACTTGTTCCATCTCCTCAAATGTGAGGATTTGCTGATTCTCTGCATTTCATTCCTCACAAGAAGCAAGTTTGAAGACGCCGCTGTGGGCCCTGATGGACGCGATCAGCTGCACTCCTCTGCCTGAATCCTGACTCGCCTGTCACCGCTGTCCCGAGGAGAAAGAAGGAAGGAGGTGCGAACAGAGGTCCGCGCCGAAAGGGATGAAAGAGAGATCCCGCTAATGGCCACGACGCCGAGAGATGAGGCGACGACGCTCCGGCCGAAAGTGCTGCGCACAACATGTGTCGAGGGGAGTGGAAGCTGTTAGGATAAAGACGTGTGCGTGAGGAGAGGCCGGATGGCGAGGGAGGGACAGGGGGCCCTGCTGGACTAATGTGGTGTTTCGGAGATGCGAAACAGAGGGTCGAGGGAGACAAAGCAGAGGGGATAGAAGGAGAGTCGACGGGAATTAACACTCCGCCCAATAAAGACGATGACAGAATGTTGTGGCAGTCACGGCTCAATTTGAAGTTTGCATGATAGAAAATACGAGTTGTGTTTCCTGTGACTCTCCCTTAGATGTCGGATGTATGTTTTGGCATCATTCTCACTCACAAAGGAGGGGAGGACAGGCGATGAAGGTTGAGAGGTTTAGCCGGGAGTTAGGGGGGGAGGGATTAGCTCAAAGTCACGGGGTAAACAGACCTCCAACACTGTGAGCCAAGGGGTTCAAGGTAGGAGGCGCTGACTAAGATGCACTAAGCCACACGGTAATGGGAAATGATGGGGTCCCGGGCTATCACATGGCTCACGGTCACACCGAGGCTGCCTGGGAGTAGGGGTGAGAAGGGGGGGCGGTGGCGTAGATTATTACCCAGATCAAAGCCGCGTTTGAGTGGATTTGGGTTTCACAAATGGGAGGAGGGCAGGGGCAGAGTGTAAGATGAAGGGAGGGCGGAGATCTCGAGATACACCAAACAGCATTTCAAAGGGGCCGAAGTAGCCTCGTTAAATCATTAGCAATAATGTCGGCGACCCTCAAACCTGGACTGTTGGGTAAAAACAGTCTTGCAGGTGCTACTTTTCCGCTGCATCCAACGTTTGCTGATCGCAGCCTCTTTATTGTAAGGCTTTGCCTCTTTTCCTCACTTCATTTCTCCTTTCATTCTTCATTTCATTTATCAGAGTAAAGGGAGCCTTTGGGTTTTGGACTGTCGGTTGGACAAAAGAAGAATGTTAAAGATGTCATTTTGGGGTCCCTGACGAATTCCGAGGGGCATTTTTCACCAGTTTATACATTTAACCATTTCTGTCAGCATGCACCTGCTATGACAGATTTTGCATCCCACCCCCCGCCTTTTTTCCCCCAACCCCCACTTTGCTCCGCCGTTGCCAAAAAACGGCTCCTGCCCCCCGCTTCCCGTCCTGTTTGCCTACCCTTTAATGTATTTGCTTGACCTCCACGAGGCATCCACACGATGATGTTTTTCTCACCCCCTAAGCTCGCCCCCCCACCTTCAGTTTCGGGTGGCAGCGACGCAACTTAGCCAGCAGACCTCACCAATCGCCGGGGGGTCACATTTAGCCCAGCTCAGCACTTACGGAAGAGAAAGACAAAAGGGACAACTGATACAACTGCAAGAAAGAGGAAGATAGGGATGGAGGGATGGGAGTGACAAAGGGATGGAGGTGTACAAAGCGTGGGGGAGGAGGATGAGGAGGAGGAAAGACGGGGGTCCCTGTTGTCTTTAGTCTTATTGGTTTTCGCTTTCATTACAGACACTGTGTTGACTCTGCACACTGGCCTCCCCCTGTGGATTAACTGCACTGCCTTCACACATGCAGTGGAGCTCTAGCTCGTACATACGTTCTGAAACATGCATGAGCGCGTATATGTGCCAACGTGCGCACCGACTATTTTGACAGCGGTGATTTAGCTCCTCTTTCATTTATGACGGCAATTAAAAAAGAAAAAAGGCGCGTCAACACAGACCGGATGGTAGCGAACCAACAGAACGCGGGGATTTTGCCTCCGTGTGAGACGGTCAACATCCTCCCCCGCGTCTCTCACGAATGGACCGTGAAAGGAGGAAAAGACAGCGGCGTCTCGGACGACGTCGAGACAAAATGCCCCCGTGCATTTCTATCTCGAACACATTGCTCCCCGAGGGGCACGTCCAAACAGGCCTGTCGAACCCTGTTAGCGCGGCCGCTGCGGACGCACAATGGCGCCTTGTGTGCGGGGGCCAACCAAAACGTTCCCCGGGTTTCTTGGCCCATCTCTGCACCGACAGGGTGTTTCCCCCCCCCCCCTATAAAACCCGCTTCCGACCTAAACCTCCATTTCCCCTCTCATCACTTCCTCCTCCCCCGCTGTTCGATCCTCGTCGCCTCGGCCTCATCCTCACCGCTGCTCGCTGTCTCCGCCGCTCCCGTCTTATTGACAATTTGTCTCCCCTTGCTTGAAGTCTCAAGGCTGTGCAATATTCTTAGCTGAGGGTAAAATCCGGAAAGCAGGGTAATTGCCTGTTAAACTGCAGTGATTTGTTTTCCTCCCCCCACACTTTTCAAGTTAATCTAATTCGGTGGCAGTCCATCTCTACTTTGGAATCTGCATCTCAGGTATGTGCATTTTTTTTTTTTTCTGATTTGGTTTTTCTCTCGTTTTCCGCTTTGGTTCCAGTTCGCTGTTCGTTACTTCACAGACAGGGTGTGTCACATTCGTTTCGGGATGTTTTTCCTGCTACGGTCCACTCTCATTTTGGTTTTGACCGGGAAGAGAACCCAAACATATTTCTGGTTGATTTTATTTCAGTCACTTTTGTTTCCCCTGCTATACATTCTGAAAATTGGACGGATAATCCTCAGTGTTCTCCCCCCACCGGAAACACGTGCAGAACTCGTATGTGTACCTCAATCTTAATAAACATTTAAGCTTGTTGTGTCTCTGGGCCGCAGCCAGCTTTGAGAGTGGACATGGGTTTTGGTATGCGGTTTGTAAACGGACCACAAGCCAAAATTAACTACAACCTCTGCTCTTTTAAAAAAAAAAAAAAAAAGGAAACACACAATGGATTTCAGTGATGGACGGATCCAAATTTTTTCCACAAATTCCAGCTTTATTTCGATGTCGTCCTCACAAAAACTCCCGCTGGAACATCCTGCAGTAGCTTCAGGGTTACAGTTGCCACAGTCATTAAGCTGCTCAAAACCCAAAGCCTTGACTTTATTTCATCCGAACAGTTACATTGGACTTTTATTTCAATCTATAAGACATTAACAAGGTCGTGAAATGGCTTAGATTTACCTTTATGCGGCGCGCAAGCCAACACTGGTGCAACTAATGCCATCACTAACACGAAAACGCGTGACATCATCTGGTCCTAATCGACAAGGAACAGCCAAAAAACCCCTTTAAGGCAGGAAAAACCGCGTTAAGCCTCCATTCCTTTCTCACCCCTATCCCTGCCAGGACTTTTTATCCCCCCGTGTTTTTTAATCTTTGTTTTTCCTCTTTTGTCTTTCTTGCTTCCCACTCCACTCCTCCCTCGTTTTCTCCACTCCCCAGCCAGTGCCAGCCTCCGCTCCCTTTGTTCTCCGCTAGGTGTGGCCGATGACAGAAGGCTAGGGGGCAGTAAACTCCGGCGTCGCTCTAACACCGCTTCACTGATTCGCCCGCTTTGATGCTCCCGCTAATCTCCAGCACTCACTGTGGCACATACTGGCACAGGGCTACACAAGCTGTGAATACACACATGCATACATGCCTGGCCTTTGCACAGACGAGCGCTGTGAACAAAGGATAAGGGCACAAACAGATTCAGGCTGTACAGTATGTACAGTGAGGCACGATCACAGAGACACACACACACAGAGTTCACCAGCGGGAACAATTTCTGCGCAAAAAACAATAAAGCAAAATCTGATCTTTCCATCAGCATAATGCATATGGACAACTCATATTCAGGCTTACAGCAGCAGATCGCCAGCTGCAATGCGCCTCCCATTAAAAAAAAAAAAACCTGGCTACATCAGTGGATACTGGGTTTCCCTCGCTCAGTGTTTCGTCCAGAACAGCGAACTGAGCAGTGTCAGGTTCAGAAAACAAAGAGCGAAAGAAAAGGCTGAGTGGACAAACACGGAAAGACGCGGACGATTACTTGCTGATGGCGATGATTGCTCATCTTTATGTCTCTGATTGGCCACATTTCTACAGACTGAAACCTTGCGAATCACTCCGAAGGCACTCACTCACACTTTATAAAGAAGGATGTGCACTTAAAGAGTTCCACTGTAGTTCTAGCCCTTTCCTATAAATGTATGACTATCACTGTTTTGAACAATGGAACAACTGTTAGCACACCATGACTGTACTGGTTTTACTGGAAAATGTGGAAAATTTGTCACAGCTGGAAGCAAAACGCACTTTTCTGAAACTGAAACTGCGAGCATGCTATGAGTCACTCTTTCAGCGCCAATGGACACAAAAAGTGTCGCCTGATGACATCCTCAGTTCAAGTCTCGATGCTCTAATTTGCTCTCTGGCAGACAGGAGTAAATACTGAATGTACGACAAGGAGCTTTCAATCCTTTTTGAAAAATAAATAACACTGATGCCTCTGTGTGACCAACATTAACAAATGAGATCATCTGGGAGAAGAGTGGCTGTTTTCTATAGACTGATTATAGTTATTCTAAATGCATGTCACTGGGTTGGATAAGTAAAAAAATACAGTCTGATTAAAGAAGCTCCTCTGTAGTCTCTCCGCTTTGTTTCATGCTCTTTTCCTTTTGTCTGACAGGGCAGCCAGTATCAACAAAAATCCAAATTCCTTATAGCTGCTTGAAATTCTTCGCCACATGCTTGATGCTCGACACGCCAGCTTGTATAAATTCTGGAGGTGTCCCTCTAGCAAAGCAGTATGAAAGGCCACATCAGACCAGAGTTCAAGTCCTGTGTGTAACCAAAAGTCTTTTCCTAAACCTAACCAAGTAGTTTCGGGGCTTAAACTTGACTGCGACAACTTGAAAGGTGTAATATGTAGGAACTGACCATCGAAATCATACTCAAAACAAACAGGGGGCAGCTTATAACTAGAGTAACCGCTAACGGCTGCTTACTTAAAGCAGCTTTTTAGCTAGTTAGCTCAGTTAGCTGTGCTGCTAGCCGTTCGCACTGTGTGAACTTGGAGCACCGGGGGATTGTTTACACTAAGAGCACGGGAGCTTTGGATTGGGACAGGCTGGGGCTAGCTGGTTAGCATGCTTACTTCAGTAGATGTCTCTTCGATGCAATATTTCTTATCCTCAAAACTGGTATTTCTTCACATTCCGATGATAATTTTATCTTATTTTTGATTTTTTTTTAACTTAACTTTTGCATATTGCACCTTTAATTGTCAGCAAGGTTTTTCAAAAGTCCAACTGGACATTGCATATTGAATATTTGAAGTTATTATAAGTTCAGTATGGGCAATATCAACAGAGCCTTCCAGCCTTTACTCAGTAAACATTCCCGGTTTACAGTATTATATAAAAAAGCTACACTGAATTTGATTTAAAACATATTTCAAACCGTCTGAGCCGTTTTGATCGCAGGCCCGCCACTTGATTCTGATGAGCCCTTTACACAATAGGGCCCAATCTTCTAAATATAATGAAGTAATTCTAGATTTAGATTATGCCAAACGTTATGATTACATACTGTATAATGGAGGCTAAAATCATCCAGGAAGATTACACACAATCAGTGCATCATTGCTACACGGCGCTGCAAGAAGGTTTTCATTAGACGCGTGTCCCCGGGCAGGATGAAACGTATGACAGAAAGAGAGTTCCAGGCAGAACAACACAATAATAAGTCATTCCTGCTCAGGTTTAAGTCCTTGTCATTACCCCTGGGTTTATTTCTCTCCATATCCCTGGCATGGGAGCGAGCGCTGGATGAGGAGCAGGACTAGATTAACATGTCAGCGGAGCGTAAGTAGGCCTGTCCTCCTCTGACCTGCGGCCCACAGCTAGTCTTTGCAGCATTCATCGTACTCCGCAGCTGCAGTAAACAAGGCTCCGGGCCAGGTGTATCAGGTGTCCTTCCCAGACGAGACCTACAGAGGGATTCAGCCTTACTGGCACGAGTTAATTCAACAATGATGAAAACACAGCCAAGGGGGGAGCGCCATGGTTTTGTCATTGTTAAGTATTATTGAATGCTTGCCTTACACGGGCTTTGAAATAAAAACCGTAGACAGGGGAGAAAAAGGAAGATTTGGACTAGAGGATTCAAGGCGGACCACCCGGTCTGAGGCCTTTGATCCACAAAACATGAAGATGGGAGAGCTCTTCTTGGGATCCCTCCGCTGCAAACAGAGATGTAAGCAAGCGCACCGCAGAGCAACAACCTCACTGTTTCTGGTCACACTTTCAGTAAATCGGGCATACACTCTGTAGTGATAAGTTTTGATTGTATAGTTTGCAGGGGCCGGTATGTTTCATGAGCAAAGGCAATTGGAGTATTTGACATTTTATCATTTTTATTCAAATGCAGTGAAACAAATGTAACGTGTCCTTAAGACCTGTGCATGGGACCTTATCTCCTCTCTCTGCTTGTCCATTTGCCACTGCTGACCTCAAGCGAATTGAATGAATTACAACACCACGTGCTATTCAAATGTGAGCTACAGGGGAATTTCTTGGCTAATCAGTGAAACCTTTGAATTTTACGGTTAAAAAACACCACGAAGATGAACGGATTATGTTCCAAGGGTTGACTGTGATGTGACATGAGTTCATGCTTCCCTTTAGTTTACCGAAGAGAGAGAAAGAAGTTATTTATGGTGTGTTAAATCACTAAATTCAATCTATGAAATTAAATCAGCTCTGCCTGATCCTTCAACTTTTACCCTGTCCTTGATCACCGCGGTGGCTTAGGGGTGGATTTCCAGCCCCCTTGGACCGGACGCTGCAGTGTGAGACGGTATTAGAACCGAGACAGGAAATGATGCGATAAACCAGGAAGTTGCCGCTATTGTTAGGACCCGCAACGGAAGTTCTGCTTGGAACGATATGCTGAGGAACTGGACTTCTATGCAGAGAAATCACAGAAGAAAGCACATGGAGATGCCAAACACGCACACTCCTTCACACACTCTTTTCTCAACATAACTCTGAGATATATAAGTGATATATCCTCTGAGAAACTTCCTCTTGTGAACTTCAAGAAGAAGAAAACACAAGAAAACACAACATCAGTGGGTGCTTTTAAATGTATCTGATTGATGAAAAAAAAAGAGTTTTACTGCCACGGCAGCTCTGGGTGACATGTTAATTGACATTCCTCATGCTTTGTCAGGTGGAAACACTGAGGTCATAACATAACGTACCAATAAACAATGTTAACAATGAGTCTGTCACCACAGTGACACAGTTCAAAGCTGTGCGATCATCCAATCATGACGTTATGGTCCAAAATGAAACCTGGCCATCATAGGGACGTCCTATCGGCATCGAAATATGACATTAATACGAATTGGCTTTCCCAGCTGTGCAAACTCTGGATTCAGCAGCTTTATACTGAAGATAATAAGTCAACAAAGTGCAAAGAAAGTGTAAAAAAGAGTCTCTTATGTGAAAGTCCCAACAAAAGCAATAATATGATCAATATTTCCTGGTTTGTAAAAGTAAAACCACATTGGAGTTTTGGTGCCGGGCCAGTGTTTGCAGGGAAAGTGTGAATCATCAGTATGAGAAGATGATCAAATTCACCAAAAATCCCTTTAAAGGCCCCGCGATTTACGGCCGAGGACTAATACATTCATCGTCTACAGGGCAATTAGAAATGATTTGTTGAGTGCCTTTAATGATCTGTGCGGGTGATATTGAACTGTGAGGCAGACCGTTGCTGGAGTTTTGGTCGGCCGTGATGAGCGGCTCACAAATTGGATTTTTCTCCCTCTCTCACACAGTACCGTGATTCTTAAAAGGGTCACATGCAGTCAAACACTTACCCCCTTTATTCACTTAACCCTCCAGATTCACGGTGACAACGCGGCTGTTATCCTGGTGCGAGTCAACAAACGCATTTCACACCTCTCCTCCGCAGATTCAATTAAACCCTTTTTACAGTAACACCCCGGGAGAAACACGCACGGCCCTCTGTTTCCAACACGCCCCTCCGCCTCGCATCCCTCCTGTTGCACGCATAAAACGATTGGTGGCACAAATGTTTCTCCTCTTGGATTCAAGTCTCTGTGCTGCATGGCATTGATTTACACATCCGAGCTATGCTTAAACTCCTTATCGACATCCCAAATTCTCTCAAACACACAGAGAGACATGCGTGTAGGAAAATATAACTGGCACATTCAGCACGGAGCCTTCGGGTGGCTCCGAGCGATGTGATGTTTCGATGCTCTCTTTGTGCGTCTTTCTCCTCGGCTCTCTTTCCGTTCACAGGACAAACCTCATTATGAACAACAACAACAAAAAAAGGACAAAAAAGGATGCTTGTCAATCACAAATTGATTAAACGGTGTTTTTTGCATGCTGCCCCGCAGCGCCAGACAAACTGTGGGCGCACATGTGTGCGCAAACGCATGGATGTATTTGTCTAAGTGAGCGTCCGACAGTGACAGCCAGACGGTACAAGGCGTCGGGGAATAGGTTTGAAAACCAATCTCTGCCAGCCGTGACCAAGGCTCGGTAAAATAATAAAGAAGAAAAGCTCAGCAGACAGAGGCAGAGATGAAATAGGCCTTTCATTGGTTCATTATGGGAGCCAACTCACTGGAGGACACATCTGGATTACTCATACAGCCTTAATCAAACAGCTGGCCGCGAGTGCAGCCCGGCTAAGAAGTAGACTACATGACTATATGTCGGCGCGTTCATACTGTAATGTGGCTAATTGTGTTATTTTGAAAGACAAGTTGGAGATGGGAGAGAAAGACCCCCTGATGTGGTCGTCTCCGCGCTCGTTACTATGGCAACATGACAGTCACACACACAGAGAAAGTCCCACTCGCAGGAGCCATGAGAGAGAAGTGGGTCAGATACTACAAGCAAATTTATTACATTTCCTTTTGGGTGTTTGTTTTTCCTCGCTGAGGTGCCACATGGGTTTAAAGACTAATTGGAGAAATTTGAGGATATTTCATTCAGGGACTTGAAATCACAGTTTAGATGGTCACGATGAGATAAAACCTGAATGTCGCGCTCAATATGTATTTCCACATTATTAGCAAAAGAAAACATAGGCTCTGTGCTCCATGCAGCTGCTTTCCTTTTCCCTTGTTCCCTCTTGTTCTTGTTAACAGGGAAAGTGGCGGATTTGTTTGCATCCCACTTCTCTATGCACTGCGTGTCCTCTTGGGATAATATTTTGATTGCTCTGTCGACAATGCACAGCACAATGCACAACCGCTTCTCACCGCATGCGATATTCCTGGACTCGGCAGCCACTCATTCAAAGGAAGTACGGGGTTGTTTGAGGACTGGTCCTCGCAGTTATGAAACCACGAGAATCAAAGGGCCTCCCCTCGGCATGGGGGCTCGCAAGTGAAGGGGATGAGGCACGGAACGGAAATGTAACGCAACTTTGATTTCGTCGGATTATTTGAAATCTTGGAACACGACAATGCTTAACTTCTCTTGACAGAAAAGCTCTCTTTTTTTTCCAGACGCCAAAAGTCAACCTCTCCCCCATCAGCTCAGGCAGTACAGAACCAGAAGGAAACGAACGTGTCGATTTGTCGTCAAGAAGTCTTTGAGGCAAGGGCATTTCCAGGTAATGACTTGCCAGCGCGGATGAGTTCAGAGAGACGAAGAGCGATCCTGGCGCTTGACTCGCCAAGGTTAGAGCGCCGCGACGCACAACGCACTCTGCATAACACGGACAGACGCTGCGGCGAGCGGAGACGCAGCATAAAGACATCCAGCGTTGGTGCTTTGAAGCCCCGATGTCTGGATTTGGGGACGGTGGTCCTCTAAACTGCCCCCCTCATGCTGGCACGTGATCAATGGGCCTGTAAATGCTGTAGCGCTGGCGCTACAAGCGGCATGAAATATTGAAGCGACAGAGTGTAACACAACCTCGCGGGATGAAGGAGGGATTGTGTGCATGCGTGCAGAGAGGGTGGGGGGAACAGTCGAGAGCCAGTCAGTATTATAAACTATCCAATCAGTCACTCTACACCCGTGTTTGTGCAAAGACAGACATGGAAGAGAGATTGTTAATGTCTGAACAGTTTAGCCCCATAAAACTTCACCTCGATCAGTTTACACTGATCTTTGAGTTTGGCAGGCGATCGATATTTCCTGATAAGAAGATAAGCTATAGTTCATTTTCAGCGTCTCATCAATAACACTTGTCTCTCTCCTCACAGACACGCACGCAAACACACAAGACTCGATGACATTATTTGTTTATTTATGAACTGTTGCATAGCTCAAACTCGTTCAACACCCGATGACATGAGCGATTACGTTCAACCACTCCTGTTCCGCCCTCCCGCACGCTTACAAACACTCCACTCGGCCCAGGCTCCACATGATTTACTCGAACGTATATACACGGGACGGGCTCGAACCCAAACACGCCTGCTCATATAATTACTGTTTGCACCGGACACGCACATATATACTTCAGGTGACTTCAGCCAATTATGTGGAAGCACAGAGCCGACCTCAGGTTACGCTGGGTGTCAAATGACAACCGGGCGTGACAGATGACCGAGGAAAGTGATCTCGACTCGGTAGGGAAGCCCGGGGGCGGAGGGAGATGAGGAGATTAAAAAATGGAATACTGGAAAGGAAATTCTGGTTTCTTTAAAAGTTGGATCGTATTTTCTGTGCTTCAGTCATCATTTTATATCGGTTGCAATAACTTTTGACATCGCTACAGCGAAGTCTTGCCGGGCAAGAAACACCAGGTTATAAACAATCCCCCTGGTTGATAACTTTATCGAAGGTGTTTAAATGTTTTAATGTGGGGGAAACTGGAAAATAACAGTGTTCCACCATAAAACCTTCAATGAAAATTACTGTAAATGTGTTGTTTTTGGACTTTATTTGAATCAGGATATTGTAAATTTGTAGCTTTTTGCTCTTTTTGCAGGTTATAAACAACAATTAAAATGCCTGAAAACAACCAGACCTTTGTTGTGTTTATTGTTCAGTTCTTACTTCCCCCATCCTAAATGTTTCCAACACATTTCCAACACAGAGAAGCAACCTTACCTCATCCATGAGATGTTAAACCATGTGCTGGTTTAAACCATGTGCTGGTTTAACATGGAGAAAACAACACCTATGATCCCAGATTACTTACATCTCTTTGTTTTGTTTTGACTGAGGCACCCCGTGCCGCAGAAACTGCATACGGCGCATTTAACCTGAGAATGCTGCTCATGTCCAAACGTTTCCCAACGTGTGGACTTCTTAGCTTGCAAAACTCTTAACCCGCGTGACCCCGTGACGCCCTCCAGCAGGGACTCAGAAACACAAGCACATGTTCATCTTCTCAGGGCGTCCGAGACACTTTGTCAAAGGTGTCAAAAGCTCGGCTCTGGTTGTGAATTTTCTTTTTTAACGCATTAGCTCGCTGCTGTTGCTCCTCTGTTATCAGCTCATCAGGGCAGCATTGGATGCGCTAAATGCTAATGAGACATGAAACCCAACATTGGAGAGAGGAAAGCTCACTCACGCCAACACATGACATCCTCTGCTAAATGAGTTTGCACATGAATTATGGCCACGAAACCCTAATCAGCAATCAAATGTCCGTTGTTTTAATCCAAGAAAAAGCGAAGTTTCAAACTTTTGCCGGTAAATTGCTGCATTATGCAACAGCAGTTTTGTCCGAAAGACTTTCCCTCTGTGTCTGTGCGTGTGTGTGTACATTATGTGAGAGAGACGGGGCTGACAGATGGCTTAGGGTCCGAACTCACCACCTTGCGTGAGTAGCGGGCCTCAGACCCAGCTCTCACCCCAGTCTCTGCCCCGGGCCCAGGCCTTAACCCAATCAGAGGGATGGATAAACCAGACACACATATGTGGATATTTACATACATCTGCTAAACCTATCCCTTAGGGGAGACGGGATTGAGAGGACAAGGCAGACAGACAAATAGATTGACATGAGGGCTGGAACAAACCGAGACCAAAAAAGAAACTGGGAGAATATTAATTCATAATCACCGTCTCGCTTTAAGTTTTTTACCATCCCACGAACCAGATCAAAGGCCTCTCATCTCCCTGTCTCCTCTTCTATCCTCCAATTAGCCGCGGCGAATCCAAATCAGCAATTAGAGTCATTTCCTCACAGCTGAGTCACCCTCGAGGTGGTCAGTATTAAACTGTATGCCAGATGGGAGAGTACGGTGCTGCGGCGCTGAGATCATTGTTGATAATTCACTTTTTCCCACCGTTCGAACACGGGAACAGCAACACTGAGTTATGGAACATGTGGGGCTGTTCGTGTGGCTCCGTGTGATTGCTTCCAAGTGCGAAAAAAGAGAAAGTGGGGCAAAAAGATGGCCGGAGTGTTTGACTACTTATCACAAACGAGTTTTGTTACTTAAAAGGAACATTTTTCTCATTAAGAAAATAAACCGGCGGCGCACAAGAAAATGGCTAATCTGAATGGTGACGGCTGGGAATGTGGACGTATGGAAATAATTGGCAGGATAGCGAAATACCAGCGCTACAGCAACGAGCAGCTATGCGGCACCCTCGGCTGATACGCAGCCAACATCCAGCTACACTCCTGTCAACATTCTTCATCGCGGAGAAATTAGGCGAGCAACTGCTGCACGGCCAACTTTACCGTGACCAAAACGGTCCTCGGAGATGAAGCAAGAAGACTGGGGGTGGGTTGGGAGTGGGGTGGGGTGCCTCGTGTGATTATCGTTGCTGTAATTGATCGGGACATGGAAGTGAGGTCGAGGGGGGCACTGCAGTTAAAAAACAGGGAGGGGTGGGTTACATGAGATCCTGACCCTAACCTCAGAGACCCTGCAGGGATACACTACACAGACCCATGTGTGTACACAGGGACCCTGAGGTTTACTGCATGTATAAACACACCGCATACTATACTGTATATGGCGGGTTTATTATTGAACTCATGCGAGTGCACGACGTCTGGCTCAGGTACGATAAGACAGACAAAGTGAGGGAGAAGAGCGGACGGAAGAAAAAGAACAGACCCAGGGATGCAGACAGCAGAGTGTGGACTATTTGAAACCTGTCCACAGTAAATCACAGTAATAGTTCTCTTTGAAAAATTCCCATAAGAGAGGATCAGGAGAGGGACGCCGCCGGCCAGCTTAATAGCACAGATTAAATCTCTATAGCTGGACTATAAACGGACGGCTCTCTGTTTCCATAGGTCTGCTACAGCCTGCATCTCACATTACCTCTGTCCTGGCTCTGTGGTCTGCCGGCTAACCGAACCTGACTTCTAAGTCCAATGTCTCCCCTGCAGTAGGTGGCATTCAGATTAGAGCAGCGGTTCTTAAACTGGGGTCCAGGCAGCAAAAGGGTAGCTTGAGGGGCCACTGAGGGGTCCGCAATTAGATGAGCAAGAGTTTGTCACTTGTCTTGCTTCTTCTGTCCGACCAACAGTCCAAAATGCGACTGACGAGGCTCCTCTCTCCCACAGAAAACAGGTGAAAAGGAGCCTCGTCAGTAGTCCCGCCCTTAATTCTGTGACTTTGTGACATCACACTATTTTCACCATAGAAATGAAGCTAGCTGGGGGCCGAAAACATGACAGAGCTGACCAGAGAGACGGTGAGCGGTGTGTGAGCTGACCAATCAGAACAGTGTGCGTGGGAGGTGGGGCCTTAAAGAGACAGGAGCTAAAAACAGAGCATTTTCAGACAGAGAGGGGAAAACAGAACTGCTACACTGGCCAGTATGAGAAAACTGGTGTGTTTTTTGAGCACTAAAGCTTGTAAACCTATTTTAGTAGTGACCCAAAATAAAAACTTGAACCTGAAAATTAGCATAATGTGTGTCCTTTAATTAAGTAAGGAGCAAGGACCATGTAATTAAAATAGAATAAACAGCTAATGACAACAACGCATTAAATCTACCCATCTGTCTCTGTCTGTTTACCGTGTTCACCTCGTCACATTTTGCACACTGCAGACCCAGGACTTCTGTAAGTCTGGTGCCATAAACACAGAGGTCTCCTTATACATCTATAAATGCTGACTGCAATGTCTGGCAAAATGTCAAGCAAACTCTCCATCTGTCTGATACCAGCGTGATATCTTATATCCCACATCTCATGTCAAAACCAATACAGCGTTTATTTGAAAAGACACAATAGCTGGCAACTCCCCATCGAAACTGCGGTCTGCATTCTTTTCGCGCACGCCCCTGCACGTCCAGCATGAATATGAATTTGGGGTGGAAGTTGCGGCTGAGCCTCGGGGATGGAGCTGTCAGCTGTAATTCTGTCACAGGTGTTGGGACGTAAATGTACCTTTGTCTCCTACACCTGAGAAACCTCAGTACATCTGACACACTCATCCTGTTTTGCCCAACCCCTGGCTTAGTGCAGGACACAGGGAGAACCCCGCCTCTCTTCTACTGTAGGTTTCCAAAAGTAGAAGAGACTGATGGCTAAACCAGGCTGTGTGTTTACCCCCCTTATCCAGGTCTCGGAGACCCGGTCTTCCATCGCTCCACCCAAGAGTGGAATCCGAGGGAGTCTGTCTCGGCTTGGGGACAACCCCGACTAACCACAGTTAGGTCACATCAGAGGCCAGCTTTTTTTTTTCTTTTTTTTTTTCTATGCGTGCAAGCTCCCGCTCCAAGGTGACCGCTCCATGAACGTTAATGCACAAGCCTCTATATTTGTGAGCCTGCATGCATTTATGCATCTGTATGGGAATGAATGTGTGTGTAAAGGTCAGCAGCGTTGGGGGAGGTGTGTGTGTGGAGGGGGGTGGGGGGGCCACGGTGAGCGCATACATACAAAAATGAGTGAATGACTGATTTATTAGGTGTATAATTGCCACAGCTCGCCGCTATCTTGGCTGTGGATCTCTGTTGGATGTTCAGCGAGCGCGCGCGTGTGTGCGTGTGTGTGTGTGTGTGTGTGTGTGTGAGCGTGTGTGTGTGTGTGTTGGAGTGGGCAGTGTGCAACATAGCAGGATTAATGGAACACTCAGCACGCTAACTCCACGCAGACCACCAGCATCGCGTTAACCTCGGATCCCAAGATATTGAGACAGAAAGACCATGAAATCCTGTGTATAGCTGAATATGAGCCTGTTTGCCAGTCCACCTGCACGCCTGTCCATCTCATTTTCGTCTTCCTCTCTCTTTTTTTTGCGTTGAGTGAATGCTTTCTATCTCGGCCTGAATATTTTAAAACCTCAAAGTTAGATTTTCTACTCGGCTACGATCAGGGTTTTAGCTTTTATCCAGCGTCTTCTTTGTCACACTCCCCCCTGAAGAGAACGCCGGCTTAATTTTATCTGTTACCCCAGTGACTCAATGCAGTATCTCATTTCGGGATTCCAGCCAAATGCTCTCTCCGGTGTATATCATGCCTAGCTGATGTAAGTCGAAGGAACCACTTTCAGACGCCCAGAGAGCTGCGCCAGAAGAAGTCTTATTCATCAAACCTAACCTTGTGAAAATGTGGACCTGACTATAGTCCTCTAAATCACTCGGATGAAATGGCAGGGGGAAGAAGAAGCCAAATTACTTTATTACACAGTGCACAGGCTGAGTGGTATTGGAGCCATGACCGAAAACCAAGATGAGATGACATTAAAAAAAAAAAGGGCTGTAAGGAAAATAGAAAGCTTAACTCCAAAAATAGGAGGGACCTGTTTTTGTTTTGAGAATAAACTGAAATCCAACTAAAGGATCTCCCTTAAACTCAGTCGCTCATTGACAAATTGTGTTTGCCAGGTTCTATGTTTTATTCTATGCTCATTTTCATACTTTTATTTTGAGTCTACTCGAAAATGTTAAAAGGCTTTAATGTTAAGAATTATAATTTCTCTTATTGTCCATTGCTGCAGCACCTCTATTCACCTTCTGCCTGAACACTCCCTTTTGGTGCCTGTCTCTTTAAGGCCCAGTCTGCTCTGATTGGTCAGCTCTCACAGGCCCAAGCAGGCACCACACGCCATTGGTTCTGCTGGTGTTTTTGCAACCTTAGCCGCGCTGAGAGTGGTGACTGTATAGTTGTGACATCGCAAACAACGTCTTCAGAGAGTCTGTGAAGAACTGAAAGAAATTGGAATACTTTTTAAAGTATCAATATTTTATTACTAAATATCAGTATCGTCCATATTGGTATATAACGCACCCCTGCCCCACGCTCAATTTTTCCCATAGAGAACCTACACCTGCTTCAGAAAATGAGCCACTGATTGGACGTCAGGTTCAAGGTTCAAGTCCTCACTCTTTTGAGTCTTAAACCAATAAAGAGGGCTCTGAATTGTAAGCCTTAATTATGTGTCTTCGGGGGCCGTGCAGCAGGAGGACATTAATTAAGCAAAATGGCCCTTCCTCTGCAAAACACCGCGCAGCATTCATCGCGGAACAAGCAGGGGAACCGCTCCCGCGGCGCGAAGTGTAGGTGTGCATTGTGCCGAGCTGCGGGCGGCCTGGACACCGCTACAGGGATCACATCCACTTCACTCCGAGAGAGAGGCAGCTGGAGGAGAGGCCAGACCAATGTGTAAAATGGAGGACGTGTGATTGGACAGAGAACAGGACGTCTGCCGGGCAAATAAATATAAAAGAATAATCACCCACAGGAAAGAAAAGAAAAAAAAAAGAAAGAAAGAAAAGAAAGCACCCACTCTATTCCACGTTGTATGTTTCCATTCTGGAGGCAGGACCCTCCCTCCCGCCCTCCTTCCTTCATATTTCAAGGACAGGGCTGGGATGGATGGGGCTTTTCTAGTGGCACGCGGGGATTAGAAACACACGCATAAACACACATACACATGCTTGTCCTAACATCGACGCTCGTGAGGACGAGACATGCTTAGACTCACACACACAAGCAAAAGAGACTGAGGCAGCCTGTGAGGTGATTGTTACCAGATGGGGGGGTCGTCCATCCAGCCCCACTCTGTGACAGACAAAAGATTGCACCGACTTTTCCTCATCCTACTCTCACTATGTGTGTGTGTGTGTGTGTGTGTGCACATGTGCGCGTAAGATCTTTCAAGCACGTTTAAGTCGTTTTTCTTTTGGGAGGGGGGGAGGGTGCTCGTGTCTTTAATGAATGAGGGCTAGCCCCCCCCCCCCATTTCTCCATTAGGTTAGCTGGCAGCTGGCATATGTGTGTCCCATTCAAATAGAGTGACATGTTTAATTTGACAATTAAGAAAACAAAGGAGTCCATTTAGAGCCACGGTTGGAGGCTGTGTATACCGCGTGTGCTCGTCAAGAGCCTCCGCTGAATTGAAAGGGACGGAAGGGGGAAGTATTGCGGATGAAGCGGCCTCAGAAAGCTGCAGCAAACCTGGACCGTCAGTTTAGATAAGCGAGAGGAGAAAAGAAGCCCTGAGCAAAAGCAGGCATGAACAGAACCGACGCAAACTGACTTTTTGGGCTAATTCAAACCACGAGGCCTTAACCCACTGCTGTGCCAGTCGATCTGGCTCATGCGCCGAGTATTTACAGTTGTGCAAAGCGGGGCGAGCATTACCTCAGTTTACCCCAAAGCAGCGGCGGACCACAGGGATTTAAAAGGTGATGCAAATAAAAAGCCGCACATGTTGTTTCTCTTCAGCCGGCTGAGGATCGTTAACCTCGCGTTAAGTCACATTTGAGGTGTCGGGGAGAGCAAGCCGACAGGGCTTGCGCACGTACACACACGTTATCTGTCTCGCAAATGTGCATGAAATTATGTTAAACAAACAATCTGTACACAAAGCATACCCCGTTTCCAACACGACGAGAGCTGTCAAGCATTAGGGCCCGTTGTAGCAAGTAGATAAAGAAGTTTCTACATTTTTTGGCAAAGAGAGTCAACCTCTGGACCCACTTATCAGGAACAAGCTGTTAAAAAGGGTGGTTGCATGTAGATCTGTGCTGTTTTTACAAGATGAAAGGGGATGGAAGCCCATGGGGGACATTATTAAGATGATGCTAGCTTGAAAATAAAAACAGACTTCCACAATACCCTTAGAATTGTCTACACATGTATGTTATCTGAGTAAAACTTACAGTGACAATGCAATAATCCAATTTCTTTCAAATTCATTTTCATCAGTTGTGACATGGATGGATCATCTTGATATTATCTAAAAAAGTTTCAACTTTTCATATGAATAATAACTAACATAAGTTGGGAACACAGTGAGCCGGTCCTGACAAAGTAAAATAACGCTGTAACTGTGAAAATTAAATGTAATGCCACATTCATTTCATTCTAATACGGTCGTAGAAAGTCCATACGAGTATGTGAAAATGAAAATGAAAATACATTTTTGCATTTTCAGATTTGTTTTTACTCACATTACAATGTACATACATGTGGAAATTTATGAAGCCCATTCTGGAATTTCATTTTGGCCCCTATGTGCTATCATAGGAGGGTATGAAAAAACGGCAAGCTAGCCAAGAGTGACTGCCTCTATCTTTATCTAAAATCAATTCAGGCGTTCTGAGTAGGTTGCACCCATCCTGACACCCAGTTTCTCTCATTCTGATCAATCGTCAGGCCACGCCTCTTGTAGCCTCTCTTCATTTTCATTTTAACGAGCTCTGAAATTGACTTCAATTTGTCATCCCGCCAGAAAAAAAAAAAACTTTCCATTCCATCTTTTCGCTCTGTGAGGCGCAGATTTACATCATCGCTTATCACAAGATACAGACGCCACTCCCCACAATTCCCTCTGTCTCACCCTCTTTCCCCCCTCCTCCTCTTCTCCTCTCTCTTCCCTCCCTGTGGTCCTGAGAGTCCTGTTACTATGGTTACCGCTGAACGATGGCTCCAGCCCCTTTTGAAAACCATCGCGCTTCCTCCCCCCCACCAACACCTCCTCCCGCCACACACATGTACGCGTACACATGCTATCTCAGTAAAGTAATGGCGTTCATCCTTCACATGGGTGAGTGTTCATATGAGGAGTCTGCCTGCTCCTCTCTGTGCCCAGTTACGATAACATGACCCCACTCTCCCCTCTGACAGCCGTGAAAGATACCTTTGGATGGAAGATTCCTCCCCTGCATGGCAGGGAACAGGAGGAGGGGGGAGTTCCAATCTGCACTCACCCTCATGTGGTCGTTTTAATTTGCAAAGAGTCCCCTCATTGAAGCCACTATCATCTAATCAATACTGTTCCTAGAGAGGCTTTGTGTCCTAGAAGATAACGTCTTACACCGACCACGGAGAGAGAATGTTAGTCTGCATAAGCGTAAAGAAGACTCAAGAGAAACATTTGTCTTCCTTTACTCCTTCCCCTCCGAGGAAAGTGCTGTGCTAGACGACCCGCATGGCTGGTCTGCATCCTCCCAGTCTGCTCCACATCCAATTCTCCGCTGAGCTGATCCACTTCTTTCTTTCATAAATACCTGCGTAAATGTGTGCGCGAGCGAGGTACGGGGAAAAATAGAGCGATCGCCCCCATTTCAAGGGCGCACCCAGACAGATAGAGGTGAAGTCGCCGCGACCACGCGCACAGGAGCTGAAAAGCGGGTGATGAATTGGCTCGGCCCCACCTCCCCTGACCTGCTTCTACGTCTCTCTCATCGTCATGGTAACTACCGGCACCTCGGCTGCATCCTTTCCGTTCATGCTTTCACACCACATGCAGCCATCCTTTTCATCAGTCCCTCGTCTCCCTTTTCACGCAGACCTGGATGCTGTAGGGGAAAAAAAAACGCGCTCAGCCCTGCTGCGCTTTTCATTTACTCGCTATCATTTATCCATATTATCCGGCACTCAGGTCCTCATTATGAAATATTGAGATGTTCGTGCAAGAGTAATAATTCCTTGAGAATTCTATTTTCAAAATCCTTTTCTTCAAAATCCGAGTATCCTGCTTTGCGACAGCGAGTGAGGAAAATAGAAGTTTCCTTTAAGAATAATTCAACTTTAAGACATTGTTTGGTTTCCTAGAGGAATCACCTTTGGTAAAATACCAAGCAGCCGTGATCAATCGAGATCAGGCGCTCTCAATTCATTACCAATGGCGCGCTTCATTACGGCATGAAGTGCAGAGTGTGCTTTGCAGTATCATCTGTCCTGCACTTCCTGTGATCTCGATTTCTCCATCTGCATGACTTAAAAAAAATAGTTTTTTAGATAAGGAACAAAGGCCCGGGAGGAGAAAATACCCTTTGACGGATTCACATTAGCCCCTCGTATCCGGTATTAGAGCGGCGGATCCGGCACTCCAAGATTCTTGCAATCAAGCAGCTCCTCCATAATCGTCCCCCGGGGCAGGGCACAAAATACTCTCAACAGCCCGCCAGTGGTGTGGGTGTTTTGTCAATGCGCACATGTCTGCGTGTTTGTCGGGGAGGCGCGTATGCATTGCAGTTAGTGTATGTGCCGCGTGTGTGTTCATGAACACCACTTGACATCGCGAGGCACTGCCAGCTTTCTAAATTGATATTCCCCTACAGCGAGAAGGATGCTGGCCAAGACACTAATATCTGCCTCAACCGGAGATAAAAAGAGACCGTGCATCACCAGCAGAACAGAGGTTCAAGCATCAACAGTACAGACGTAACTATAGATAAAACCAGGGGCTGCAAGTAACAATTATTTTCTGTTTTATATAAAATGTTATAAAATGATGAAAAATGCCATTGAGTGCTTCTCAGGGCCTGTGATGATACCATTTCATCTTATTCTGTCCAGAACTCACAGACAAGTAGATACGTGTCATGGAGGAGTATGGAAACCACACAAATATTCACTTTTAATAGCTAATAGACACCTAATCGATTAATTGTGGCAGCTCTGTCTTTTTTTCTCTTTTTAAGCTTCAGTTCATATATTTCCTTTGTTATTGTTCCTGTTCTAAATGCATCATTATTGGTCAGCTGTTGAATTCATACTCCATATGAACTTAGCTTGTTAGCGCGGTTAGCGAAGCAGCTAGCTGGACTGCTGGGGGAGTCTTGGTGTTCATACCACTACTGCAACGCAGTTCATAGACGTCTTTGTCTGTAGTTCTTTAAACATTCTGTCTGTAATTTTATTTTTCAAAGTTTTAAGCTAAAATTCTTAAATTTTGTGTATAAATCCGTGCTGGTATATCTCTCTACATGCAAATATGAGGTTGAGTCGGTGTAGGAAAGAATAAGGATTTAGATGAATCACTGAAGCAAATCCTTTCTTCGCTAAAACCTCCTTTATAAAGAAATGGCCAGGAACCAAAAACATTTTCCCCTCTCTTCTCTGTGTAAAAAATGAATGAGTAGGACATCAGATTGGATGAGTAAGGTATCCCTTTTCATCTTGGAGCCAACCAACTGCTCCCACTTGCCACAACAGTGCCGCTCTGCTGAGCCGTGATGCGAAAACATGAAGCAAGCGGTGAGTGACAGCAGCGAGGACACCCGATGCTGACGTTCAAAGATGGCTGGTGCAACTCCCTCCCGGGGGCCGAGTTCCTTTGATCCCTTTTAGGAGAACCGGAGCTACATCCTCGAGCAGAGCGAGCTCGGTGTCAGACTGCTCCGAAATCCAGACCCAAACCCGAGAGATGCGCTGCCGCTTACACTGTCTGCGCACTCTGACTCGAGAACTCCATCTCGTCGCACTTTCACCGCTAAATTCTGCGAGACTGGCATGTTATTTCAAAACCGAGAGATTTATTCCGAGTAGTATAAAGAGCTTCCTAAACTGCGCGCTGCACACCAGGGTGTGTTAGGCCGCAGTAAATCTGATCCAAAACCACAGAGCTGAATTCGGGCCACATGCACCAGAAATGTTGGTTCTCCTGAATTGACATTAAATCTGACACATCCTTACTCTACAAGTTAAATCACTTGCAACAGCCAGACAAAGCGCGGGCCAAGTCACATGATTTACCTAACCTCGGCCGACACCTATCGCTCAGGCCAAACGCCTGTAAATGTACTCAGTGTGAGGTTAAAACAACACGCGGCGACTACTGTTTCACGTCAGAAAAGATTCATCTTGGAGTCCTTACAAGACTCCAACACAAACACCTAATGCATGATCTGCCTGCAGAGACAATCCTGCCGTCGTCCTCGCCTTAGAGCTCCATCTAAATTGCAGGGTGGGAATACTGAGAAAGGCACAGTGACAGGCCAAGATGAGGAATCTCTTTTTCCTTAATAACGACTTATGGTATGGTCGCTGAGAAGACGATAGACCACCCTGAAGCGTATGAAAGCGCCGGTGAAGGAACGTTTTTGAACAAAGCCCGCCGCCCTGTCAAGAATGTATAAACCCCGAGAGCTCTGAGAAATGATCGAAGCCGTTATTGATGAAAAGCATACTCAAAGACGTGTATTTATAGGCCCATTATTAGTCTTAATGTCAGTGGAGCGTTAAATATTACGGCTAGTTCTCATTCAAAAGGGATATCATAGCTGTTTGTGCTGAAATGATTGATAAATGAGACCTTTGAGACGGGGTAGATGAAACTGCTATAAGCACACTTGTGGCCAGTTTTGAAAGGAAAAAACACTGAGGTTTCATTCTTCATCCCACGGCTGCCTATTAAATTAATATTCTGCTCGTCCTGCATGGAAGGGTTCACCGAGTCCAGAGGGCTTCAAGCGCAGAGGGACCTCCACGGCGTGTCTGAAGATGGGACTGGAGGTGGAACAAAAAGGCAGGAGGTTTGTGATGGGGGAGAAAAATGAAGCGCCATAAACACATTTTTCCTGCGTCCACCGATTTTTTCCGCGCCAAAGCCGTATTTATCCCCGTCCCCGATCGCCTCTCCGTCGGCTGTCATCGCTCGATCGCTCACTCCCGTCCCCGTCGCCCTCGCAGCTCGAGATGTGTGCAGTTCATCGAAACAAATCACAGCAGTTGCCCGTGCAAACACTCAAGCTATTTCCACTCCAGTAGCCCGTCCAAGCCTGTCTGACAGACCGCAGCCAGCGACCACAAACACAAATGTACGCTCACGTGCACGGAGGCCCACAGTGGAAATAAGTCTTCGGCTTTTCTGTGGTTTTCGTGCTTGAGGCCAAAAAGCTTCAGGGTTTGATGCTGTGCCTCTTTTCCTCTCTGTACATACATTTATTTTACTGTACGGTACACATCCACACATGTCCAGTGGTGGAATGGAACCAAGTACATCCACTCAAGTACTCTAAAGTTATTCAAGGTACTTATTTACTTTGATAAATACCTTGAATTACTTGTTAGATCGAGGTACATGAATTCCGAGAACCTTGAATTAGTTATTAATTTCACATTTTTACATTTCGCATTTGCATTGGTATTGTTTTATGCATCCAGCTATATACATCTACGCCATCTCAGAGGCAAATACGTTTCTTTTTCACTCCACTACAACTACGTACCTCCAAATGTGGTGATTTCTGGTTGGAATTTTCTGGTGTACAGGATCCAAACACTTCTTCTACCACTGATGTTGTCACATAACTGTACACAACTGTGATATGCTGCATAATGTACAGTGAAATGCCACATTTCGGCCCAAGCATGGCTGTGAAACCAGACAGCAATCAGAAAAGAAAAAAAAAGAGGGAGGAAGGGGGAGTAGCGGAAGGTTAAAACGGGCAGGTGGGATGTAGTAAGAGAATCTCTTTTAAAAAAAAAAAAAATTCCACTCAGGGGTAGTGGAAACTTTCTCTCCCTCTTTCTGGTGTTGCTCTAACCTTTAATAGACATCTCATGGTGAGAACTATCCTTATAAAAGCCCGAGTCCAAAGAAAAGACAATATGAGGTGCACGCATGACAGACGTGCAGCTGGGAGATGTAAAGAAAGCGAGAGACCTGATGTGGACCACATTGAGTATAAAAACGCTCTTTTGTTAGCCGGTGCCACGTCTGTGATCTCATATATAGAGCGGGCAGGATCAGCGCTTTTGTTTAATACTGTGTCCTTTGGCACCGCGGACGCAACACTAGAATCTGGAACGGTAATGTCTCCTCCCTCCCCCCCCGTGCCTCCTCCCTGCCCCCGCTCAGCATCACCCCTCGTTCGAGTTCCTGAGGTGAGGAAGGAGGAAGAAAGGGAGACAAGTGAGATGATTAAATGGATGATTCATTTGAGAAAACAAATATCTGTAGCCGGCACAGCGTTTGACCCCTGAGAGGAAAATAAATAGCGTTGGGGAGAGCTGGGACAGACACAACAGCAGAGGAGCGGAGTCGGCCAGATAACAGCTCAGAGGCTGCTGCTGCCGACACACACACACACACACACACACACACACACACACACACACACACACACACACACACACACACACAAACAACAGCTGAAAGTCATGCCCTGGAGTGGGGATAAAGAGACAACATCGAAATAATGAATTAAATCGCTCGAACCATTCATATCTTTCTTGCACACTATGACACAACCTCAGCGCTCGGAGAGAGAGAAAAAGGAAAAGTCTCGGTCACACCCAAACTATGACTTCAAATCTGTCTCTCTGTAAAGCCGAAAATGACAGAATCTGATACGCTGGGAAACGAGAGCCTTCGCCGCCCTTCGCCCCTAACTTATCGACCACCTGCTGTCCTAAACTGCACAGCCCCCTCCCAAAGCAAATACAATCTAGAGAAACACAGGAAGCATACTAATTTACACCAACTTAACTCAATGTGTCATGAAATTAGATTAGTGTGACCAATGAACTGCAGAGAGCCTCGGGATCACCTGCTGCTCGCGCGTGGTGTGTGTGTGTGTGTGTGTTCACGCTTGTGTGTTGCTCCCTTTCGCTTTCAAACCACCAGCGTAGGGGAGAGAGAACGAGCAGCAATGAGAGATGAGACAGGGACAAAATGGAGGCCCAGGCGGAGAAAGAGAGGTCGTCTGGACTGCAGATAAGTTTGAAAAGAAAACACAATGCCAAAGCGGCCCCAGGAGAGCTGGAATAGAGCGATAGGCTGAGCGGGGGGGGAAAGACGGATAGAAAGAAGTGTGCATGTGTGGCTCCATGGAGGATGGAGGATCCTGCGCCTGCAGCTGTTTGATACCCGTCTGTTCCACAGTCTGGCAGAGCTATCTCGGTTGTGTTCCTGCTGAAGCTGAACGCGTCCACCTTGTCAGTTTTAGATTGCGGAGAGAAAACCCGCTGCACTCTAGGCAAGCTTTGCAAGTCGCAAACTTCTTTTCTGTCCATCTTTATCCATCATTGCAGGGGCTTTACTGCCATTATAAGGCTTCGGCAGACAAACTGCTCTGATGGTTGTAGTTGAGCGCCAGAGGGACTACTTTCTTTCAAGTTTTATCATTAAGGTTTATTTATCATCTGCTTCTTGTACATATTGTATTGTGGTAATAATAATGGTCCAAAAACAAGCGAAATTCTGTACTTTTACCAAAAATAGAGAAACTTGTAAATCTGCAACTAAATCTTCCACAAACCTTAGAAAATACATCCTCTGTTAATATTTAGGAACTCGGGTGTCATCCTGCACATTTAAGCCCACTAGTCAAAGATTTTGCAACAATTTTGATAATCATTATTGACAACTATTATTAATCGACCAAAAACTGTTCTAAGTTTCTGTTTTCAGCCTCATAAATGAAATGATTTCTTGCTTTCTTAAGAATCTGATAACACTGAGACGCATCGCGAGACACGATTGTTTTACTATGGCACGCCGTGCCTCGTGGGTTTCAGGAAGTAGATCATCTTAAAAAATGCTCTGCTGACGGAAAGGCTGTCTTTGAATTCAGGATTCAGGTAATAGATAAATAGACAGATGTGTCACTAGACTAGGGAAAGAGAATAAAATGATGCCTGTTTTGGTGCTCAGAGCAAGTGAGCAACAACAACAAGCAGCACAGCCAAAAGGGAAGAAAAAAAATATATTTTCCGCACTTAAACTCACTAGCTGAGGGGACACTGGTTCCATTAAAACAGCAGAGGAAAATATCAAGTTGAGTCCAGTGCAGGAGTCAAAGAGGTAAAAGCCCATGAGACGTGGGGTAAAAACCTAAGAAGAAAAAAAGAAAAGAATGGAAAGCGAGATACTCACTAACAGATGAGATGAAGAAATGGAATAGTAACCAGTGAGACCGGAGAGGCCACAGAAAGAAAAGAGAGAAAAGCCCCTCGCTGCCATATGGTACAGAGTATTGGGCTTAATGAGGCGTGAGGCCATCCTCTCCACAGAGGCATCGGCCAGTCTGATCACACATGAATGAACACTCTGATAGGTTTAAAACTCAGCATATGCCAACAGCTAGTGATATGGAACCAAACTACTGCTTCTGAGGGGAAGAAAGAAAGACAAAAGAGTGATTTACCCAGGGCCCGGGCCCGAATCCAGCACCCAGCAATGAGCTGAGAAAAAGAAATCGGTCTGATAAGAGTTTAACATGGTGAAGCTGATTGGTACTGAAAATATTCCAGCAGAAAAAGAGATCAGCGTAGAATCTGGGCTCCGAACCGCTGCTTGGACCCAAAAAAAAAATTTAATAGCTTCAGTCTGCGTATGTTTGCCAACATGTGTGGTTACCGGAGGTCACAACATCAACCGCTGAGGTCAGAAAAGAGCCAGAAATGCAACAGAAGAAGAGCAACTTGTGTATTTTGCCATACAAAACACTTAAGAGTGAAAACTAAAGAGACAGTTACTGAATACTAATTGGGTGAATAGTGATAATGGATACGGAAGCATGTTCACCATTGTAGTGCAGCACTCTAGGATGCTAACATTTTCTAAGTATTGCAGTTATATGGACAGTTATGAATGCAAAGTATTAAATGTCATAGCGATCCATCCGATAGCTGTTGAGAGATTCACTCCAAACCTTAAAAGTCAACCTCGTGGCTAAAGGAAGGTGAGGAGATCTCTAAAGTCAGCAGAATTTATCATCTTCCAACAACAGAGTGCTGCAGGAGCGAGTCCGGAAGTTGTTTTCTCTTTGGATTCCCCCTTTTGGAAGTCAACGGAGATGTTGAATGGATTTATGTTCGGTCAGGAATAAGACCTGTGGTTAACACAAGCTTAGGGGATATTCATGTTTGTTTTTTATTGACATAGAATATGACAGTAGATGACCCAGTCGTGAACTTTGAAGCTTTTCCTTGTCTTTAAAAAAAAGGCGGGTGATAACAGGTGGATGAATGGAACCACAGATGTTGTCGGGGACATCAAACATCATCACGGCGAGCAAGGAAACTCATACTCTGGTTACTTGCTAACCATTCTAACTCTTTACAACTCTTTATATCTTTACAACTTCTAGATTTATCAATTTATAGCAAAGTGTGTATAGTATAGTGCGCTGGGAATCCCGTTAATGGTGCTAAGGGTATGTGACTGTGGTGAACAGTAGTTCATTTATAGTCTCAAGTAAGCTTTTTTACTTCTTTCGATTGCATTTATGCTTCAAAAATCCAACACTTGTCAAATACTGGTGGGATAGCAGCTGACCCGACCCACAATCCCAAAGCGTCAGTATTTGACGAGGTGAGAATGAGACTCAAAAATCAACTTATCTTACAAAGGTTGTTTCTGCACTAATCCAAAATCGATTGGAATAATCCCACCGGCCTGGTCGAGGGAACCAGGCCGACGTCCTCAAATACACATCATCCCTGCAACACTCTGAATGTCCTTTCAGAAATTGCCGAGATATTCTCGTCAAGACCAAAGAGGTGGAAACAGACTGACGTTGACATCTCAACAGCCATTCCGATAGCATGGCTTAAAATGGGGGTTCATAAATTGCGAATCTCAAGGATTGTAACCTTTATATATTAAAAAAAATACATAAAAAAAACACTGTGTTGACCTTCACCACTTTGTAAGGGAGGTTTCGGTCATGAGGGCTAAAACCAAGATGGCTCTCGCGCTCCAGTAGCAAACAGGTGATGAGTTCTCAGTAAGTGATGATTGATGTTATGAGAATAGTTCACATAGCAGACACACCATCCCGATCCCTCGTCACACACATCCTGTCAACATCGCTTGGCAGCTGAGAGTCGGGGAGCGAGAGCGACGGGGAGGCAGAAACGCAGAGCCAGAGAGAGAGAGTAAGCGTGTCAGAACAGGGGCCAGCTGTTAACAGCGCGAAGCGATTCACCGAGTTTTTCGATCTCGCCGGCGTCCGCTTGGATGTGCGAACCCCCCCCACCACCACCATTTGTCAGCGCTGATCGCCCCTCAGATGCAACCGAGGCGTGCGTTGACAGTGATCGCTCCAACCTGCGACTATTGATCCTCGCAAATTAAACACACTGACAGATTAATTAAAACACACAAGACAGACTTTCAACAGAGCATGGGCGAATTAAAGCACAGCTGCCACTGTGTGAGATCAAGCGGGGGGGTGGGGGGGGGGAGAAGACATCAAGCGGGCAATAAATTTCGTCTCCTCCCAACGTTTTCAAGCTTAATAAAAACTTGAGTGTGTGAGTTTTGAGTCTGGGCTGGAGGAGAGCACGCAAGCTCCAAGTGGAAGTTGTGGTTTGGTCTGGCTCTGGTTTTCTCTGCGCGACACCAGCAGGAGAGCGGTCCAGTGTTACAGGAAGCTGAACACCTTCCTGTTTTCAGTGCGTCACCTTGTGTCCTTGGCCTTATTGGTTTATCAAATGCGATTAGTCTCGGTGTGTGTGTGCATGCGTGTGTGTACGTTTGAAATACGATTAGTCTTTCCTTATAGAGCCGTATAGACTTTCGCCACGGGGTCCCAGACTTTGGATTTCACACCGAAAGGGCTGATTACTCTGACAGACAGACGTGTCGTGTTTATTTAAGTGGTCTTGCGGGAAGTTCAGGAGGACGAACTCCACCTGTCAAAAGAAAACCTGTCTCTTTTCTTAGGTGTTTTTGCCCTATATCAGTCGACCTCGCACACCACACTCACACGATCTCATTCACTTTGTCTCGCTTTTTAACCTGTCTACGAGCTACGCCTGCTCAGTGGGTGAAATAATCTGTCCGTCGCCATATTTGACTGGTGACACTAAAACGAAATGAAAATGTTGTCTATATCAGAAATTTGCACAATCCCAGAGGGTACGTTTGTCTAATTTCAGGTCAAAATATCTCTTAGTTTAACATCCAGTCACCCCGACAGAAGCATGTCAGTGAGATATAGGACTAGCACTAGCATTACACCGCTGTAATGCCAGAAGGCCGTTCTCCGTGTCTTTGTACATCTCCCAGCCGAGCACATCTGCGGTTCTGTTGAGATGATTGAGTGTCGTTTAACAGGCCTGACCAGCAAACCACATGCTGAACATCACAAGGGAGATGCATCACCTGCTGAAAGTGAGTTCTTGGCCTTAATAGTGTACACATACACAGGCAGGCACATACAGTGCAGTAAAGCACACATATGCAATGCTGGCTTTGATTTTTTTTCTGCCGTGCCTTTCTTTTATTTGACTTTCATTTGAAATGATTTTTCCTTTACTTCCCTAATCAGTATTTCTTCTAGCTTGCGGCTCCAATGTTGATGTCTGTCGGTGCCGCGTTTGTGTCTTGGCAAGAGGGTGCACGTCGGCGCTGGTGAGATCAGCAGTGGCTTCCCAGCGGCCGGGTCATGCTGGAATCGAGCATGTCATTGGATTGGACAGACACTGTGCAAGGCACAACCAACAAGAGAAGGAAAAATACGCTAAAGCTCTGAAAAACACAGATGTAGCCCAAGTAAAAGATCAAGAAAAAATTAAAAGAGACCACATCGACTCAGACGCATCAGCACTCAGTGAAACAGGCGCCTCACAGAATGGCAACTTTTGCCCCCAAGAGCTTCTAAACAATGAAAAAGCGGCACTCTAAAACACACTTGACAGCCACAGTTCAGACTGTTCTCATGATCTCTACCTTCTCAGGATACGAACCTGAATCAGATGGATGTGCATGCACAGGCACGCACGCACCGCACACACTCACACAAACACACACTGACGCACCGTAACCTCTCCAGCCTGGGAAATACTTTAAGGAAGCGGGGGAAGAGGAAAGCAGGGAAACCAAGAAATAAATAACTCCTTTGTGCCGCGGCTACATAAACACTGCAGCACATTACAGATTACTATAGTAGCCGGACTGATAAGAAAAACTTCCTACACACTTGTGCTGCATGTGCGTATGTGTGAGGGGAGAGTGAGAACGGAAGCAAAAGAGACATCACCAGAAAGATGTTAAAAAAATAAAATGCTAGGAAATGAACAAATAAGGAGGATGAGGTCACACACAAAAGAAAAAAAAGAGCGATTTGGAAAAAATGGAACCTGGAACAGAAAACGTTTGGGCTGAAAGGAGGGAGAACTACTCCTTACCTCGCATAGGTAAGTTTCCCACTGCTTCAAACACTTCTGATAACATGTTTTGTTGTTGAGATACTAAACATTTGCTGATTTTTTTCCCCACATTTTTAAACAAAGTGTCCAAAATTCAAACCGAGCCAGCCTGGCAAGTACAATGAATCCCCAAGCCAAGTAGTGATTGTTATCTATTGTAAATATTGGTACAATCCTGAGAACTTTCTGCCTTTCGTCTCGACTCCGCTAGGAACGTGACAAAACCTCACAACCTGATCGTCGAGCCAGAAAACATCCCACAAAAATGTCGACTGGGCCTTGCTGGACTGGACCAGCTGACCCAATTCTTCACTTTGTCACTGTCTTGACAGAGTAAAATACCAAATGCTCCCCGATCTTGACAGCTGGTTGGCAGGCAAATGAAAATACAGCGCTAATCTGGAACGGCATCCATTAGTCTATAATGGCAGGTCTAACATCATTGGTGTACGTGTGTCAAATCTGAGTAGCCACATAGTCCACGGGCCCGAAAAAAAAAAAAAAAAAAAAAAACGTTTACTCCAACTTCCATTATCCTGCAAATCACAGCCCCTGTGGGGAGACTCTTGCCCGGAGAATCTTGGCTCAGTCTGAGCGAGCCTTAAGAAACGTGCTGGAATGAGCACATCAAGACTTATTCAGTCGCTCTGGCACACTGGAAAACCACCCGTGATGTCTGGCATGGGATCATGCCTGCACCTAGTGCCAGAGTAACTGCCGGCTAGGATTAGGAAAACGACTAACAGTTGATTACAACTGTTGCAACCACTGGAATCGATGTCCAGGGGGTTCATTTCATTGGTTGAAGGATGTAATAATTCAACGGAGCAGCCTAATTAGGAGTAAATTACAGGGTTCAGTGATTCAGCAACGGACAAGCTGTATCTGTGATTGTAAAGACACCTCAGATATAAATCATGTTAAAGCTTTATTTATCCACATCCCTCTTTTTCCTTCTCTCAGTCCTTCCACAAGTCCATCCACTTCTCTTTCTCCTATTTCTTTCATTTGCATATCATGTCACTTCTCTTCATTACTTCCCACCTCGCCGATGTTCCCTAAAGGTTAAGCCCACGTGCCAGTTTCCACAGAATACCAACCAGCAATCCTTTCCAACTACACGTTAAATGAAGCTGCAAGCATGTGAAATTCAACTATTTATCTAATTCCACTTCGGTTGGTATGATTAGGGGTCCAAAGCCTTTTATTAGCACCACTGCGCTTTTAAGTTCTAGCAGCAGGCTTTCTCAAAAGTGCTGAGAGCCAAAAAACCCTTCTTTCCCTCCTCATCCACTTCACGGCGGAGGGGTAAAAACCAACCTGTGAAAACAGTCGGTCTAAACGGTGCATGATGCCAAGTTAAGACCTTGCTGGAAGACAAACAGCCAGTCATCCTTTTTCATTTCTCAGGAGAGGTCCTCCTTACACATAAGAACTGCTGGAACCGAGATAAAAGGAAGACAGCCGAAAGCTGCCGTGAGATAGCGGGGCCGATACCGACGGCTCGCCCTACGCTGATGGCTTGGTTACCGTGGCAACCCCAGGAGGTGAGAGAGAGGACATACCGGCATAGAGTAAATCTCCTCGCAGTAGCTTCAGGAATGCAGGTGAAGTCTCCCTCCCCTGCCGTCCTCGCACTGTTCCTTTTTTCTCCCACCTTTATAAATCTTTTCCCCTCTAAATGAACGCCCTGAATGGCTGGGCTTCTCCCCTCGTAGCCTACTTTTTTATGAATCACATCGCAAATGCATCAGCACTTCCAAGTGCACCATCCCTTTCTGAAATAAGACTTTTTAGGCAGCTTTTTTCGCCTCAGACACGACTTTGATTTCCAGACTCATTTATATTGATGCATAAATCAGGCTTTTTCCAGGGGAGTAATCAGAGAGGGCTTACGGGTTGGGCGAAAGTGAAAAAGGGGTTAGTGAAGAAAGAGATGAGAGAACAAGGGAGACAGTGAATACTTGGTTTTGGCTACATAAGTAGGACAATAATCTTGTGGCCAACACGCCGCAAGATGAGTGCCATGAGAATTAAAAACGGCAGTTCCCCCACCAAATAAAGACGAGTAGAGTGAAAGAGAGCTGGAGGGGAAGGAGGAGAGTAAACTTCTTAGTGTATTTTCTTACCTCTAAGAAGCAGGTCCCAGCTGGGGTGTTCTCCTTGATGGAGGCATTGTAGAAGTTGCTGGAGAACACAGGTGTGTTATCGTTAACATCCTGCAGAACAATGTCCACCTTCGCTGTGGAAGACAGCGGCGGCCGACCGCTATCTGTCGCTATAACAGTCACACTAGGGGCCGGCTCTGACTCGAAATCCAGAGCCGTCGCCGTGGTTATGATCCCTGTGACCGGGTCAATGGAAAACCAATCAGAGTGTGAGTTTTTGCCCGTGAGGAGGGTATATCGGACATCCCCATTGGGGCCCTGGTCTTTGTCCCTGGCAGTCACCTGGAGAACAAAGGAGCCAGGATAGACAACCTCAGGTATGGTCTGTCTATAGGCCTGCTGGTCGAACAGAGGGGGGTTGTCATTTATATCAGTCACCTGGATGGTAAAAGATGACTCCGCCCTGAGGGGCGGCGTGCCGGAGTCTGTGGCCATTACCCTGAGGTCGTATGAATCACGTTCTTCTCTGTCCAAAACCTGGTCCACATATATCAGGTAGATGATGCTGTCCTTGGTTGTGAGAGCAAACTTCCCATCGCCCCCCTCGAGGGACACATTCACGTTGGCGTACTCTCCATAGTCTGGGTCGGTGACAGATATCCGAGCTACATACTGGCCTGGCTGGGCCCCTTCAGAGATCCTCGGAGAGCCGTCCTCACTGAGGAAGATGATGGTCATGGTGGGCTGGTTGTCATTGTAGTCGCGTACGTGAATGGTGACGAACGCGTTGGTCACCTGGGAAAATGGTGCATATTAGTGCTCAAATCATTTTCTGTCAATACAGCAGTGGACTTCTCTTATCTCCGTCAAGCAGAACTATGTTCTGAGCTACCAATGCTGTAATAAGTGAAACTTTTTATTGTGGTATGTGGTGACGTTAAATGTATCTAATGAATAACCGTAATGCAATTACCTCAGGGTGACTGGCGTTGTCCCTGGCCTGGACCACCAGTTCATGGACCCTTTTCAGTTCATAATCCAGGGGCCTATTCAGCGTGATGACCCCAGACTTGACATCCATGACGAAGTAGCGGTCCGGGTCACTCTGACGTCGGTTGATTTCATAAAGGACCAGACCATTATCACCATCATCCTCGTCTGTTGCAAACACCTGCAAAGATGAAAGAGAGGTTTAAATTACCCTGGAACATCTGGATTGAGGGCAGCAAGAGTGACAGTAAGAAGTATCTAACCATCTGACAAGACTTGATCTCACCTGGAGGATGCTGCTGCCTTGTGGGAGACTTTCAGAGATAATAGCATGGTATCTGCTTTGATTGAAGACTGGCGCATGATCGTTGATGTCAGTCACCGTCACGTCCAGGGTCATGGATCCCATCCTTCTGGGTGAGCCCCCATCAAAGGCCTCCACGACCAGAGTGTAAAGTGAGCGCTTCTCCCTGTCCAGCAGTCCGTTGACCACCAGGTCTAGATACAGCACCTTGTTAGCACCTCTCTTGGTCTCCAGCTTGAATGCCTGGCCTACGTTGCCCTCTCGAATAGCGTAGCCTTGGGTGGTCAGCTGGTCCTTGTCTGCATCAGTCGCAGGCTCCAGGGAAAACCTTGTCCCAACTGCTGTGTGCTCTGGGATCTTGAGAACAGCTTTCTTTTTGGGGAACATAGGTGCGTGATCGTTGATGTCGTTGACAGTGACTGACACCTCAATAGTGATCCCTGTCATCGTCACAGCGATAAAGCTATAGTGGTCCCTCTGTTCGCGGTCCAGACGGCGCGCAGTGGTAATGATGCCCGTGGTTTCGTCGATGTTGAGATCGCTGCCGACGCCTTTGCCCTCATGGTCCGAGATGAAGTAAAGACTTGCGGTTTCGCCGGGCGGTAACCCAGCACTGATGTCACCGACGATGGTCCCTGCCGGCTGCTCCTCATCCAGCTGGAGTTCCAGTGCTCCTCCGTGAACAGCTGCAGACTGCGCAAGAACAAGTGCGATGCAGAAATAAAAGAGCGACTTCCGTCGCCAGAGACTTGAGCACACACAGGGTCCGCCGACCCAAGCCCTCCGTCTTGACCCTTTACTTGTTAACGGCATGGCTGGGTACTGCTACACCTGTGAGAGAGGAAACGAGAGGAAGAGAAAAACATCAGCCAGAGAAAAGATGTATTTCTATAAGCACGGATATGTTTTTATGGTGTGCGAATTGAGCAATTGAACAGGTTTTTTCATTACATTCATTTGAAAACATCTTGAAAAATCACTTTCTCTCTTAGTATGAAATGAAAACAAAGCCTATCTTAAATCCTTGCATGACAACGTGCTAACACTTTTACAATCCAGAACTTATATTAAAAACACTGCCTGATGAATTTCAGCTTTTCTCCCAATAAAATGGATATATATAACATTTTGGACAGAACTCCTCAGCTGGATCAGGAAGCTTCGAAAGAGCATGAAAATGGAATTCTAAATCTGTCCAGGATCCACATTGGCTTGAAATACACTGAGGACAGAATCATAAAGTATATTTATCTGAAGGATAACACATTTTTATTCACTGGGTGACAACATTGTAAAGTGTCCGGAACGGTCACACACTGAATCCCAAGAGAGTATGCATTAAAGTCGCTGAAATAGGCAACAAGATCTTTCATGAGCATTTCGTTTCGGGATAGCGAATGCTTCCACACACACGCGCACGCACACACACACACACACACTCGATCAGAAAAAGAAGGAATGCATGGGAAAGTAAGTCTGTAGCTGCTTCAGCAGGGCCTTTATGGGGAAAAGCATTAATTTAAGACTGCAAGCTTATCCTTTATGCTCTCTAAAGTCTAAATCATTCACACATCCTTAAAGATAACACCATCCTCACGCTAATGCTAAATCATTCTTATCAGTCATAAACTGAGTCTAGGTACTATAGCTGTCCACAAATTCATGCTTCAAGCAAAAAGTTGTTACTGTGTGCTCTAACTTGCCTTGTGTGTCTTCAGATGACACTTGATTACCAAGAAAGGTAGTCACAGCGCTTTAAAAGGCTAAATCTAAAACTCACCTGACACTGTCTGAGCTATCCCGCAGCTAAACCGACATCTGGTACTTTCCAGCAAGTTAAAACAAACACCAATAATTATTCGCAAATGGTGTTTGACCCAAGTTTGACACACATACTTTCGCACACTACCACCGAATTCTGGAAATACACTCACAACTGTTCTGGCAAATTTAACCTGCACGGCTGCTCTAGTAAACTCTCACGAGATAGATGTTCGTTTTAGCCCTTGATGAGGTCTGCAAATATTTAGATTATATTCGAAATGAGACCAATTGTTTACGCATGTTTCTCCCGTATTTAGAGGGGAAGATTTATTGAGCATATAACTCTTCAAAACATCCTGCAACGAGGAGGACCATCTAGCTCTGACACAACCCATTCATCATGTTCGACCGGAGGGACGCCACTTTATACACTTACGCGCTGATGAAGACGGCATTAAAAAAAAACTCAGTGGAATGCGAATGAGTCCTGCAGCGTTTAGCCAATATTTGGGACAAATTATCAAGACAGTAAATGTGTGGGGCAGTAGCAGACAGGAGGTGAGCTGTCAGCGGAGGGTGTTGGCCTTTGCCGTCCAGCCATATTCACCCAGACAATCACTCCCTATGTGCATGTATAATCCGGACAGTTAACTTTAGGAATGTCTCGCACCTCCAGAGAGAAAGCCAGCCTGCTGCCGGGAGGCTGCAGTGTTTGCGCATATGTTGAATTGAAGCATTCACACTCGCACCTGCGGAAAAAAAGAGCGTGGAACTGAGCTTCTGTCGGGCCGATGGAAAGATACAACAGTTGATCGCGGTGTGGTTGCACTCCACAAATCACTGTATCACATCCCATAATAGAGACAGAAATGCTTGCCCTAAAGCTAAATCTGGTAGTTTTCTTGTTTCTTTTCCGTTTTATTTCAAGGCTGCCGTCTGATGAATACTTTTAGTGTAGATCTGAGTCACATGAGGAACACAAATCATTATTCAAATTATGTGTGTTGATGTTCTTGAGCTCTTTTATTAATTTCAGATGTACTCCTGATAGACTATTTAGAGTGTACACAGAATATAAAGGGCATTATTTTTTATATCTAATGAATCCACCAGCAATCCCCCACCCCTCCAGCCTTTCTGCTGACCCTGACCTCCTGCGGTAGTTTATGAGACCTCTGTGGAGGAGAGATTAATAAAGTCTATAGCTCCACTGGGACAGGCAGAGGGACACTGATACTGGCCCCTCCGGTACGGTCGCTGACCTCTACATGTGGTGCAGACGGCTGCTCTGGACAGTTGCTGCACTCCTACACAAAAGAGGGGAATCAAAGCCGAGGCTGAGCTCACAGTCTGCGTGCACACGCCCTTCTTTTGTTTGTTTGTAAAAGAAGTTGTGAGTCTTTGGTGTCTATGGGAGCGTCTGTCTCGAAAAACAAGGGCAGGAGGGAAAAGAGAAAAGTTAAATGGAAGAGGTTTGAGAAACAATTAGGGGCGTGATGATGAAAAAGAAACCCTTGTACTGCTGAGTCAGAGCCCTCGGAGACCCCCGCTCTGACGAAATGAACCCACAGCGCTGTACCATAATGCAGCCATTGAGAACACAAGGGAGGACAGAAAAAGAACAAAGCGAGGAGATGGAAAATGTGGATTTAGGACACAAAAGAAAAAGTTACATTCCGGGGAGTGATTACAGTTTGCTTTGGCTCAACGGCCTTATTGTCTTTAGGGAGCACTGAGCTGCGCAGGCAAAACCTATGATTGAAAAATGAAGTCAGAGAGGCTGCACTCCGGAGTGTGTATGTGTGTGTCGTTGTACGTCCTCGTTGCTCCGGTTGAGTGTCAGTGAAAGGTTATATTGATGAACAGATCGCACGGCTGCAATCTGTCACTGTCAATGAGCGCTCGGCCCATGACATCATCTCCCTTTTGACGTGTGCCGTAATACTCCTGTGTTTACCCTGGAAAACGCGCGCTGGCGAGGAACAGGGGGGGAGCGAGGGCTAAAATATAGCCCATGCTGAAGGGAGCTGGCTTGAACATGTGGTCAGTGGAGTAAAAGATAACCACCTGATTCACCCCCTCTAGTGGTATTCCTTATAATATTCCGCTAATTCTGATAAATTATGTTCAGGTAGTGTGATATTTATTAATCTCAAATGTGAAAAAAAACCTACATAGAATGCGTGTCTTGGGTTATCTTATGCCTGTGCCTTTGTACGCCTGCACAACACATGTGCATGCGAGCAGTGACATCATCTCTGTGCGACCACACTGACAGGCAGGGCAGACCCAGAGGGCTCCATGCAGTCTCAGCCACATTATTATCTGGCATTGCACCCCCATAATCTGCCTCTGCTGCGCTCAAGCCTCAAAGCCTCAAATACATGGGCCTCCGCTCTTAAGTGCTGTTAACATATAATAGAAGACCATCGTGTTTTCTATAGGAAGGGGACCATTTGAGTGTGTTTACACTGGTGCATCTCAGTTGTGAGGAGGAACAGTCCATTTTCCCCCTGCACTGCCAAATCCGAACGGGCTACTCTATCTCGCTATCCCTCCAGCGTCCGTCCCTCCTCCTTCCCTCCGTCCGTCCCCTCTAATGGATCGAGCAGATCTAGCCGGGCACGCCACAGCTACCCGCGGCCAAGCTAAACAGGACCCAAAGTCACGGAGCTCCAAGTTTAAAAAAAAAAAATACGTCCACTCCGCACCGCCTCTATCTCAACCATGTTTTCAGTGCTTTGATGGAACAGCACGGGGGTTTGCGTTCAGCGAGCTCCTCAGCGGTTGAGAGGTCTGGCATCGCCTGTGGATAGTTGGCAGCCGCTCGTTCAGCCCTGCAACTGGCTTCTGTGTCACCCAGAGCAAACACCGGCCAGATCCTGTGACTGACAGCAAAAGTCAGACGGAGGGGGGGAAGGAATAAAGGGAGAGCTGTCAAAGTGAAATACACAAGTTAGCATCAGAAATACGGCTGCCATAAATACAGACGCTGGTTACAACCTCGGCTCTGCATGTTCAAAACCCCAACTGCGAAAAATCAAGTTTATGGAGGAATGCATACGGTGTCAATGCACTGGATTTGGTGCCATTAAAAAATCTAAATCTTTTTTCCTTTTGTGACAGTTCACGGCAAGTGTACAATTACATGGTGACTGGAGCAACACCAAATCTTTAAATGACCGGGAATGAAAGGTTAGGCCAGGCTGTGGTGAAAGCAGCAGTCTGCAGTAGTAAAAAAGCTTTGTGAGAAGAGGTAGGGAGGGCTGAGTGTCTGGGATTGGGGGTGGGGGGCAGAGGGTGGCGGAATGCTTTGCATCTCAGTTTTCATGTCGTTTGGGTTGTGTGTGTTTTGGGGGGCGACAACTATGACCCTAACCCTAACCCCGTCTCCCCTCGAGTTGGCTTTCACCGGATCTCTGGATATAGACGTCCCGCTTTCCAACCCCAGCTGTCACCAGCGCTGTGAGCATGTGTCGTGCGTTTCAGGTCCCTGTGTGTGCTCATATACGTACGTTTCCTAAGTTTCCTCCATTTAGGGGTACACTTAAGATTTCAGAGCTGCAGCGATTAATTGACAGAGTCAGAATTCTCTGATTCCATTGTCTGATTTCTTGACATTAAACTGCTGTCTGGACAGTCACACACACGCTAAAATATGCATGCACCAAAACGTGATCAATATTAATACCACTGCCATGCGCTAAGAGAGTTC
>CAEMYA010000025.1:1648223-1663756 GCA_903131615.1 Diplodus sargus | reverse complement strand
AAAAAAAAAAAAAAAAAAGATCCTTACAGACAGTGGATGGTTGTATTTATATTTCAAAATGATGAAAGCTTAAACCAGAGATGGAACAGTATTTCCCAGCGAGCCTGCATGATTCAGATGTTAGATTTTAAGATTCAAGTAGGGGAATAAGATGCAGAGACTGCGCCAAGGTTGATGCCGCGTCGCTGCCAACATGCACCCAAATAATCCGATGAACAATGACACGGTTGGGGTGGGGGGGTGGAGGGGACTTTTAGCAGATGCTGTTGTCTCAGAAGTGCATGTATTTTGGCATGAGAATCAATCCCCTGATCCTGTATCGTGTTCGGCCATTCAGCTGCACTGATCCACATGAAGTTCAAGGTAAACAGAGCGGTTGTTTACCCCCCCCCCCCTCTGCCTTGACATGGCTTGTCCCATTACAGGTAGTAATGGGAGTGACATTAATTATCACAGCTCTTCTGGATAATTAAATGAGGATGAGGATGGATGGAACATCTTTCCCAGGGAGGTCAGGGGTCAAGGCGGACACGCCAGCTGCCGCACGCTGCCAAAAATCGGAACTATGCTCCCAAAGAATCAAACAAGGAAACATCAAAAACTCTTCAGAAACATGTCTTAATTGCCATGATTGTGAAAGCTTCCAGGGTTACTTTTTCAGCCCCGCTCCTGTAAAGCAGCTGATGTGAGTAATCATATGTTGTTTGCGCAAACACAGGCTCTGGTCGGTCGCAGCTGCATCGACAGATATCCATATGGCTCCAGTTAGAAAATGTCTCGCTGCACGCCTCATCTCTCTGCGAGAATAAAAAAAACCCAAACTCTTACCGGTTGTGTGCAGACCAGAGGCTGAGGCCAGTGCACAGCACACAAGGGCCGTGTAAGTGGATAGTGTAATAATGCAAAGATCCGTATCCCTGCTTAAAGCAGAAAAAAAAAAAACAGGAGTTCATGTGGCTGCCAGTGGACATCAGATATGACTGGAATAACTATTGTGGTTGGGTGCTTAAATATGCCCCTGAGTTCCTTGGCCATGTAAACATATACAGGCAGAACTGGCTGCTATAAATACACTTTATGTTGAAGGAAAAAACGACTGCAATTGTGTCGGAATCTATTTGGTGGATAACAAAACGACCTAAAAAACCTCCAGGACTTCTTATTTTGGTGTGTAATTTGGTCTTTATTGTCTAAAGAGACAGTCCCTCTGCGGTCTTTTGGTTCTCTCTTCACACAAAAATAAGAAGTGAGAGGGTGCCTTGCTCAAAGGCACCCAACCATACTTCATCCGCTCTCCACTAGTGACGCCTCGCAGTCTTGCTAAATCCCCGCCACATCAGTCGGTCTCCCCAGGAGATAGTCCAAAAGTATGCTGGCACACTTTGTGCACTTCATGGTGTTTCCCATTAAGTGGTTCGGTCCTCCCTCCAAAATAAAGTGTATTCGCTCTTAACTGGCAACCCTGGAGAGGAAAACCACTGACTCACTCTTATTAAATAGTTCCATAAGACATAATAAGGCTTTATAATGGCCTACTAGACCAAACTCTGTTTCATGTTCAGCCTAAAAAAAAAAAAGAAGAGGTTTCTCTCTTTTTCCAATCTGGCTGCTTAGCTGGAATGGCTGTGAATAGTGCTCAATAATCAATATGAGGCCACGCTGCATCAAGATGATAAATCGATCCTGCCATACTATTATAGTCCCTTTTATACTATGGTCTCTCCAGCAGCCCGACCGGCTGCCAGCTCATGCGTGCAAGGTGCAGATGCAGGGTGCACCCATCTACATGGAGAACCAGAAGCTTCCACGGCTCGCTTCTCCACCTTCATCACCCCGCACTGATCAGATGCATCAAAGATCACACACACACACACACACACACACACACACACTGAGGATGAGAATAAAGGAGCTGTCACTTACATTCATCTGACCCGCTCCGCAGCTCTGGATGTGCGCTCTGGATATCCTCTCCAAAAAAAAAAACCTGATTAGTATGCAAACGGGTTTCCGATCACCCCCCAAAACGACAGACAATCCACCGGGATAAAAAAATAAAATCTTGAATGGAGCCGTGCCGGCCAGCTGGACTGGGCTTTTTTCTTCTTCTTCTTCTTTTTCTCCTTTTTTTTTCTTTTTACATAATATCCACACACACAAAAAATGACACTTGCGCCAAATCCCACAGATATTTTGATCCCATACAGCGTTACTCCTCCAGTGAAGGCTCTGTGGGGTTTTTTTGGTTTGTTTTGTATTATTTTTTTTCTTTTTCTTTTTTCTTTTTTTGCGCCTCCGTCCCCGTGTCAGGTGAGCGCGTTTGGATCAGCTGGAGAGAGAGGGAAAAAAAGCTCCACGGAGGAAGAAAAAGGAGCCGTCTGTGGCGCTGCGGTGCTCTCCCCGGTCCCCTCTCGCCTGATCTGAAACGATTCTCTCCTCTCTTTCTCTCTCTCAGCATCCAGTCACTCTCACACGGTGTGTGTGCTTCAGTGTGTGTGTGTCTGTGTGTGCCTGTGTGTGTGCGCGCAGAGACACAGCCGCTTCAAGGCACCGCGCACCTCACCGAGTGAAAGCCGACTCCTCCGCCACAAGGCCCGGCCCCCCTCCTTCTCCTACCCCCCCCTACTCTCCTCCTCCTCCTCCTCCCCTCACCGACTTGGGTTGCTAATTTATTCGGGTATAGTAGCTGCACAAAAAGGGGAGGGAGGGGGTGACAGAGGAGAGGGGAGACTGTGGAGAGAGGAGATTGGAGAGCAGACTTTGGTGCCCCCCAGCTCCGTTCAGTGGAAGTAGTCTTTGAGACAAAGGAGCGCACCATGCGCCATCCAAAGAGGAGTTGAGCCCAGCATGGAATATTATGCATGGAAATGAGTCATTAGCGAGATCGTTTCTATTATCCCCCCCTTTATTCTGAGATTAATATTGTGTTGTGATTCAGAAGGACACCGCTTAAATCTTAAATCTCTACAAAACGATAAACGTCCCCTATAGGAATTCTGCATTTCATCCATCCCATAAAAAAATATATATATTTTATACAAAATTATTATTCATTTATGGATGTAATAATCATGGATGTGCACAGAACTGTGCAACATAACACTATGATTTCTAAATTAAATGATGTGGTATAAAAAGCTCAATTAAAAAGGGCAAGGCTTTACATCGAGGTCCTTGTAAAGAATGTTAGTTAATAGGTAATAAAGCCCTTATAATTCATTCATTCATTCATTCAACCCTCACTCAACAGAATAGGTGCAAAAATGTGATAACAAACAGAAAACGACGAACATCACCACAGAGCGGGTAAACAGAATAGGTGCATACAAATGATAACAGGTGAGAAGCAATATGACAGAATACAAATAAAAGGGGGGGTAAAGGTGCTTGAAAATGATAAGAAGCTGCAAGCAAACCAACAGGACAAAACACAAATACATTAAAAAACGGTCCCATTCAAATGCTCAGCACTGAAACTGAAAGCATTTTTCCAGATTGTAGTGTTTACCCGGGGAATTTGGAGCAATATACATCACTAGAGCTTGTTGAATAGTGACTCAGTGACCAGTTTGATAAAGAGCTGATATATGGTAACATGTTGCCCCTCAAGGCTTCAAGAAGAAACCAAAACCAATGGCTGTCATCCATATTTTTTTCTTCTAGAATACATTGATGAGTGGAATAACGGTCACCAGTAATGAATCTGTGGGCGGAGTGATAAACCGAGTCGAGTGGAATAAGAGTGGAGACAGAGGACACATCACTGTAATCCAGGAAAGATTAAAATTACAGCTTCAGTGATCCATTTCCTACAGAACAAGGGGGAAGTAGTTCTGTTTCTGTATAAATAAACACATTTTTGTCTTAGCTTGCTAGCAAGTGTGTTAATACGACATTCAAATGTGAGTTTCTGATCCAACCAGATACCCAAATATTTGTTTTCAGAGATCCTTTCAATACTGTGTCCTGTCAGAGTGGTAACATGCACAACAATGTCTGCAAACTCTCTGGCTCTTGAGAATATCATGAATTTGGTTTTGTTTTTTATTGAGGACTAACTTCTGGTTAAAAAGGACTTTGCAGTTTGTCAAAAGGTTTCTGGAGAATTATAATGGCTTTATGTGCAGTTTTAGCACCGCAGTACAGGACTGTATCATTAGCATAAAGGTGGGCATTACTATTTGTTATAGACGATGTTATATTGTCAATATAGATTTTGAATGAGACGGGACCCAGTACTGAACCTTGTGGAACCCCTTAAGACAATGGTAAAAACATGGAACGATTATTTAAATAGGTCTTTGAAGTCCTTGTCCTCATAAGATGCTTATTAGCAAGTATATTAACCCTATAAGGTAGTAACTTTGCTTAAGATCCAGCAGACAAAAAGAGAATAGTTTACTGTTAATAATTGCATAGTTGGTTACTTTATAATAACCATCATTAAGGAATGGTTAATTTCTACTTAAACTTTAGTTAATAGTTATTTCACTGTTAGCAAAAAATGTTTACCATCAATTAACCTTTAACAAAGTGTCATAAACATCAGTGGTATTGTTTGTGAACAGTAAGCAACTGTTAAATTCACATTTATCAATGATGGTTGTTCCAGCATAAGTAAACTGCTAACTATACTTAGTGAACTGGAGATGCAGCTCAGCACCATTGATTCCAAATCATTAGCTGCTGTCATTAGCCGGGCTCAGTAGCCAGTGTGGACCAACGTAGGGTAGCTCCTCCCATCCGTCCCCAGTGACTGTCTGAGAGAGGCGTAGTCCGCAGACAAAGCCCACAGTTCACCACCAACCTGTTCACATTTTCTTATACATTTTCTCCACACTCACTGAGAAACCGACTCTGGTTATTGGCAGCTCCATTTTGATAACAGTGACATTAGCGACACAGGCAACCATATTGAAATGCATTCCTAGGGCCAGAGCTGGAGACGTGAAATAACATTTGAAACTGCCGGTAAAGGTTATTCTTAAATCCAGTGAGATCGTAAAACATGTCGGCGGTACTGACTCCCGTATAGCTCTCTTCGAAGTCACTAAAATTAATGTTGAGTCAGTGTGTACATTTGCTCCGACTATGTCCCACTCCCTGGTTTTCTCTGGGCCCCCGCCAAATCTGACCAATGATGACATGTTTAACTGCATGTCATCCTTCAACCGCTGGCTGTCGAGGTGGTGTCCAGCAAGAAATGTGGGCTTTTCTTTCTCTGTCTTATCTTTGATGTGAATTGGCACGTCACAAAAAAAAATGTTATTCAACTGAACGGAATTCATAATAAGGTGTATATAAATCTTAATAAACCAACACAAAGGCTTGGCAAAGATTTAATAACTACATAACAGGTAGCTTAATTGAACTTGATGAATGTATTTGTAAGTTATTATAAGACACTTTTTTTAATGTTCTTGGGCGGTCTATAAACTGTGATGAACGTTTCTTTAAAGGGCTTACAAATGTCTTATAATGTGACAAGACTTGTTTATGATGACACATGATTATAATAACGATGTAAGCATTTCATCAGCATTTAAAAGGGCCTCATTATAACAATTAACTATTAATTGTTACAAGCAGTTCAATATGTAGCCTTATCTGTAATTCATCAGGCATATTAGTGTAATTTAAAGTGGCTTCATTTTTGAAGTTGAAGTCAAGCCATTTCATTTCAATAAATAATCAGTCTGGATGTAAAAGATTAGGACTATAAGCTGGGAGAGGAAGCAGCAAAGCAGTCTGGGCAGAGGTTCAGGCACAGACACACACACACGCATTCACACACACACACACACACACACACACACACACACACACACACACACACACACACTTTGGACTGCTAGCATCAGCAAGATGGAGTCATTCATCACCCCAGATTTTGGGTCAAGCCTCCACCTGCATTGCTGAAGCAGAACGAGACGGTAGGGAGGTGTGGAGGAGGAGGGAGAGATGGTGTGGATGTGGGAGGTGTGAACATGGGGAGGGGTATGTGGGTGGGTGTTGGAGGCGGTGGACAAGGACAGCAATCAATCCAAATCCCCTTCTGGCTTCAGGAGGCCACCCAACAGATGAGTGTGTACGTTGCCACCAATGGTTGGAAAATGGTCCATTGACACTTTAACCAGTAGTGCAGATCGACCGTGACAGGAAGACCAGACACTGTGGAGTCAGGCTCATTCAACTCTGCAGGGGAGTCATTTTCAAAAAAACTGTGGCAACGATCTATGAAAAACAAACAAACATTATGTCTCTGTTTTCCTCTGTATTGTGACATTGGTCACTTGGGGATTGAACCATCAGTCATGGCAGTATTATATGTCATGTGCTTGTACTTAAAATTAACAAAGTATAAAATCAGGTCCCAGGGGAGCAACAAGAAAGAGGAAGTGGTTTGAAGTGCAGTTTCAAGCAGGCTGTTTTCCTAAAATTAACTGGGTCAACATACAGTAAATAATCTGTAATGGTCTTCCTGTACTGCAGAGCTATACTGCACTCCGGCCGAAATCCCTTTCTTTTCTGTCAAAAAGCTATAAATATGCTACTATCAGTGTTTTTCTCATGATTTTCTGAGTCGCCCTCCTTAACAGGCCGACGGCATAATTCCGAACAATATTTAACATCAAATTTATTATTTTCCCTGGTCTTTGCTGTTATCACAGCGAGTTGAACTTTATTTTCGTAGGATGATGGCATGTTTGAGATAAGATTACCAGCGGATACAAAGTGTAAACCAACTCCTGTTCTCACCCTTTGGTTTTCTCGCCTCCTGACCGAACCCGAGGCCCCCGCAGACACGCTCGCATTTCCTTAAAGAAAGCATACCAAAGGGTTAACATGGAAGATGCAATTTATAGTTGAGATAAGAAAATGATCCACCAGATGATTGGGGCCTTTTCCTTCCTTGGTTGTGAGTTATGAAGACTGTACTACACGTCGTTTTGGAAATATATGCTGCACTTGAAAAGACATTTTAAACAAGAAGGACAGCTTAAAGGGGCAAAATAGAAAAATACATACAGTATCTTTCCTCTTACCCGTTGTGCTATTTATCCATCCAGGTTGTTTTGGAGTAAGTTGTGCAGTTTTGGATATATCCACCATAGAAATGTCTGCCTCCTCTCAAATATAATGGAACTAGATGACATTTGAAAAACTCAACAACAATATAATTTTTCCAGAAATTCCGACAAATTTACTTGGGTTAATCCACAGCCGTTAATGTAGACTTATTTTCTTTCTGCCGCACTACGCCCACCAACCGTGGCACTGCGCAGGAGGAGGCTGCATCTACTCATGGACAATCAATGCTAATGCTAGTGACAGAACAAGACAAACAGGAACCCAGACAAACAAAACTCTGGCACTCATGGTATTATACAGCATTTTACCCTGGAAAATAGACTATAAAGAGCAACCGCAACAGCAGTTCAATGTTCAAACCTTTTAGACTCTTAGTTTGTAATGTGTGAGTCCAATACGTTTCTCTGTAATAGAAATCTGCATGCGCGACGTGGACGCGAAGACAAACACGCGCTTACATGATGAAGTTAAAGTAACCAGCAGTCATACACTGGCAAGTTTACATACATGTGGTCAAGTATAACTGACCACATGATTAAATGTTAGACTGACTTCATAATTCGTACACATACTTCAGTCTATACATGTGTAAGTAATAACTTGAAATGAAAGGATGTTTTGCTGCCTTTTCATTGTTACTAGTTGATGTTATCGAGCTTTAAATTGAAAGGAAAATAATTCACAAAGACGACCGGCATCTTTTAAGGTGGAGAATGCATGTTACTCAAAGCACGGGTTAAAGTATTGAATCAAGTAGCACACCTTACAAGGTACAAGGCACATCTGATGCCATTTTTTAAAGGAGGGTTTTAAAAACAAAATAAAGTCGAAGTCCTTTTGAGTCCTGCTGCCATCTGAATATGATTTTCAACTGGATTATGCAAACTGTGAACATTTAGTTTCCTGACTTTATCACAGCAGTGATTGACACCTACGCCGAAAAAACACATTTCAATACCTTATCCTCCTTATCTGACCTGTAATGTTTGCTAACTTAGTTAGCGAGGAGATGCATCCTTCCTCCTGCACAGTGATATGGTTGGTGAGTGCAGGGCGGGTGTGGATCAAGCAGAATGTGGGTTATCCTGAGTCATGATTTCATGAAAGAGAGACGCGACTGCGGAGTTTTTCAAATGTATTGGTGCTTTGGCCTCTGGCAATGCCGGGTGCCTCTTGACAAGCCGGGTGCAATTTTATTCGATAGAAGGCCGACATCACGACGGCCAATATCTCCCAAACTTGGCAACCCCAACCAAAACAGTCACAATGGACAAATAGCACTACGAGTAAGAGGGAAATGTGTATTTTGATTTGGGGGTGGGTGAACTGTCCCTTTAAAATGCACAAATCTCTGGTGCTCAGCACTTGTCACCAGAAAAAATAGACAAATACATTCACCATTTCTTGGTAAAAACAAGAGCTAAGCGCGAGCCCTCAGAAAGAGGAGCAGTTAAATACTTCTTCCTCACATTTTATCCCTGCCCTTGTCTTTGTAGAGTCTGCGTTCGTCCGCGTGTGTGACGGAGCTTTCAGTCTGTGTGATTGCATTTATTCGTCATCGATCTTGTGTGAGCACTTGCCACAGAGTTGCAATTACACAGCTTTAACCAATAGCAGATGGCTGAGGAGTGACACTTTTGGTGGGGCTCCCCACGATGGAGGAGACCAGCGCGAGATTTATATCGCTGCCGCACACATTCATAAACGTTAAAGAAAGAAAAAAAGCTCTCTCTGCCTCTCAGTCGAACACAAACACATGCATACACATAAACTAATGTGTACACATACAGACATTTATCAGGAAATGTATTGTAAATTGCCAGGATTTGTTTGGCTCCTGTGTCTATCCCATTTGTCAGCTCCTCCCCTCTGACCTCAAACTCCACAGCCGTGACCATGATAACCCCCAGCCCACATTTCAAACCTTTAGCACACCTCCTTGATTTATATCCTGTCAAGTCTTAGATAAGCCTCGTATTTATTTCCAGCTCGGTGCATTTATAACGGAGCTGATTAAATCAGAGCCGTAAATTCTCGGAAAAGGCCTTCAGAAATGATTTAATCTGGCATCATCTGATATTCTTTACTCGTTTTAATTATTTTTGGACCCGTCGCGAACACAGCCCGGGAATAAGTGTGATGTAGTGGTGAGCTAACAAGTGGTAGCTGCGAGGTCATTTGGAAATGCATCGTTTGGCGCTAATGGTGGGTCCTGTCTACATTGGCCGTCTGATTGGTCTCGTTGGCCGGGTCTCCCTCCCTCAATCTCTCCTACACAAACACACACACACACAAGTTGACCGCAGGACTGCGGCGCCTCCGATGCGAATCAAAGCAGCAAATTAGCCAAATTGGCATGTTTGCGTGTGCAGTGGACTGAAACTAATTTAAAGATTTCATCGCTTAGAAAAAAAAAAAAAAAAAAAAAGAAAAGAAAAGGCTGGTGAATACTGTAACATAACAAATATCCTCCCTCTGAGTGTGATCCTCTGGAAAACGCGTCTTGAAATGATTTCTCCACTGGCGGGCAACACAATATCCTAGTTCCGAAGATCCTGGCAGCTCCGTCCCCAGAAAACGGGACTTAATATGTCTTTTTCCACCATGTCTTATTTCATTCAACTGTTATCACCTCATCTCTCTGGATTCGGTCCCCTTCCTGTCATATCTACAGTACTGTGCATGCATTGACTTTCTAATTTTTTTTTTTGGTCTCTCCGCTCCGTCGCTCACTCTCCCTCGGCCCTGTGTCCACGCAGGTGTGCGTCCCCGCTATCTGATCCACCTTTCCTGTGCGGCAGGATGGGATGAGGTCACAGCTCCCACTCAGTGAGTCCGTGCCAAGAGAGGAAAGAGCGGTGGCTCAATCTGACCTTCCTTTCCCATGGCCGAAATATCACTCGTCTTAGTGGTTTCATTCAGGTCAGTAGCTCTTGTGAGCAAGCAAAAACTTGTAATCTGCAGTTGAGTGTTTTAAAAGGATAAGGCTGGCACATTTTTTTAATATTTCTTTTGTTATGACCGGACCAAGATGAATGAACTGGTCCTATTAAAGTGTTGGCTGTGCAGCCTAAGCCAGATGTGGCTTGCTTCTCTGTACCATAGCCCTCCACTGTTGTTCATAAACTATTAAAGGGCACCTATTATGAAAAACCTGGGGTATCTGTAGAGTCTGCCAACCCACAAACTGTTAGGTACGGCATCCCAGTCAACATTTTGGCTTCTGTCTATGTCAGAAATGGGATTCAGGGAGCCATTCAGATTTTGGCCTTCTTCTTACGTAAGGTAGAGGCACATTTGAAATTATACCACTCCCAATTTGAATATGTCCACTTACAAACTGAGAGCGAAGCAAGGCTGCTCTGATGTTAGCTGCAGAGACTTCAGAAGCTCAAAGATGTGTGGTTTACTACAGACTTATCAGCGAAGGCCAGCGACTGTACAAGCTCAAGAATAGACAGATACCGAGTCAGAGAACTCGGAAGCTGTACGTTTTTTTCGAATTTGTAGGTCAGCCTGCAAAAGGGTGTAAAACTGTGTAAACATTAAACCTCATCGAAGCCAACTAAATAAGTAAAGAGTGGGTTTGATGCCATTGACTGTGTTTTTCGTATTGCTTTGTATGTTTGAAACACTACTGTGGCACCAGCTCAGTTAGCATTAGCTTTGTTTTCACGCAAAGCCAGTCTTGTTTCGAGATCTTCACAGGCACGTTTGTGTTTTTAAATGACTTCCGAACACATTGTTCTGCTCTCTAGCCCAACTGTGTGCCAATATGCACCTGAAAATTGTCTCGTGTGAAAGATACTTAAAGATTTGCGCAATGGTTTTGGTCTTTTCAGTGTATTCGCTGCCGGGACAAATAGAACGATGACCTCCTTGTCCTTTAAAAAGCGTTTTTTTGTAGCCGTCCTAGAAAAAAAAACATGTAAAGATTTTACGATCCTGGATAGTCACCTCTGCTCAGCGCACTTGCAAGACTACGGGCACTTTCACTAGCCTTTTCTTTTTTTTTTTCTCAAGTGCCGTCCTTTACCACGGGCAACAAATAGAGCTGTATATGTCTTCATCTGTCCCTGCAGGGTATTCTTAGGGAGATTATTATAGCTTACTTTACTGTGGGGCCAGAGTGCCCTCCATGCAACCACACACCGGCCCAACGACTCTGGCTGTTCTTTCAAAGCTACTACGTCGTCGCACTTCTGCAGATGTCACTAAAAAGGGGACCCGAGAGTTAAGTGGAATAAGATGTTATTGAATAAAATCCTATGGGAGAATTGTTTCTGCTCTGCCTACAGAAAAAAAAGCAAAGTCCATGTGTCCTTTTCGTTGGGTGTTGGCACCGCATTTCCCGTTGGTTATATGTGGTTTCCTCCGGACCCTTTTTAGTCGTTTCAGTGATGTTTTTACATGTGCATTGTTTGTGCCAGTCTGTGTGGACGTGTGCAGCTTTTGGACTATTTTGGGGAGAGGCTGAGGATTAATTGGCCGAGGGACGACAGAGCAGGAAAAAGGGCATTGTTATTAGGAACTCAGAGCTTCCCTTGGAGTTTCGCAGAACGAAATCACACAACCGGCTCCACATCCAGACGGAAATTATGTCTGAAATAAAGTGCAACATACCTGCTACACGCGGCGCAGTACTTTCCAAAATCCATCACTAAATCCTCTTTTCACTCCGCGGAGACTTCTTCTAATTCTGCGCGTCATATTTCAGCCTTATCTTGAATTACGTCACCCCCGTAATGTGCTTAGGGTTGAAAGAAATGTTAAAACCTGTCTTTCTCTGACTCCAACTGTTATTACTTCAGAGGCTGGCCTCCTTCCACTTGGCAAGCCTTGCCAGGAACGAACGAGGCCTCCCAGCATTAGCTGATCATTTCGCGGAGAAACTTATCTTAAACGCTCAAGCATGAAGGTCGTAAGTTTTCACTTATCGAGCCGTGATCTTGAGGAAAAAGAGTGAAAACAGGAAAAGCTGCAGTCCAGGGTTTTATACTGCGGTTGTAATGGGCCCTTACTCCCGCTGTATCTTTACGTGCAGGCCGATATCAGAGACGGAGATTAAACAGTTCCTCTGACGAGCTTCCAGGTTTTGTGCGACGGAGGAAATTTGAGGGTTTGTTGGGCAGATCATCGCGCTCCCTTTCCTCATATCTCTCTTATGATATGTGACTTTCCAGGTGTTGTCCTGGTTTTATACTCATTTTTACTGCATCTTGTTGAAAAACAAGGCATTATCACACTTCTGTCAGGTAAAGTATTCCCACCGGTTCTCGCGGAGAGAGTCCTCCACAGGACGCAGATGTTGATTTTGCCGCAGGGACTTACTCGCTCCAAAGAAAATCATCCCAGAGGCCACGGAGGCTGGTTTCAGTATCAACGTCTATCTCCTCACTTAGCACTCTCTCCTGCCATGACACCTTTTAAAACTCCTCTCGCTTCCTGTTCCGCTCTTTTCATCACCACGAGCATGACATCAGCGCGGTACCTGCAGACTGCAACCCCCACTCCATTGCACTCTTGTCACCCCCGCTCTCTAATTTATCTGCGCGTGACACCTCCCTTCCTCCCTCTATCAGTGTTTTATCGTTACGAAGCTAATACACTGAGCAGGCAGATCCACTAAATCAGGACTCCCTCGATTTAAGAACTGAGATTGTTTAGGTTGCGCGGAAACTATTTAGCAGCTGGCCGACACACGCGCTATAAAACCTTTGGCGAACATGAAACATGGAACTTGAATTAATCTTTTCCAGATATTTATGTGCAAAGCAGTTTTTTTTTGTTGTTGCTTATATGTGTTTAAAACTGGACTACAGCAGCTATAGAAATACTCGCTTGAAATGCTCTCATACTGCTTCACGACACTTGTTGAATAGCTGCTGAAAGCCTTCTCTCCTCCACAATGTGCTTCTAATACAGGCGTCTAGAAAACAGGAAGTAGCCAAAGCTGAGAACTTCCTGTATGAGCCCATCCACTGGCCAGCTTCTGCACTATGGGCACACAAGGTTCCTGAATGCGTCCTTAGATTGTGTGTGTGTGTGCGTGTGTGTGAGTTCGGCATTCCATCCCCTCCGCTTCCTTCCCTGCCCCTGCCCCCGTCCTGCCCGCTGGTGCACGGCATCGTGGGAAAGAGCGAGTCTCACCTCTGCACGGCGCGCTCGCTCACTCACCGCTCACATAAAGCGGCGGAGAGACGGGGACAGATTTAGTGGGTGTTGCGAACCAGATGTGCTGCCGCGTGGAACTGTTGTGAAACTGTGCTGTTAATGTGCCACCCCGATTCCATTTTCAGAGTGAACGACAGATTGCTAACGAGTCCGCGTGCTTTTAATTAAGACGCGTCGGCTACACTGCACGTTTGGAACCGGTCTGATCTGTCTTTGCACGCTAAAGGTTAATGTTCCCTGGAGCGGATTCAAGCATGACACGCACATACTTCCGTTGTCCTCCCTAAAATGAAATTTGCAGCTTAATGTGACAATAACTCTTTATGTTTATGTCTAATGCGTGTGTGGTGGGTGCTTTATGGGAACCTCGGCTGAGGCCGTAAAGTGTGCGCAGGAGACTTCAGAGGAAGAGGAAGATGAGAGGGTCAAGTGCGTCGGGGAGATAAGTCGTCCCTCACGTCGCCCCTCTGGATCAGCTGCTTCCTGTTTATTGTTGCGCCGAAGTGTTGTCCTCTGAAGATAACAGGGTTTCAACCTTTGACTCTGGCGGAACAGAAGCACATCCTGCGGCGGATGCCATATTGTTTCAGCGCGTCGTCACACCTCATCACATGACCGGCGTGACCCGCCACCCACTCACACTGGACAGTTAGTACGTCACAGTGGATCATAGTGCAGCGCTGTGATCGAGCGGCTGCCTTGACATTATCATTAATAGATCCATTAATCGCCATCGCGGCTCACATGTTGTCATCATGGCCCAACATTATCTGCATGCGTTGGAGATGAATTAGTGGAAGAAGACATGTTGATAATACTAGTGTAAAAAATGGCGAACTTTGGTGAACCCTGACCCACCTTTTATTTCTCAAATGCAGCTAACAAGAACTTTTTTCTAACCACTGACACAAACATCAGATGTTAAATCCAACAAAATGTCGTCATACAAATCTTCTGTGAATGTGTGCAGTTTTCTTGTCTTATACGAACAGGTCTTTGAATGTGTCGTACCCTGAATGAAACTCAACTGTGGAGCGTATCAAAGTCCCTGTGACGTCACAGAACCATTTGGAAGTGCAGCATTGTGGCTCTGGCCATCGCTGTGCCTGACTCCACTTGGGGAAAGAGGGGGATTTTGGCTGCAGATGAGTCAGGCTGAAAGAAGCCTGGACCCTGACTGCTAGCTAGGGTTTTTATGCCAGGCTTTAAACATGTCCATCTCTGCTGTGAAGTTGGGCATTTTAGCCCAACATGGTTGCAGGACTTTCTGTCAAAACATGTACAGTAGGTTAATTCTCCGGTCAGCGCACTCACAGGATCTTGAGTTGGGCCCAGGGTTCGGTATGTTGCCTGCCAACTGCTCCTTTGGGATGAGTTAAATGCAGAGATTAATCATTTTTACTATGTTGTACTTTGTATATGTTATAAAATCTTCTTAATAAAGGCGTTCAATCTTGGTTGGAGCTGTATGTATGTACTGTTGAAAAATCATGTGCATGCATTCACACACTGAACAAAAACCCAGTAACACCCGTCAACATCTGGGTTTTGTCTTCAGTGTTTATGTGTATAATCAGCTTATTTTCCCCGCGTCAATTGAGTCTGCAGTAGTCACGGGTGTTTTGCTACAGCTCTGATCGGTTTTGATTAAAACACACCACCTGGGGGAACACATTCATTCACTTTTCTGTCCGAGCAGCACTAAAACTTTGAATGTTGAGTCGGTGCTGAGTTTGAAAGAGGAACTGGTGCCAAATACATGACACATGAGTTAAGTCATTTAGCAGTGTAACCGCCCAACCCTTCCTTTTTATTTTTTCTATTTTCTTCTTTTTCTTGTCTGTGTAATAGCTAGAGGGTTGTTGTGTCATAATGTCTTTCTTTTGTGTCAAGTTGTGGAATATCTACAATAAAAAGGTCAATGGGCTCGCTTTTCAAGTTTCAAGTGGTCATTCGAGGAACTACAGTTTTTGGCACTTCTGCGTTGGCTTCATTTCCAGGCCTGCAGGTTGCAGCTTGAACTCAACAGAATCTGGCTTAAACATACAGAGCACGACACAACCTCCAAGGTAATATCTGTTATTTTTTCAGTAAGGTTCAGGGTATAAGATTTCATTTAACCAGAAGGAATTTATATATTATATATAAGGTTTTATGATACAGTATTCTCAAAACTTTGCCTATCTTCTCAGAATCTGAGAGCAGGAACTCAACCCCACTTTGAGCCTGGAAAATGGTCAAGAAAAACTCTAAAAAAAAAAAAAAAA
>CAEMYA010000025.1:1620740-1632310 GCA_903131615.1 Diplodus sargus | reverse complement strand
AAAAAAAAAAAAAAAAAAAAAAAAAAAAAATGAGCTCATTGCAAAGAACAGAGGCATGGGTTGGGTCAGAGAAAATCTGATAAATACAGATGTGACTGTGTGCTCACACATCACTCCGCAGCCCCGTGGGTTTCCGCTCGCCAGTGTGGCCAAACAGAGGGTTTGCTGGCTCTGCGGTTCCTATAATGTCGGAATCAGGAGGGCTTCTGATTTGACCAGAGATACCTCTCTCAGTCAGTTTGTCTGCTTGTGTTTAAGAGCACGCCCCGACCAAATGCAATTAGTGTGAACCCACTTAAGGAGCACGTTGCCGTTGATATACCCAGAGAGACAATAAAACCTTCACCAGGAAAATTGAGACCAGAGAAACAAGACCGGAGACCAAAAGAAAGGAGAAGATGATGACGACTGCAAAGAAATCCTGACACGGGTACTGAAGACATTGACAATGCCAGCAGGATCAGTAATGCTCACTGTAATCCCTTTAAAGTGCAGACACTGAATGCTGCCCATATATCACTGTTCGTCAGGCCTTCTTCTTCCCATTCCTCTCTGATTATGAGGTCCTGACGTCGTCCTCCAATCCGGCGGCAGGCTGATTAGTCTGACTCACTGAAGCAGAACCAGGCTGTATTGATTGTCACGGTGACCTTTCCTTTGCCACTGTTCTGGAGACATGTGGGGGGTTGCCATTCTTTAAGACTGGTGGATAAAGACAGGAATGCTGCTCTGTACAAATGGCATGCGCAGCTTTCACACACCAAATTGCAATCATTGCGGTCCCAACGGGGGTGGTGGAGATGCCACGCAACAACCTTCTGCTCGGTCCTCCTCGGAGGAGGGTCGGGACAATAATCAATATAACTCACCATGTTTACTGAAGATGACAGCCTATGGACATGAAGTGGAGCATGTCTTAATCTAATAACACAAGCTTTAAAATGAGGTTTGTTGTGTTATTTTAGGGATATAGACTATAGAGAAAATACCAATGAAGTCAACTTGGCCATAATAATAGTTTGATATTCATTTCAGTATTTCATATCAGTGACTGGAACAATTTCATATAAGTAAATGAATGTACACATTTTGACCTATGTTGCATCTATACTCACTTATACATCTATATTTACTTGTATAAATGTGTAAAACACAAACTTTACATAAATACATAGATTATTATACACATTGATATGAAAGTATTGTTGTAGGTTTGTTTCTCTCGTCAAAGACATCAAGCTGAGGGAGATGAAGATTCAGAAATGACTCCTTACTTCATCGAGGTTCATCTTTAACATTGCGTTGTATTGGATTTCACAGGTAGGAAGTCACTTAGATAATCTGAATGGCTTCACTCAATGGTGCCAAAACGTTTTACCGCAAAACTAACCATAATCTATAAGAAACATTTATGAAGAACATCAGTTACTGCAGAACAGGTAACATTTGTGGTGATTTAGTACACCTTTAAACACCGTTTACTTCCACCCATCTACCCCTAACACATATTCTTTTAATATATGTACATGTTCAGATTTTACTTTGAGTATTTCACATATGTTTTGAAGCTATATCTTCATATATCTAAAGAGTGTATGTACTTCATAGTCATATATCACCTTATAGGTATTATATAAAGGCAGCCTACCTCTTGACAGAAGGCCATACACAGTACGGTATAAAAGAGCTAACACTCAAAGATTGTCATTCAAAGAACTAAAAACCCAGCGTATTTCAAACATATCACATTATATGATAATAAAAAAATATATAAGTCATAAAAGACTTGATAAGAAATGTATTACACTGAGAGCTCAATGAATCCAGGCATTTTACCAACTTGGGTGTAGATATGTGTATATATACTAGCCCACACCTCTGATGACAGCACTTCAGAAGGCAGAGAAGCTGCTGAATGATATAGCACTCGGCTGAGGCTGCATTTGTCCGTCTGAGTGTATGTAGTCGGCGGCAGGAGACACACACACAGTAGATAGGAAGGGCGGGGGGAGGTGGAGATTCGACCGTGAAAACCACTTCTGTAGTCTGAAGCATGGTTGGTAGGGTGGTCGGAGATGGCGAAGGGGAGAAGAGAGGTCTGTGGTTAAGGCGTGTGCCAATAATGGCAGTTAGATCTATATTTGAAACAGGTCATAAAAGAAGACAGCCAATTCTCTTAAGTGAAGGAGTGGAGAGAAAATAAGGAGGATGTGGAGGAGGACCGGCAGGGGAATCGACATTATTGGCAGTTAAGACAGGAAAAAGACATCTGTGGAAGGAGTGGGTAACCACATGAAGCCATGGGATCCAGATGGGACAGAAACAGGTAGACGAGCGTGTTGAGCTCAGTGATATGAATGGTAAATCAAAAAAAAGAGGGACAGTCTTGCTATTGGATTGAGGGGAAAGTTGAAAATCACAAAAAAAAAAAAAGTGATGCGATGATTGTTTCACTTACGACAAGTGATTATAACCCTTCGTAGAAAAGGCACAGCAGGGAATGCTGTAATTACGGTTTAGGGATAGAGCTACTGGGCGTCTGACAGTGACGCACACACACACAACACAGATGCAGAGAGCATGTGGGGAGCATGTTGAGAGCGTGTGTCACTTACCAACACGCCGACATGCATCCGCAGTGGATAGCGGGTCTGACAGCAGGGGGAAAACCAACACAGCGGCGTGACCTTTGTAGAAGGGAAAAGGGGCTGGAAGAGAAAAGAAAGCTGATGACAATGGTCGAACAAACTGCCCTGACTACATTTCTACTGCCAGTCATGTTACAATACATCTGCAATCAAAATGTCACTAACAAGCTACAGTAGGTACAGAAAACATTACGTTTTTAAGGCGAGGTGTTATGCTCATTTCCAGGTTCATAATTTTATTTTGGGTTACTACTGGAATAGGTTTACCTGCTTCAGTGCTCTGCCTGAAACACTCTGTTTAAGCTCCTGTCTCTTCAGGATCCTCCCTTCTTAACACTAAGTCTGCTCTGATTGGTCAGCTCTCACATGCCTGAGCCAGCACTGCTAACAACAGCAGAGCAGCTGCACTGAAAAGAGTTTTGTCGCGCCAAATGCTGACATGCTGACATAGTGTGATGTCACAAAGTCATTCACGCAGATGCCAGGCTCTTTAACACGTCTTGATGCAAGCTATTCAAAAAAACTAAACTTTTTTTCAACAGTGAAAGAGATCAGTCTAGAATGATGTACGGGTGAAATTGAAAACAATGCTGGGATATGAACTGTCAAAGTCATGTGAGATTTTATACTTGTGTAACCTGACAAGTGAAAATGTGCAAAGTGAGGACAGATACCTGGTCAAAATACTATTAGCACCACTGGAGACTGAATGAAAATTAAAGTCATTCAATTAATGTATCATAAAGGCATGCAACCCACTGACATTGTTGTTCTATGCTGTTATATTATGAAAATTAATACAATTTGGGTGATAAATAGAAAAAGATCAGTGTAAGTAGGCTACTGTTATGTTACGGGTTAGTAAACTGTACACTCTAGGATCATTGGGAGCGCAGAGAAGCAGGCATGCAACCATGAAGTTCATAACCTGCCTGGGAAAGTATGTCAATGATACTCTGCACTACCTCAACTGTCAAGGATGGCTCTTTGAGGGGAGCATTTGCGCTGCAATCAGTTCCAGTGAAGCTGTTCATTAAAAAAACAAAAGAAAAAATCTAAAATAATGCATCCGTGTGTTAGGAATTTGAGACGTAGAAAACAGCTCAGAAGCAGCTTCTGTTGTCAGAGCACTCTCCAGGGTAGAAGAGATAATTGTCTGCGCGAATATCAAAGTCAACCCACTTCCATATTAACTGTCATATGTCTCGCAGTGTAATATACTCCCTGTGCTGTTGAGCCTGTTAACTTCATGACAACTGAGAATGAAAAATAAATATGCAGTGGATCCTGGCGTGATCAAACGGCCCTCAAATGATCAAATCACTCCAGACTGGGACGCCCCTCTGTTGCCCCCCCCCCTTATATATCAGTCACACAAACCACCTCAAATGGGTCTCTGTATTACAGTGAATTATCTCCTCCCCGGGGCAGCAGGAGGTTGCGATAAAGGGAGGTCTGTTAGCAACATGCTGGATCAACATCAGAAATTGAGCTATTGGTGATGTGATGTGATGTGGTGCGGTGCAGATGATCATACTGCTGATTCAGCCAGTTTGGAAACCAGAAACCAGGAGACCCCTCAACCCTACGTTGTCAAACTTCCCTTTAATCCCTTCAACGACCCCAGACACAGGCAGACACAAGCCACCACCACGACCGTCTTCCTCCCCACCCCACCGCGCCGAGCCCCCTCCTCAACTCTGGGAAAACCATCCCCGCTCACCACACCTCTATCTCTGATTTAACCAGAAAACCTCGCGCCCGGTGCCAAGCGGGGCCCCTTCTGCCTCAGATGATCCCCGGTGCAGCCTCCAGCGCAGAGGAACTCAGTGTCAACGTTACCTTACAATCTAGCTGCAGTCATGGGGTTTCTCAAGACTTGAGGGTGGAAATCAAATAACCTCACATTATGATCAGACGTCATTTGGGTTTCCGTGAGTGAAGCCAATTCAAACTGACGTGCCATGTGTAAATTCAAAAAAAGGGGGGGGGGCGATGGGTGGGGAGAGAAAAAGGAAATTGCACACACTTTCACTGGCATGTTCCCTCTTCAACAGTGTTTTAAAGCAACACGATTTTTATGTCTCTTAAGTGTGAGGAGGTCTGTTACATGTTTTCTACACTGAACCAGCTTTAAAACGAGCGTACTTAAGTTTCCTCGTGGAGGGGTGCCACCCTCCTGGGTGCGTCACTTCTCTCGACAGAGTTCAGAGAACCGAGGCTGCAGAGATGACAAAACCCCAGCAACAAACCGTCCCAATTGTAAGCCGAGCCGATAAGCCGTACCCGTGATGCATCATGTGTACGTCTAATCAGATTTCAGACGGCACATTCACTGCGGATTCGCGTGAGCCTTGCATCGCCGCCATCTCGATCATCTTCGCAGTGGCAGCAAATTTGTTGCCCTGTTTTTTTCCGCGTTGGACAGACAATCCAGTAACCCCGAGCACTGGAATCGGATGGGATCCCCGCCAGGATGTCTGATGTCCATCCATCATCCATAAGACACACACACCGTTTTGCATGCTCACACAGGCTTTCCCCCCCGAGTCTCACATCCCTCCCAGAGACGGGGCGAGTCTAAGAAAAACAGGTTTTACACACGTGCATCTACGCACAATGACGACCCCCTTCTCTGCGGCGGACAAAGACAGGAGGTGGCAAATTTGGAAAAACAAATACAATAACTCGGAGGTGTCAGGCGAGGAGGAACAGCGTTGAGTTTAAAAAACTGACGTGTATGCTGGGGGAAAAAAAGGGAGGGGGGGCTTATTCCCCCTTTAATTCACATTAATTAACAGGAATTGGTCACCATACTTTCAGAAAGATGAACCGCATTTGGGGACTCGCAGATGGCCTTTTTTTCTTGATTTAGGGGCCATGACACTGTGTGGAGACAGCTCGTGACTAATTTTCAGATGGCTGAGCTGACAACATAACAAAGTTTGCCACGGTCAAACACAGAGCCATCAAGAGACCCTGTGTAGCCTTTGAAGGAAAGACCATCTAGAGTACACTTTAGCAAGTCCATTTGTGATTCATCTCATGTACTGTAGGAAATCATAAAGGATAACAAAAGACAGATCTCAACATATTTCCTATATTTCCAGGTCCACAACAGCTGGTGTTTTATGTGGGGCTTTTATACGTTTATGGCGCCGGCTGATGATACTGTTGGTGTTGCATGTCAGTTCAGACCGTGTGCTTTACAAGAGGGACATCTAGTGGCCGATATGCAAACAGCCCCATCACTTAAACAGCTAATATAGAAGCTGTTTTGTGTTGTTGCTGCCTACGAGTTAGTCTTTAATTATAGAGAACGACACAATTGGAGGTGGACGTCGTCTGCTCTTCACACATGGGCGGCGACATCTCTCATGAGTCAGATATGTGTGACAGCTTGCAACAGAATTTAAATGCCGAGCCGAACGCCAAGTGCAGAGTGAGGAAGCTGTAGTCTGACGATCAAACTGAACTGGCACGGTGTTTCACTTCCCAATTTGAATTTCTGCAGAAAATCAGATGTGGAGGCGTTTCATGGTTCTCGAGCTAGCCTGAAAAATGCAACCTTTTGAGTGCTTGAACCTTAATATGCAGCGTTTTATGAAATAGCTTCCTTTGGTGCTGTCCTTTTTCTTCATTCCTTCTTTAATTTTTACGTTTCAAACTTGAACTTGGACATGATAGCAGAGTCTGCATACTCTTATTGACTTGGTGTCTAGTCAGCGAGAAGGCTTTGGACCAAGATAAAGCGCCTCTTACAAAAACAGCTGATTACTGAGAGGTAAAGGTCATCGCCAATGTTTACGACACCGCACACAACTGTTGATTAGTAGTTGTGGCTGTAAGCAGTGACAGTGAAAGAGAATCACGCCGGAGTCGCAAAGAGATTTTCTTTTAATTCAAAAAAATTCCAGTTACACAAACACATAACACACAAAGAAAGCTTTAATTTGCGCATTTTGAGACAAACTCCAAAAACACAAACAAAATATCGACCACGTCTTTTCATTCCCACTTATACGTCCATGATAGAACAATTCGATATGAGTCCCAAGATAACATTACACTCCAAAGTTGAAAAAAAAAAGATAAATCCATATCCCTGCAAAAGCAAACAAACCTTATTACGAAGGTCAGACTCCTCCTGGGAAAACAACACAACACTTTCATTGTGTTTTGCCTTGATTGTTAAAATGACAGACACTTGAATTTGACTTTATGTGAAATTAATTATCTTCTCAAGAACCTACCGATACATTTACCAACATGTCAATGGTGTGTGTCTTTTTGTAAATATAAATACAAATTTTTTCCTATGATGCCTTAAACACCAAACATACCATTAAAACCTGTGTCGTAAATAAAAGTCCTTTCCTTCCTATGGGGATCATGTGCATCACAGGTTAGACAAGATTTTTTGATTAATTCTTTTTAAAACACTTAATGGTGGTAGGTTGTAGTAAATACAGTAAGTTGCAATTTCAGGAGCGACAGAGAGTAAAAAGCAGAAACAGTTTGCTAAAGTGATACTCTATTTTTAAAATTGCAAATATATCACACTGTAAAACTGTCAGAACACGCAAAATCCCTTTTAAAATGTGTTAGTAATGTCACAGTCAAACCATTCTGAGGTATGGAAAATTCAAATCAAAAAAGGTCCTCAATTTTAATTGAAGACCATTTCGATACGATGCATCGGCCTGTATCGTTTTCCTACAAATCCCTGTTGTATCTTCATAATATATAGGTTCAACTGCATAATCAAACATGGCAACATAAGAGATGTCTCTGTAACCTGCATTAATAGCTTATGATACTGAGAACAAGAGTCATTGAGCTACTTTTGGGGGAAAAAAAAGTATTTTATAATATCTTACATCTTATAAGAGAAATGAACAAAGTGCTGGCGAGGTGCGGCAGTCCCTGACGCGGCTTAAATAAGGAGAGGGCTGTTGTCGTTCTGATCCTCAACAGGCTCCTCTTCCCCTGAGAGGACGGGATCTGGCTTTTCTTCCTCTTTGGCAACATCCACTCCTATCACGGCCACCACCCTGAAACGTGGAGGAAACAGGTTAAAGAGAGGCAGAAAGACATGTGACACAACGCCGCCTCTACAAATTCCATCGAAAACGTGGAAACCGTCTTTCTCGGTTGTTTTTCAATGTAGCTCCTCTCCACACACCTGCACCAGCCAACACAAACACTAAAGGGGGTTTTCTAAAAGTGAGAAAATCTAGTTTACTAGTAGCCAGGCTTGACAGTTATACACATGACAAACTGGAAACAAATGGGATTTTTTTTCATCTGTGGAGCCTGTTCAGGCTCACTGTTAGACTGTGATTGCTGAGCCAGTGATTTTTGTTATTCTTTAACTACACAGTGTGTAACAGAAGAAGCACTGCATGTGACAGAGGTGGATTCACTCGAGGGTTTTATGTTTCACGCTACACCTCCCAGACTGACTCAGCTGCACTGCTCGGACAGCTCAGTGTAACATAATGAATGTAAGAACACGGCGTACCGAGTGTCTTTTCTAGGGCCTTTCCTCTCTGTCTATCTGACAGAGGATCGGTGTTGATGGTAAACACACGAAGGGGAAACATTCTGGTGAAGGAAGTTAGGGTGAGGAACTCAGGAATGAGGAACTGGGATTTCTCGTTTTCTGACGTCCCCCGTAAAAACAAAACATTTACTCTTTCCTCTCGTCGGGCTAAGCTGGCATGCAGTGACTCAGCAGAAACAAGAGTTATTTGCGATGAAACGCTATTCACGGAGTACAGCTCTACACCTGAAGCATATCTGCAAAAAGGCATCAACTGCTCTGATTTAATTCTATAATGAACCTGTAACTTAAGGGAGAACACTTAACAGATTCTGACAACTATATTTGGAAATCTCCCTCTCTCTCTGTGCAGAGCGCCACGACAAACGGCAGGTTTTACTGGATTTGTTTGTTCCGGGTCACTGGTGTTTATTCGGGTCATGTCCTATCGTTGCAAATTACTGGTGAATCAATAGGAGACGAGTTTAGAAATTTGTGAATGCATCCTGTGATTATGCAAACTATTTGAACTTAGTAGTGTACACTCCGTGATGTCACACATTGGTTTAAAGTCTGGAGTTTGTTTTTTTGAAGCAAAACTGAGTGTATTTGAATCAGAGTCTGGAACAAGGGAGGATATACTTATTGGATCTGACTGAGGGCCAAACACGTGCTGTGGTAGCGACTCATCAATCACAAGGTAGCCACAGCCTAAATAATACCTTGTTTTATGGTCCATTCTAATCTAATTAGGGCCATGATTTACTAAATGAACATCATGCTGTAATGAAGAAGATTGGAAATTAGTGATTCAGACCATAAGCAGATTAGGAAACTGTTTTACTGAGGTAATAAATCAAGTCGTTTTCTCATAAGCTTACATAAATCAGACTTCATTTTGAAACCTGTGGAGTCGCCCCCCTGCTGGCCATTAGGAAGAATGCAGATTTAAGGCACCTCTGCGTGGGACTCACTTTTCAGACCCGTATGTTACGTTTATATATCATAAAATAATAATTTAATCATCAGTGAGTAAAACATGCAAGCGCGCTGCTTGAACTTACCCTAAGACAACAAGAGGGACGAAACAGAGTCCTGCAGACAGGAGGAAAACAAAGCCAGGGTACCACGCCACGGTGACAGCATACACACTGTTGAAGACGCCGTTCGCTACATTGCTGGTTAAACTCTCCATGAAGGAGAGACAGGCAAACAGGGCTCCTGCAAACACACACACACACATAGGAGAAAAGAGAAACAATTTTTTTTACAGCCATCATAGATGGGGCCTAAAATCACTTATTGCTCGACTGAACAGAAACTGGTAGTGTTTTTCTTGCGAGTGCACCGAGAGGTTGCTGGGGGCAGGGGGCCCTCCCGTGGACTCTGACTCTACAAACACACAGACACGGTTCTGTGGCTCCTGTAAAATGCCTGAACCCACTCACCCTGCTCAGACTTCGAGATGATCTTCGACATCATGGAGCGCAGGACGGGGAAAGGCATGATAGCGAAGAGCATCGGCACCCTCACTGTGGTAAACAAAGAACAGAGGGCAGACGTTTTATGATACATAATAGAGACAGCGACTGCTATGCAATCAAATTCGCATTTCATGGGTTTTTGAGGTTGTTTCCTTGACATAGACAAACATTAGAAAAAAATGCCTGAGTTAATTCCTCCGATTAGGGTAATTGCCATAGAACAATTACAATTCAAATATCAAATTAAATCAAATTAAAATAAACAGTAGAGTGATATCATACCATAGTTATATTTTCTTATCAGCTAAGAATAACATCATAGAATAAAACATGATACTGTAACAGGAAAAACTTTTATAAACCTTATAAAAGTAGTAGGAAATGAAGAATCTGTTAATCAGTAACCTGTGTTTAATTGTGCAATTTTCTCTCTATTACTCTTCAGTGTGCCTATTTTTTTTTTCCCTGCAGCTAAAATGCGTCCAATCTTTAATACGACATGTCCCGTCTCTTTGCAGACATGAATCATCTTAATAAACCGATTTCACCCTCAGGTAATATATCAGACAAGGGCCTAATAAACAACCTGTTATCACATATGTCATGGTTAGCAACAAAAACAAGGCTTCCAGACCGCATAACAGGATTTCAAAAAAAACTATTAAACATTGTTGGTTTGCAGCACAGTTGTTATGAACGAGTCTCTCACCTAAAAACATCAGTAAAGTGGTCTTAGTAAATGCCAGCAGGAGCATGCCTGACATGACGGACAGGATCCCAATCAGGACAATGAGCAGCTGTGGCACGCCGCAGTATGTGAACACGGACACTCCGACAAAACTGACCAGGAACACAGTTGTGGAAAGAGCTGCGCCGTAGCCGATCAAAATCTCGGTCCAGCAAAGCGGTTCTTTGAGCTCAAACAGCGTGATCAAGGAGATCCCACCCATATAGGCGAAGGAGAAGCTGGTGAAGATGAGTATCAGGAGGGCGAGGACATTCTTACACCTGGGGCTGGCTCCTGCGAACATCTGATAGACCCCGTGGGTCATCTGTTTCAAGGCTGAACGCTGAGGAGACCCGTCTATGTTTAAGGCATCAGCGGGAGCCTTCTTCACAGTCTCCTCTAGGATGAAAATGGCATAGAGTAGGATCAAACACTGGCACAGGGCAGAGGTGAGGAAAGGCCAGTTAAAGCCCGCGGCTCTCAGAAAGTAGCCCGTCGATATAGCGGCCACCCCAGACAGCAGGCCGATCATCATGTCCAGTCCGGCCATGCGCAGCGTCTTCTGGCTATGATCCTCGCACAGGTCGGCTACGTAGGCGAAACAGCCCCCCAGAAACGTGCCAAGGCCGCCAAACAGAGAGCTGAGAAGCGAGGAGCCGATGAGCAAGTAGATGTTGAGCTCAAAGTAGGACACAGCCAGGAAGGTCGAGGTGTAGATCAACGTGCCGATGAGCGGCATGATGATCGTGATCTTACGCCCTCCGCGGTCACTGTAGGCCACAAGCATCAGGGTGACGATCAGAGAGGGGATGGTGGAGAAGAGGTCTGTGTAAAGGGAGAAGAGAGATGCCTGCCTCTGTACCTCCTGGGGACAGAGAAAGAGAGAGCGTGGTCAGGTCTAAAAATCATGTATGGACCGACACGAATAGCAGCTGTACAGGTGACAAGTTAAAAGGGGAAAACCAATATAAAGTGTCCCATCATTCGCCTTGGCATCGATTCTACAAGTCTCTGGAACTGTACTGGAGGGATGAAACACAATTCTGCCAAAAGATATTTCCTCATTTGGTGGTTTTATGGTGGCGGCGGAGAGCGCTGCACAACTTTGGATTGAGCTGCAGTGACCTCTTTCCTCTGAGGAGACAAGCTATCTGAAACCATGCCAG
>CAEMYA010000025.1:1589133-1620735 GCA_903131615.1 Diplodus sargus | reverse complement strand
AAAAAAAAAAAAAAAGCCCCAGACAGCATAACAAAGCAGCCGTTTGTTGGTGTTTCTTAACTCATTTATTCAGCTTCTACCCTTTAATTTCTCACCAGCCGTCATCCATTAACCTTTTCTTTTCTTAAACGGCAATAGCTACCTTCTGATGTCACGATATCAAACACAATCAAAGCATTTTGGAAATGACAAATCAAGGTTTTTCTCATTCAGGGCCAAAAGGAACAAAGCGTTGCACGCCACAACAGGTGCAGGGGTGGCTATTTACAGACAAAAAGATCTGTGTTTTTGCTCTCACTTCCTTATTGTGTTTCATGTTTTCTTACACAAATGCATGATAGAAATACATCACCAGAAGAATATCTTTAATTCTTCTTATAACTCATTATGTGGTGTATCTTGGTGTACTGCGGGCGCTGTGAAACAATAAGTGATTGTGTGCTCTTAAATTCTGAGTTGTTTGATAAGATTATCACAATTCAGCAAAAGTATTGCTGCAGCAGCATGTCAATCAGTGTCTGCGCCGGATCGGAACAGTAAACCTATTTACAGGTCAGCCTTGCGTGTCCCCTTACGGCGCAGAAGCTGAATCAGTTATTTCGACGCAAGCTGTGTTGCAAGAGGATCTGACCATAAATATTGAACATATTGGACACGGATAGCCGCTGATATACAAACAGCAGTTGTGGAAGAATACACTAATAACGCATGAAGCATTATTGTTTGTCTAGATGAAGGCTCATTAAGGAAGTTCGACTAGTTTTTCTGCCAGGAAGGCATTTCTTTTATCGACACACAGAAAACATGACGCATGAGTCAGACTCACAGTGCATCACAAAAATAGCAGGCAGAAAGCACAAAGAACAGTAGGGGCATTTTTAGCCTCCCTTAAAAGTCTGTTTATGAAGAAGCTCTTAAATAATATCCACAGTACTAGTATAACTGCAAAGTTTCAGTTCTTGTTCTTCTGTAAGACAGGTTGATACTAGAAACAAGTTGACTATTCCCTTGCTTTAATACTTAAAATGTATTCCCTCGTACACCCAGTGGTTTTGCGACTGACCTCATGGTAGCTCGAGTGGTTGCTGCTGCTGTTGGAGGCTGCACATCTGGACGTGTTGTCAGAGATGGGGTAGGTGGTGTTCGTCAGCTGCTGCCAGAGCCTCCGGTACACGTACTGCTGCACCAGAGGATAGATGAGGAAACTGGCGAAGGCGTAGAGAGCGACCACGGGCTCCACGAGGTAAAGACCCTTCATCTTGAAGGGGCTGCAGTGTTACCTGGAGAAAGAGATGAAGAGAGTACAGTAAGTCAGTTAACATGAATGCAGGAAGTGGGATAACAATAGAGTTCAACTGATATTGGGTGGATCTAAACAAAATACCAAGGTGTATAAATCAGACTTTTGTGTTGGATGTACAGCTGGATGTTGCTGCAAGTCTCAGCCTTCAACATCTCACACTGTCATGCAGGCAAAGCATGCAGGGCAAACACATGACATCCACTTTAAATGACACAAAACAGACTCAAGTCATATGACAGGGGCTACGTGGAGGTACAGATGATGGTTTGTACCTTTCGAGGGTCACCAAGGTTACCTTCTGCACCTCGTTATCGATCCAGAAACATTTACAGACAGAGTGAAATACAAGATAATAACACTGGGGTCATATGTCTGAAAGCTACAGGGTGAGCAGGGCTAGTCCCCTGTTTAACGCCGATAGCAACATTAGCTTAGCCTTTACATTATTTTCTTACATGACGTTGACAATGACAGACATTAGTACACCTACCTTTTAGATAATCGCTTGGCTCATGTTTAAGTCACTGTAGAGAACCCGGCACAGCATTTCTGTGAACTTCGTCTGTTGGAGGAGCTGTTGTTTTATGCAAGAGTGGTAAGGCGTTTATTATGAAACGCCGAGGTTCCGCCCCCCGCCGCCTGCAGTTGGACAGCGGTCTGTCATGGCTGCGTTTATTGGGCGAAGGAATTGTCAGTCATGAGTGAAGGCGGATGGGATTCATGGGAACAGTTTGTGACTTTCCGTGACAGGCGCTTTGTTCCACATTAGCGTGTATTTTGTATACCTTTAAGGAACGTACATTTAATCCAGGTCGAAACATATTTCATTTATGTACTCTAAATGTTTCCATTACCCTTGTATGTAAGCGCACGCAAACACTTGTCTGGGTATTACGGTAACGTGCAGTAGGCGTGCTTTGCGTCGGAATGTACCATTCTGCCAACACACCGGGAAGGATTTTGTTGTGACAGCGGAGTAACAACCCGGCGGGGGGAGACGGTAAGGTGAAATCTAGCCCTTCCTCTGTGTCATTTAAATAGATCCTACAATTGTGAGATAAGGCTGGAATTTAAATGTTTCCGCACATTTACATGTTTTACATGGTTGAGTCCCTCGAATTTATGTTGTAGTACACATCTTATCATCCCGGACGTGCAGGTAGTACCACTATCAACATATCGCCAGCTAGCGAATCATAGCTATCCCTGTGATTAATTTAGCTAACTTAGCTAACGTTGCCAGCTAGCGTTAGATTCGCGAAAGACAGGAAGCTGTTTTAGCTGTATCATTATATCCCTCTGGTTTTCTTAATTTGTTTTCCGTCACACAAATCCCAGTGTTAAAGCTAGCGAGCAGGTAAACGTTAGCGTTAGCTTCGGCTGCTGCAGTTGCACCGACTCAAGTCGTGACTGTCCGTGTCAGGATGGATAATATTACCCTCGTTCGGCCTAACGTTACCGCTCACAGTGCTCCTGCTGCTCGTAATCTCCAACCACCTGCGATATTCAGTTTGAAATCAGATTAATTATATGTGTCGACCTTATCTTTGCCCGTTATCGATAGTGCGTAAGGCGTCTGCTTTCGCAATGAAAGTTTCCTCGTCAAGCTGAATCACGGAATGTAAATGTTGTTGGCCAATAACATGACAAATCCTTCATGAAGAAGGCATAAAATCAACCTAAGTAGTGCTCCACCTGCAGCCAGAGTGGCTTGCAATTATCTACGTTTAGCTTTTGTAACATTGGGATATTTCAGCTCGCTGTACAAAATGTATTCGCTCAATTTCTGATCCAGACATCCTAAAAAGAGAGCTCAGTATGGTCAGATCATACGTCACATCTCCATCAATAATAAAGAGATCATCCTATTCCCTTGTTGCCTTCAGATTACAGATGTTGTGTCTTGTCTGATCTGCTGTCATCCATTCCTTTTTTTTCCCCAGGTCAGAACATAGGTTTTTTTAAAATCTTGGATCCACAATGGCCTTCAGCAAGGGATATCGCATCTACCACAAGCTGGATCCACCCCCCTACAGTGTCATAGTGGAAACTAGGACCAGGGAAGAATGCCTCATGTTCGAATCAGGGGCTGTTGCAGTTCTGTGTAAGGCATCTTCTTTAATTATGCTGTAATGAGAGATTATTTAAATACTCTTGTCCCAAATAAGGATGCTACAAGGGAAATACAGCTTCATTAAGCAGCTGCAGTGATGGATGTGTGTTTAAAAAGGCGCACTACAGGAACTCTCCTTACATTATGTTACTTTTGTTTGTATCCAGCGGCAGCAGAGAAGGATGCCATCAAAAACACATACTCAAAGATTGTTGATGCTTATGGAATCCTGGGTGTCCTCCGCCTCAACCTGGGTAAGCAATAGAAACATCTTCTCCATTTGTTGCTCCCTGTTGCAGAAATCACCAGGGTCCAGTCCGTATTTTGACCCTCCGGGTTCCTCTGTCACTGTGGTTTGTATTCCTGCTGCTGCTTACTCATAAGCAGCTTTCTCCTGTCCTCCACATGACCTTGAAGGCCCTTGTTATCACAACAAGGGAAACGTCGTGTGAAAGATTAAAGCTCAGGCTTATAGATGGCTGAGATTTGACTGGTTGGTGATTTCCTATAAATGAGTGGCACCATCGCTGAATTAACCATTTCCTTCCCAGCCTCTTAATGCTTAATTGTATCTTTTGTTAATGCGGTGCTTTACAACTTTTGACACGATGCCTTCCTTTTTCTTTACATTGCACCATATGATTTTAAACCTTACGTTTGCAGGTGACTCCATGCTCCACAGTCTGGTGGTTGTGACAGGATGCAGCTCTGCGGGGAAGGTGCAGGATTCAGAGGTTTTCAGAGTCACGCAGACAGACTTCATATCACTGAAGAATGATCCAGGGGACGAGGACCGGATTTCCGAGGTGCGAAAGGTCCTAAACTCAGGACACTTCTACTTTGCCTGGTCTGCCACTGGAGTCAGCATGGACTTGAGTCTCAATGCACATCGCAGGATCCTAGAAGATACTACAGATAACCGTTTCTTTTGGTAAGAGTGTGAAATGATCATTGTTCCAAGGTTATAAGGAAGACTAGTGGGCAGGTATTTGGCTTTTCCGAAATAGAAGATATCAACTAATTACATGTTCTCCAATCTGCACGTTCTTTGTGCCGTGATATTTTCTACTGAATGTGTGATATGGGGGCTGTGTGATTTGCAACTAAGCTGTGAAAATTCACCACTCACACAATTCTTTTTTTTGTGTGTTTGCTGTTGTGTCTGTGTTGATATCATTAATCAATAGGAACCAGTCTCTGCACCTGCATCTAAAACACTACGGAGTAAACTGTGATGACTGGCTGTTGAGGCTGATGTGTGGGGGTGTGGAGATCAGGACTATCTATGCAGGGCACAAACAGGCTAAGGCCTGCATCTTCTCTCGCCTCAGCTCAGAGCGAGCAGGAACACGATTCAACGTCCGAGGAACAAACGATGACGGCCAGGTGGCCAACTTTGTGGAGACTGAACAGGTGACTCAGATATTTGACAGTTTCTTTCTGGTTTGAGAGGTGTTAAGAGCTGGTGTTTTGGAAATCAATTTGCATCAGTTTCAGGTGCCAGTACACGCATGGCAAACGGGCAACAGAGCAGAAGGCAGTGACAAACGTATTCTACCACGCATTGCAGAGCTTAAGCCTGTTTATATTATTCTTTATTGGTGCAATATAACAAGAAAAAATACAAAAGACAGTTAAACAAGATTGGGCACAGTTTATGACATCAATCAACAACATAGTTACAGATGGGATGGGAGTGCAGTCCCAGGTAGCATAGCAGTAGGCGTCAGGGGTGTTTCGTGTGCAGTAAGAGAAGAGTGTACCAACAAGTTTTGCCCAGTGAGGTGTACTCTGTGGATTACCTTTTATTGTATGAGCTTTCTGCATTTATGCAGATTGGAGTCCAGAAGTCTGCACTGGTGTTGATTGATGGAGTTTGTTGCCCGTTAACTGATTATATGGATGTGGTTGTACCAGATTTGGTCAGTTTACCTGACCACATCTGGATTTTTCAATCCAAGAGAGCAAAAGGGAGGTTATTCCAGATTTGGGTGGTGAAAATGGTAAAAGTGTTCAATTTGGGATCTTTTAGAATGTCCACCAAGGTGTCGGAGCCGTGATTGTTATACAAGTTCTGAAACAAAGGTGCTGTTTAATGTGTTGGCTAAAGAATGGTAGGTCTGTAATTTGTAAAGGTTTGTTTGATGTCTTGTATGTCAGATGTCTTGGCTGACGATCTGGGATGGGTTCCTTTTTGAATATACTTTGTTAGCACAAAAATATGAGGAAAGTGCAGCACTTTTATGCCTCCTTGGGATTTGGGATTTGTACTGCTGCTCATGTTATCCAGTAGAATTAGGAAACTACTTGAATCTAGTGGGAGTGGGCATCCTTGCATGGTACCCCTGTGCAGTGTGAAGCTTTGTGTGATATTAGTCTGCATACTCTGTACACTGTTAATAAATAATGGGCAGAATAGTCCACATGGTGCTGACCTTTTTTAACATGCATAATTTGCACATTGTTAATAGAGTCACATGGCCTTTGTTAATACAGTCTGTTTAAACACCGGTTATCTATTGACTGCTCAGGGGCAAACCTGCTGCAACCTTGTCGGGAAACACTGCTGCTCTTGTATTTTGTGCTGCACTGTAGAATGACATCGTAATACTGATAATTATAGATGCATAATTAACTGATAGGAAAACCAGCAGGATGATGATGATGATGATGCTGATGATATATCAATACACTGATTTATTGGTCAAGTGCCAGTCTGAAGCCTTTTACTTTGCAGTCATTTATAAGTTCCTTACTGAGTAAAATTCAGTTCAGTCAGTAGTTCCCTTTGTTTTCAATGAGTCATCATATTCTCAGAGGATGGAATGTTACTTTTCATCTATTCGTTGTGGAAAATGACTCAATTTGCATTTTCCCTTTTTCTAGTTCCTGTTTCAGGAAACAAACAGGAAGCTTTATCTTAGGCGTAACAACTGGAACAATTAGAACAACGGTATCTACAACGCAATAGAATACAGCTCGACTACATCAATATTCGTCTCTGTCAAAGACAAATAGACATTAGAAGCCTCATAAGTGTAGTGGTAAATGCAGGAATTTTATGTTGCAGTATATACTTTTGTCAGGTTTTCTTATTATTTTGTCCAGCCCCTTTGGTGTTGACAGCTTTTGGTAATGTTGATTAGTGATCTTGGCGTCAACCATCTGCAGCACAGAAAAGTGTAGCCTCTCTCCATGTGACGCACTGCCTGTCATTTCTGCTTCATGTTTCCTTTGTGTCCTGACAAAGCGGCCTCAGACACATGCTGGTGTTGTGAAGCCATTTCCATCTGTCAGTTTCACCTATAGTTTATAGTTGATTATTGTGGCTTTGGTCAGCTCGTTATCTCTGTTTTGAGACTAGATTTTTTTTACATTTATTTTCTTTGAATGTGTCGTTAGTCATGTTTCTACAGCCACAGTACATGTGTGTTTTGTCGCATTGCGACTCAAGTTAACCGAGTGTTCCTCTTCCTTTAAAACAGGTTATTTTCCTGGATGACCGAGTCTCATCCTTCATACAGATCCGCGGGTCCATTCCTCTTTTCTGGGAACAGCCAGGAATCCAGGTAATGAACACTGAAACGTTACTGTAAAGCCAGCCTTGAATCTGCCTTGAATTTTCATGTATTATATGAAAATCATGAGCCACCCCTTGTGTTTCTGTAGAAGTCCTGACCAATTTGTTGTAGATTAGGCTCACTTAGTCTCAGTTGATTGCAAGTGTAATCGCTGAACTCTGATGAAGTCAACAGGAAGCAGGCTGAAACGTCTCCTTTTACAATTACATTCTAGTTTTAACACATTTTGTCCATGCTATGTTCAGAAAAACTCCATTAAGGGGGTTTTGTTGCAACTGAATGAGAATCGGCACCCTAAACAGCTGGATGTGAACCCCCACCTGGTATAACCATTTCTTTTGATTTTTTTGGCTCTTGCTGGTGCTGGCGCTTTCATACTGCAGATGGGGGTTTATCTGTGCAATGCCAAAGGGCAGGGGTGACAGGCAATCCCATTACGGATATTATTCCAGGTTCCTATAGCTGGAAATACCATTTTTAAGATTTAAAGCAGGAACTTGCTTTAAAGCATCACCCATTAAGTGTACACTATTAACAACATCAGCGGGATTCTCCTGCCCTTGTCCTGACATTGCACAGATGGGTGGATAAATTTGATCAGACGTGGGGGAGGTTAATGGTAGATACAGTGGTTGGTAAAGGGCATTTCTCTGTTTTCCCCAGCTCCCAGACTTCTTTGGTCAGGTGAGAGCCTGGTCTGAAAACATCCTCTAACCACTTCTATTTCGCTAAGTCAGCTGACATTCCCCAGGCAGCTGGATAGGTGTTAATTGACAATATGAAAAAAATAGCTCTTAAATTTATATCAAGAAAGGCCAAGACCATATTAGCCACCTATTCAGCCCACAAGGTCTATGGTTTGGTAAAAAAAAAAAACAGAGGGTTGTGGGCTTGGGGTTGTTTTCAGACATAACTGTAGTCCTCCTGCTTTTTAAAAGCCTTGTTTTAGCTCACAGTCCCCTCTACCGATTGTGGCTTTGTAGGCTTATTTTCTCCTCCCCGTACTCTCTTATTCAGTCTCTGAGCAGGAAGGATAGTTTTGGTTTTATCCTGAAGAAGATTAACTGATCTTTCTACAGTTAGTTTAACTTAGAATAGTTTTAGTATTATAACACGCTGCTGGGAAAGACGATAATCAGTCGTCGGACTTCCCCCTCTTAAACGATTAGTTCTTAGATTCCTGGTTGATCCCAAAATCGTAGTTAATTGTTTTTATGGTTGTTTAGGGGAAGGAACCAGTAGTAGAATTAGTCATTATGGAATAATGATCACACGTGGCATCATATTACTAAAGAAATCTTTCTGTTAGTTGTGAAAATTCTATGATACATAGTCAGCTGAGAGTTTCTGTAGTCAAGGTTTACTTGTAGTCAAGTAAACTATAACATACATCTGCTAAGATGTAACCTTGAAAAGAAATAGTGGACAATTAATTATTTTGGTATCATAGAACAATTAAGAGGGTTATTTGACCAATGCCACTCCCGATGCTATCTGCTATCAATTGAGGTGATGTGAAGGGGTTTTTGCCTGAAGTGTTCTGCTGTAACCCGAGTCCCTTTTTAGATGCCATCTCAGGAAGTTATTAAATATGCATAGCAAAGACCTGTACAACAGTGGAGACAGGAAGGAGTGACAAAATGGCAGCAGCATGGAGCAAAATGTCTCGCCTTGCCAAACACAGGCAGAGCCAAAATAGGCACATACAAATATTCGAGCAGATGAACACAAAGCAGAGGAAGAGATTAGCAGACGGTGCAATAGAAAGGCAAAGACTGGAACTGTGGGAACACTGTGAGAGTCAAAGTGTACTCAGGAGATCCCACTAATGTCCTTGATTGATCAATGAGATTGAAGGAAGAGGAGGCAGAAAGTGAGAGATACAGGAGGAGGGATAATGGCATTTCATCTTTCATCTTTTCAGACGATGACGAGCTATTAAGGGACAGGAAGTGAGGAGAATTTAAGAGCAGGAGAGTTTGTGCACAGGCACAGATGTGTAGGGAGCAACAAGGGTACAAGTAAGGACCTGCGGTGCAGAGTGAGCAGATTTACATCTTAGAGCCACTGTGCAAGGGTCCTGCAGAGTCTGTAAGGGTGTGGTCTTGCCTGCCTTTACTTCTCTGTGAGAATGTTCTCCGGGAGAATATTAGTGAGACCAATCACAAGAAGAGGGGCAACGGGAAATTTGATTAAACATTTCTGATAATGGTGTTGGAGTGATGACAGGCTTCACGTTTTCTCTGCTGCTCAGTGTCTTTGTCGTCTTATGAACAAACCTCCCTATGCTGCCCCTGTGTTGCCGTCGTCCTTTGCCATTCTTTTATTTGTTGCCAATATAAAAGTTTCCACTGTTCATATGTTATGCAACAGTTCTATCCCAAATTCGTTCTTCACCGCCAGGAATTCTGGTCATCTGCGAAGTGTGTGTGTGTGTGTGCGCGCAACTTTCCTCAAATTAAAGTAAAGGAGGACACTGTGACTTTCTTGTCTCTTCTCACTGTCTCTGCCATGCAGGTTGGCTCTCATCGTGTCAAACTCTCAAGGGGATTTGAGGCAAATGCCCCGGCATTCGAAAGGTAATTCAAATGTTCTCCAGTGTCTGTGTGTGCCTGGCAGTTTACAGCTGCTTTGTCTTGCCTCCAAGAGATTAACAGTCCTCTGAGGAGCAGAGGAAACACCATAATGCTATGTCTCCTGCAGTTACTGCCCACAATAGAGAGAAGCTCTCCAGACTCTTGAAGGAGAAGTTGTTAATTGAAGTGTGTCCTCAAAGGTCAATTTAGAAAGGACACATTTGTAGCCCTTGATTAGCTGTCGACCCCTGTATTTCATAATGATTTCAGACACTTTCTTTGCAAAAGCCCTTTCTTGACTTTTTGTAAAAGCAAAACTATCATTCAGTGCATTTAATTAAGTTTGTGCACTTGTGCCTTAAAGCTTTGTGTTACCGAAATTAAATGATTAAAAGTACTGAAAATCTTCACTCATGCATGCAGTTCAGATCCAGTGACTATTTTGTCATTGTATTTAGATTATGTCCTCTCGGGAATTGTATCCTTCCACATTCTTCTCAGAAAGTTGCAAAAATAGCTATTCTGATTACTCATCTTGTCTCAACTGGCAGTAAACTGTGGAGACCAGGTGGGCAGTGACAAATATGAGCCTCCTGGGAATCACCCACATTTTTATCTGACACAACTTTCATCTTGTTTCTTAAGACAAAGACAAGCCACAAGTACCACAACATAATTTCAAGTGTCAATGCTCATGATTTAGGCTGACATACACGTTTTTTGGTATCATGAAAATGCAGTTTGCAAAGATTTTGTTTCTAAATTTATCTTTAACATTAGATTCGAGGACAAATTGTTTTAAATCATATTTGCAGCCTTGCTCTCTCTGTCTGCAGACACATTACAGATGCAGGGGAGCAACAGAGCAGCACCTCGTAGAGTTTCTTGTTTCCTTAAAGTAGAAATAGACAACTGTTCATCCCTGCTAGCATTTCCCAGTGGTTTTGCTGTTGGCGCTGATATCACAACCAAGCAAAAAACAAATGTAAGGCTCCCATTTGACCTAGAAACCACAATCTCCGTACTATGTCAAGGGCAGAGTAAAACGCCTCGTTGTAATAATAAGTAGGTAGGTTTTATACTTACTGATCTAGTAGAAAGAATGCCAGTTTATAACTAATTTTCAATCACTCTACTTCTTCGCCTCCTTTGCCTCCTCCGTCAGTGGGTTTTTTAATTTATTTTGCAGTGCAGAGCTTCCACAGTTATTACAGTTGTTCCTGTGTTACGTGGGGATAGCGACCAAGGAAAATAATTCATCTTTAATGCAGACGCACCTCCTTTGTGCCATAATTCGACCCTCATTTTTCCAGAAAAATTCAAGCCCCATGGCAGACCCAGTTGCATAGTTAAAAGCAAGCAGAGCCAAGGAACCAGTCTAAACACGGATGGTGTCACCTTTCTACAGCCATTACACTGTGCCATAAGAATGATAAGTTTAAACAAATAAGTTGCGAGTTTAAGTAACATGGATTGTCACTGGGACTAAACCCAGGTCCTGAAAAGGAATGATCTTTCTAAGAGCAATCACGATATTTAAACCAGTCATGACACCATGTTGCAGAAAAGCTATGGAAGATCTTTAATTTCTAGACATGTTGGACTACATGAAGTAGACTCAGCAGGGCTGAGCTCAGAGCTTGCTCTGCCAATTTATATTTTGAGCATGTCAAGACAACCATGGTACATGATTTGTATTTCACAACAAATTAGTCATTTTTTCACACTAAGGAGCTGGTGATGTAAGTAGTGTTTCTCCATGTGTGCACAGATCAGGATTTATGACTCATCCTTTGTAATATCTAGTCTGTTTTCTGCAGAGACAGCCTAATATGTCTCTGTTGAATTCCCTGAGATAGTGCAAAGCCAACAATAACATATTTTATAAACATGGTAACAGTAGCAGAGTGTAGCCTTAGTCTGCTTTTCTCTCTACAGGATGGTGCCTCCGTTCCATCCATATCTGAAACATATTAAATGGTCTGAGGTCATGTCTCTTCTTGGAACTATCCTTTCCTTTGCCCTTTTAGTCTCGACAACTTAGCAAAACATATACCCCACTGTCTTAGTAGGTACATCCTGGGATTAATTCCCATCATCTACGTAATGTATTCCCCCAGACATTCAGATGCAAGTGTCACAGCCAAAAAATGAAACGAATAAGCATTGAGACTTTTACGGCTTTTGAATTTATCGAGCATCAACTTTTCTCTGCTGAATCTAAAACTGAGCTTGAATCTACATCTGCATCCCACTGTTGATACGTCACACCTCATTAAAAAAAGAAAATACAATGGGCTTAAAATAATAAAAACATTGTATTGTATTTATGTGTTGTGGATGCGTGAACCCAACAACTGTTAATATCTGATGTTGTTGTGCTGCTGATAGATAAACTGAGAGCTCGTGTGTGTATTTATCAAGCCTAAGCATTGAAACTCAAAGAGTTTAATATGTTATGATAAATGCTGGTATTGGCGCATCATTAGTCTGTGATTTTATTTTAGACCTTTACAATGCTGACTATCTGTGTGTGTGTGTGTTCCAGACACTTCACTGCACTGCGGAGGTTGTATGGTAAACAGGTGATCATCAACCTGCTCGGGAGTAAGGAAGGAGAACACATGCTCAGCAAAGCGTTTCAGGTGAGGGGAACCATTTTCTGCCCCTAAACACTAAGTTGTACTGTTGGATATAAATCTAATATCCTTAACAAAGCAGAATTGCTCCAAGCATGCGATGCAGATGCTGCCTTTCCTGTTCTTTTGAACATTCACAGGAATTCTTTCTTATCACATTACTGCACCTTGAGCTTTTGCCAGGCCACGTTTTCTTCTTTGGTCACCAAACTACAGTTGAAACTCGCTCATATATAAAAAAAAAGAAATCGACACTTGTTTGATTAACATTTCTTAACTTATAAGATATAGCTGGGAATGTTGCCTCTTAGCTGTATGTCTACAATGAAAGATTGGGAACAAGTCCTCTTCCTCTCTCTGTCACTCAGAGCCACCTGAAGGCATCAGAGCACGTGTCAGCAGTGAAAATGGTGAACTTTGACTACCATCAAAATGTGAAGGGAGGCAAGACAGACAAACTCCACAGTGTCCTCAAACCCTACCTCAGCAAGTTCATAGAGGAGTGTGGGTTCTTCTACTACTCTGGAGAGATGGGCATCACAAGGTGACAGATCAATGAAAACATGTTTTATTATTCGATATCACATTTTTGCTATTGCCTCCTAACATTTGAACATGTTTTTTAGGACTCAGGGTGGAACCATTAGGACCAACTGCCTGGACTGTCTGGATAGAACCAACAGTGTCCAGGCCTTCTTCGCTCTTGAGGTAAGGGCTTTGTTTCGTGAAAAAAAATAGTACAAACAGCCACTCCTTTTTTCTTTTTGATGATTCTTTTATTCTAACCCCCATTTCCTCTAACCTCACCAGATGTTGCCAAAGCAGCTGGAGGAAATGGGTCTTACAGAGAAACCCCAGCTGGTGGCCAGATTCCAGGAGGTTTTTAGGACCATGTGGTCTGCCAACGGAGACTCCGTCAGTAAGATCTATGCGGGCACCGGTGCCCTGGATGGCAAGGCCAAGGTACACAATAGGGACACTGAATACACACAAATACACAAGTTCACCGAAAACTGTTCTAAAAGTTACTTATGGTAAACAAATTCTTTGTCCTCATGACTGAATAAACAACCTGACCCACAATTTCAATGTTCTGGGGACCCTTTTTTCCACTGAGAACAGCTTGTTTATTCAGTTATGGTACAATTTTATATTTCAGAGTTTGTATTATTTCCTCATTAATATTGTAAATATCAACATTCTGAGTTTACATAGTGCACATTTAAATGTCGAATTATTGTTTGATCCTTAAAAATTCAATGGTGGACTTCTGGAGCTGAAAGTCCCGATAAACAGTTCTTCTGTGAACATGCTTGTTGAGACTGAGATGTTTACATGACTGTGAGACTGTGTTTGTATTGTAATACCTGTTGTTAACTTCTTAAATGTTGCCCCTGACAAATAACCAGTATTGTATAACAAAAAACAAAAAAAGCACTTAAAGTCATTCTGAAAGTAATGTAAATGAAGCCAAAACTAAACATCTTTACGCAATATAAACAGTACTGAAACAAGCTACACCAGTCTGGAAACTAACTGAAACTAAACTGAAATGAAAGGAACTATTAAAAATGAAATTAGAATTAGATGCAACCACTGTACAATAAATGCAGAAGGTTGACAGAACTGAGGACTTACATTGTTACTTAACAACTTAAATGGCACTTTAAATGAAATGATAATGGCAAGTTGTGCATTGTGAAAGCAATGTGCGATCCTCTCTGCATGTCGAAGTGTGTGCTTCTGTTTCTTAACTCTTGTGTGCTGTCTCTTTCTGCTGTCCTCTGGACCTCTCTACCTGTGTGGTAAGTTAACAAGCGAGTCGATGTTGTTTTTGAGCTGTGGGTCTTTTTCTGGTGCGTTATTGGTTTCAGTGTCTGTGGGTTAAGTGATGATGATGATGATGGAGGATGGGATAGGTGGTACTTATTTATTTATTTATTTTAAATAAGACTTGATTTTATTCCCCTTTGGGTATCTTGGTGATGCGTACTGTCTTGACCTGGCAACTCTTGAAAGCTCAGTAAATATTTCTGATCTACAGAAATCAATTGAAAGAAAAACAAAGGAAAAGCTGCTTGCTTGTTAAGTGATCAATTTGTTGATGCTGTATCATTTATCATTCCTGGCAACATCTGCCATCTTCACTGAATGAACCTTGAAGAAGTCAATAGAAAAATGATCTCCATGTCGCACATCAATCAGTGAAATCTTAAAGTTGCACCTGCTGAAGCAGTTCTGATCTTTCCCAGTCAGTTCAAAAATCTACATTACCTGGATGTCTGTGATGTGTTCCTCTTTTTTTCCCTTCCGTGGTTGTTGTGGGAAGTACAGACTTTTTCTCAAAATGAGAATGTAATTAGTCTATTATTAAGTTGTGATTATTCTTGTGTGTGTGTGTGTGTGTGCGTGTTTGTTCTGTTTGTAGGCCGGGAAGCTAAAAGATGGAGCTCGCTCTGTGACAAGGACCATCCAGAATAACTTCTTCGACAGCTCCAAGCAGGAGGCTATAGACATCCTGAGGCTGGGCTCCACGCTTAACAGTGATTTGGCTGACAAAGCTCGGGCCTTGCTCACCACTTCCAGTCTTTACGGTAATTCTTTACAACACGGGTAGTATGACGTGTTATTTCCTTGAGCCGACAGATTGCATCTTGCCTAAAATGTACTCAATGAAAGTCTATCCTAGATACAACATGTTGCAGCTTCTTTGTTTTGTAATATTAACAGTATGCTTTCCCTTCTGCTGGAAAGGAAATGGGGAATTTTTGGAATATTTTAACAAGTTTTGACCTGTATCTGTTAAAGCCCCGTAAAAGCAAGAAGCTACTCATCACAGTGGAAGGGTTTGCCTGCACTGAGTCAAGCAGGAAGTGTAATCTCTGTGTGTCAGCTATCTGTCCCAGTTAGATTAAAGCTGACCAACTGCTCTGCTAGCATTATCTGTTGCAGCACTGGTTAACCCGCCCTTCTCTCCCTTCTCTCCCCTCCCCTGCTCTTGCGCACAATCTTAGTCACTGAGCCGGTCTTACAATCAGGTATAGTAACTGACAGACTGCCCCCAGTGGATGGATCTTTTCATCCCATCACACAGTTGTCCTATCATTTGTGTTTGCTCCTCATTCATTTATAATCCAGTGTTGGTAGTGGTTCAACCCTTTGTCTGTCTGCATATAATCAGGCTTTTGCCATGGCGATTAAAAGAAAGGATGCAGAATTTTTTTAATGAAAAATTGAGTAAATATTTACAGACAGAAATGAACCGTTATCAATGTTGATTATTTGAATGTTATCTGTATTTCAGTGAAAGTCCCTCTTTGTATTTCCTTTCTCCCATGCCCATGTTTTAGAACATCGTTTCAGCCTTCCTCCGTTGTATTTGGATGTTCTCCCCTAGGTTCTGTTTGTTTTCATTAGCGTTTTCCCATTTTTGTTTCACTGTATGCTGCCCTTCCTGCACACACACACACACACACACACACACACACACACACACACACACACACACACACACACACAGTCAAACCAGTTCACACTCTAATCCCACTCTCCTCCGCTCTACAGCCTCCCCAAGAGTATTGCTGGGAATGTGTCAGAACTACCAGAAATACACAAGGCCCAAGCAGATCCGGGTGTGTGTGGGTACCTGGAATGTCAACGGGGGTAAACAGTTTCGCAGCATCGCTTTCCGCAACCAGACACTCAACGACTGGCTGTTGGATGCTCCAAAGAAGGCGGGGCATCCTGACTTCCAGGGTATGTCTGTGTTTATTCATCTGCTCACGCTGGCGGTAAATGTCATCTCTGGAGACTGGGTGTCAGAGGGCTGCTGCTCTTATCGATCTTTGAGGTTAAAGGAACAGTTTGATGTTTTGGGGGACAATGCTCAATTGCTTTATTGCAAGCAATTAGATTAGTGATCAGTACCGCTCATACGTATGCTTTTTATGAAACTAAAGCCAGCAGATTGTTAACTTAAAACAGGAAAATGGGGAAAACAGTGAGCCTGTCTCTGGCTTAAGTTAAGAAACTCTGCCTATGCTGTATGATAGAAAAGTGTGTTGTATGTTGATCACTGGAAGTAGACTGGAAAATGAGGCAAAAAAAAATGTCACGATATGCATTTCTCTTATAGTCATTTGATGTTTCAGCGCTGAGGCCTTATTCAAGATCAGCATAAAAGAGAAATGCATTTGAAACAAATTCTTCCTACCAGCACCTCCAAAGCTCACTTTTTAACACGTTGCACGGTATCTCATTTGTTTAACACGCAAGTAAAACCATAAAAACAACAATAACTCATCCTGATATAGAGGGAGGTTATGTGCCAGACTATTTCTTGGTTGGTTATGATAACTTTGTAGATAGTCTGCAAGTCGCCTCACAGTAATGTAAAAACTTCAGGAAGCCAATGATTTATTGTGGATATAATGGTATGAAAGTGGTATCCAACTTTTCTTCCAAGTCTTGCCAAAAAGCACGAGGGGTTATTTCCCAAAACGTCAAACTGTTGCTTTTAAAATACTGCAGGCCTTGCACTTTTGAAATTTCAATCTGGCTGAGAAAATCTGGACCAAGAAAAGGTGATTAGAAGCTGCTCAGCCTCCTCCTTCAAATACTTCTTACTGGAGCTAAGTTCCAGGGAGCTGGGCATTTGCTAAATGAATTCATTTACAGAACATAAACAAAGTAAACGAGTCATAAGAAAGACCCCTGAAACATGAAGTTTAAGTATAGGATTGTTTTTTTATTTTATAACCTGGGTCTTATTAACATAATGATTTGCTGGTTTCCCTAAAGGTAAGCAGAACGTTACTTTGGGGGAATTTTATGATTCCGAAGGAGTAGACAGTTTTCAGTAAAGCATTTGTCTGCTGTTTCTACAGTAATGGTGGTTAGTACAATATGTTATCAGACATCTATGTTTACCATTGTGTAATCTCTCTCTTCACAGACAGCAAAGCCAACCCCATAGATATCTTTGCCATCGGTTTTGAGGAAATGGTTGAACTAAATGCTGGCAACATCGTCAGTGCCAGGTATGTGTGCAGGACTCCGAGGTAACTGACCTCTCTTTGTCATCCGCAAAAAAGTTGAGCTCCAATGTGGCCATAAATTATTTTAGATCATTAATTCGCTCTTGAGATAATAAGATCAATAAGTACAAGAGCCAGGCTGCTTTGGCCTGATCCAACAAAGCTAGTATGACTTAGTCAGATGTAAATTCCTTTGATATGTCTTGAAGAGGATTTGGCAGCATCTCATTTCAGTCTGACTTTGTTTCTTTCTTTTTCTTTTCATGCACTATAACTCATTTTTTCTTATCTTGTCTCAGCACGACCAACCAGAAGCTTTGGGCAGCTGAGCTACAAAAAAACATATCGAGGGACCACAAATATGTGCTGCTGGCTTCAGAGCAGCTGGTGGGAGTGTGTCTGTTTGTTTTCATCCGCCCCCAGCACGCACCTTTCATCAGGTACAAACTGTTCACATTGTCTTTAGGCGTTCATTGTGTATGACAGGTACGTTAACAGACGGGCATTCTACGCATTTTTCCAGGGATGTTGCAGTCGACACTGTAAAAACCGGAATGGGCGGGGCCACAGGCAATAAAGGAGGTGTGGCCATACGCCTGCTGTTCCACACCACCAGCATCTGCTTCGTCTGCTCCCACTTTGCTGCTGGCCAGTCACAGGTCAAGGAGAGGAACGACGACTACAGCGAGATCACGCGCAGACTCACCTTCCCCATGGTGATCACTGTAACATTAACAAGTTAATTTTAAAACACCTGTCTTGTGTAACTTATGCATAACCACGTCCATGTTGTCCTTGCCAGGGTCGTCTGCTATACTCTCACGACTACGTTTTCTGGTGTGGAGACTTCAACTATCGAATCAGCATGCCCAACGAGGAAGTAAAGGATCTAATCAAACAGCAGAACTGGGATGCCTTGACAGCCGGGGACCAGTTGTTGGACCAGAAGAATGCTGGTTTGGTATGACAGCACTTATGACTTTTACTTCCTCTCAACAGAAAACAGTGAGCCATAACACTGAGCGTTATTTCAGTGTTATGGCGTTTTATAGTTTTATAAAGTTTTATAGCCCATACTCATGCAGGCACATCTTCCTACAGGTTTTCCGAGGTTTCATCGAGGGGAAGTTGGATTTTGCCCCCACCTATAAGTATGACCTCTTCTCAGAGGATTATGACACCAGTGAGAAGTGCCGCACGCCAGCCTGGACTGACCGCATACTCTGGAAGAGGAGGAAGTGGAACTTTGACAGAACGGGTAAGATGAAGATGTATCAAAACATTGGCGAAAAATATGTCAGCTATCTCCTTAGTCTTTATACGACTTCTGAAATCCTGAAACATAAGAATATATGTCCATATCTGTATGTTTTGCAGCTGAGGAGATGAATGTAGTAGGCGCAGCTTCTACATCTGTGGAGAACGAGGACGATCCAGATAACCCCTGGAGCCCTGGGACTCTGAAATACTACGGCAGGGCTGAGCTCAAGACCTCAGACCACAGGTAGGAAACAAGAGATGTGTAATTTGCTACATATCCTTCCTTCTAGATCTTTGCACCAACTAATCCCATACTCTGAAACAAATATATGGTGTTTATCTTTCATACAACATCACAATCCTGTATCTCTCCTGTCCTTCTCTAGGCCTGTGGTGGCCATAATGGACGTGGACATCCTGGAGGTGGACCCAGAGGCCCGGCACCAGGTCTACAAAGAGGTCATCGCTCTGCAAGGACCTCCAGATGGCACTATCCTGGTGTCTCTGTGCTCCTCTGGTCCTGAAGACTATTTCGATGATGCACTCATAGATGAACTGCTGGACAAGTTTGCTCAGTTTGGAGAGGTCATACTTATCAGGTGAGGCTGACATCACCGTCACGGAGAGACGAACAGACACCTTGCGTGTCAGACACTGCATTGACTTTGTTCTTGTTTATGCAGGTTTGTTGAGGAGAAGATGTGGGTGACCTTCTTGGAAGGGTACTCTGCTCTTGCTGCTCTGTCTCTCAGCGCTTCCACCGTAAGTCATCGCTGATTATGTGAAATGCTTCTCAGCTATTGAAATGCTTTCTCCGCTACAATTTATGTGACTTGAGTTTCAATGATATTCACCTCAGCGCTTTGAAGATGTGACTTGAAAACTTGAAGAGGTTGTTTTTTATTGACGTATATCTGCCTAACCATGTCGATTTCTTACTTGTCTCTGTCTCTTGGTTACGTTTTAGGTCCTTGGCAAGGTGATTGACATCCGTCTGAAGAGTCCAGGCTGGATCAAGAGTCTCGAGGAGGAGATGAGTGTGGAGAGAATCTGCGGGAGCATCCCCACCTCCGCCAGCTCCACCCTGCTCGCCGAGGACACGGACATGGGCGACGACGATTACGACATGGAAGGTAAAGACTGTCAAACGATCCTGATCCCTCATTCATTATGAATGACGATTTCCGTTCATATTCGTCACCCCTTGACTTCTGTATCAGGTGACGTGGATGAAGAGGTTGAGGAGATCCTTCCCCAGCACCTGCAGCCTGGAGCAGGCTCTGGCCCTGGATCTTCCCCTCTTCCCTCCCCCCGCAGCAGTCCTTGTCCCTCCCCGACCCACGGAGAACCTTCGGCCCCAAGCAGGCCCAGTCGTGGACAACCCACCCGACCATCACATGGTAACTGCAGCATGACACGCCTGGAATCAGGTCTCTAAAAGTACAGTCCGATCATCTGCTCCAGCTATAGTTTCCTCCTACTGGAATATAAACCTTAATTTTGTTTTGTTTGTAATGCATGGAAGCAGATTTAAGTCCATCATCATCTAGGAGAGGAAGTGAAGGTAAAATGTGCTGTGTGTTGAACTAAGCTCTGTTTGGTATTAGAAGGTTTGTGGTGTGTGATTTAGTACAATACTCTTTTGATACATGTTTTCTGGTGCAGTGTTAAAATGTGTGCAGTGTTTGCTTCACCTTGTCTTTGGTCTGAAACACTTAAACAAGTTCTCACACAGAGAATAGACTGTGAAGTTGCATTGTTTTTCAGTTGTAAATGGTGTAACGTTGTTCCTCAGATAAATCACTCCATTTTAACCTCTTGTATTTGTTTCCTTCCAGGGCCTCCTGTTGACTTCCAGCCTGGTGCCCCTCAAGGCACTGAGCCCAAACGCCCACCTCCGCCTCGCCCTGGAGCCCCTCCAGCAAGACCAGCACCCCCTCAACGCCCTCCACCACCCTCAGGTAAAGAATCATTCTGACCCTTCTGGCATACAGTTGATTAAAGCCTAATTTTCAGACATTTGAATCAAAGAAATGTAGCCTGCAAAAATCTGAACATTTGGAAGTGTGGCTGTTTCATTTCTCAGTGTAGTACGGTATGAGATTATTTAGGCAGGTGTTAACATCTCTACCTTTATCCCACTGCTTCGCCTCTTTTCTGAAGGAGGCATGAGCCCTCTGCCAGTTAGAAAGGACTCTGGAGGTAAAGTGATTGCTGTGGCAATATGTGGTTATGTGCTTACATTGCTGAAGCATTTAAAGTAGCTGCTGCTTTTTTCCCCCCCCATCTGATGCTACACACAGAGACACATTCCATTAGCGCTGATTGAGTAAGCTTTCATTATTGATAGTCCAGTAAAACACGTATCTCAACTCTCATAGACGTGCTCCTGAGCATGTTAAACCTGACTTTGGGTTTCATATATGACTACAGACAGTTTTACTGCAGCATTTCAGACCATGCTTTATTGGCTACCGGCTCGTCCTTGTGACTTTGCGCAGCCTGCCCATGAATTTGATTTAGCTCATTGTTGTCCATTCAGCACAGTAGGCATTTGCTTTGGACAGTTGGCATTGTGTAAAGGTAGTTTGCAATACTTTTTAGCCAAAAAAAATCGTGTTTAAATGCTGAAACATCAACTCGACATTTACACTTCACTGGGCTGTCCTTGGTTTAGAAGAGGAAATCGGTCATGCGGTTGCTGAGTCATGCTTGTTTCTTAGGCAAACTACTCCTAGACTAAGTGTGTACTCATGAGGCTTTTGAGTAAAGAGTGGTGAAAAGCCACCAAAATGCAGAACTTCCTGTGCATCATTGAATCACTCCACCTAATAAATGATTTTGCAGTAATATTACGAACTATCCCTCCCTTGTGGTGTATATATGTTAGTGCTGTACAGTGTTGTTAATTAGTGTGCCAGACATGGTTGCAAATATTCAGGTTTAGTTAATGTGGAAGTAGCAGGTTATTGTTGTTTTTTGTCATATTTTGCCATCAACACTGCAAGTAAGAGGCTGTTCACATTTGGTTTTACCGTCTGTCCTGAGCGATCCAATTACGAGTGGACAGCTTCGAGCCCGTCAAGAAAGAATCTTCTCATATAATGTTTGCAGAATTAACAAGAAGCCCAATATAGTTGGAAGTGTGTTGTTGACAACGTTTCACAAGGTATATTAAGTTTCAAAATGTAGCATTTGTTTAGGGGAATCTGAGGACATTCTCTTGGGGCATCAAAGAAGTAGCCTTTATTAGTTACAGTTTAGTATATTTGTAATATTTTACATGTTTACCATCAATATATTATATTCTTCAATGAATATAGTGTCGATTGTGAAATCTGTTGTAAACAGGGCTTTCAAACAGCTGTTGGGAGATAAGAAGATGCAATTCAGACACGGAAGCTGACACAATTACAATTTAGACATGATAACAGCGATGCCATGGTAAACTCACACTTTTTACAAGGAAAGAAACAATTGAATATATTGTATATAACGTCAAAATTGCAAGAAAGCAAAATTAAATTAAAAATTAAATTGTGGTCCTCATGCAACGACATATCCGTATTCCGTATATCCAATGTCCGTATTTACTGCCAACACCTGTACGTATATGTGTCCACTCGTGATTAGATATCTCAGGACATATTGATCCATCTGAACAGCCTCTAAAATGAAATTTTTTTGTCATGTTTGCTGCTGTACTTTATGTTGAAACTACTCTTTCCCCTTTTTTGACTTTAAGACTGTGGCATATGTCCCAGCCCACTGCTTGGTAGGAGAGGCAGTGAAGGTAACTCGCAGCGTTTCATTAAACGTCATCTGATCCCTGTAGCCTTACACCCAGTCATCAATGTTATTGATGCTTTGTTGACAATGATGGGTCACTGTAGACCAGTTCAGCATCATTGTGAGCCATCTTAGTCCTGTATGTGTGTGTGGGAGAGATGTGTTTGGTAGAAAAATGTTTTGTTTAATTGAATGTAAATTAAGCAGGGCTATAGGGACCAAATACACTCTCTTACCGAGTTTTCTTCCCATCTAATATTTAGGATATACAAGTGTAATGCAACCAAAGTGTTAAAGATTTAATAAGAACAACAAAACAAGAGGGGCCGGCATTTTGTTTTACATATGAGACTCTCATTTTCTTTTGCAAACACTTGTTTTGGGGTCTATAAAATGTAAATATTAACCTGTGCAAGAGGGGGAGGATATGCATCAAAGCAAGGCTTTATATTGCATAAGACCATCTGAGTCAAATTGATGCACATAGTGAGGAATAGGATACCTCATAAGTTGGCACTCTTTGATTACAGTCTTCGCTAAACGTTGTAGACATGGTGAGTTAAAGGAAATCCCTTTGGTCCGGAATTAAAATGGTCTTAAGTCAGCTCAGCTTCAATCATCCAGTATGATTAGTGGAAAAAAAAAAAATCCTCCTCAGTCAGATGGACATTCAGTCTCACAGCATCTCAGGCTTCACTGCTCCGCTGCATTGATACCACCACACGCTTTTTTCCCAGTGCTCCTTATAACGTGTTGTCATCGGGAGCACCTGCTTCATGTGTGTAACAGTAATGTGGTTTGGTTTCCTTTGTGCTGCAAAGGACCAAAAAGCCCCGCTCTGCCTCGGCCAGATGCTGCTGCAGGTGAGTGCCACAAAGCATGACGTAGCCTTGCTTAGCATGAACGTGCCAATGAAGTCAGGCGATTGTTCCTCAGTTATATAGTTATGTATACGGTAGGCGCGTATATTTTTCCCACGATACCCTGTCTTTGTGTGGAGTTTCCTTGGACTTGCTGGGAGTTATTTTCCCTGCCCGTCTGCTTCTATAATCCTGTGTTATGTGTTTATGCACCGACACAAATTAATCCTGTCCCAGGCTATCCGATAGGGTTGGGTTGCTTAGCCTTTTGGTGAATTGGCCTGTCTTCACCTGACCCATTTAAATGGTGTGTGTGTGTGTGCGTGCGCGCAGTTCGCTGAATCCCTCGGTCGCAGTGAGGGTGTGTGTGGTTAGCAGGCTTGACTTACTTTTGGTGACTGTACAGTGAGGTATTACACAGAAGCAGACATCTAAGTCGCGTGGGAACATGTTCACGGGCTCTGAGGGAGTTCAGCAGGAGAATAGTGAAAGAAGAGGTGTGTGGTAAGCAGTTGGCTAGCAGAACAAGGCCTGCCTCTCCTCCAGACCTCCTGCAGCTCAGGAATGACTTGAGTCATCTTTAATAATGAAGTCAGCTGGAGGGAAATTGGTCTGTCATAGGTCGGGGTGGGTTTGCTGCGAGTGATTTAGAACGGTAATGGTAAAAGTTGAACTCCCCCTTTCAGTAAATGCTCCGGCTGTTCCTTACATCTCCCCATTGTATATACGGAAATATTTATGTTGCTAATGTAGGTGGTTTGTCTATCTTTACCCTTTCAGGTCGAGGCCAGGTAGCAGTGGGAGCTCCTGGACCTGGAGGTGCTCCAAGACCGGTGAGTTCTTGACTTGTCTCGATTTTGAATATTCTTTGACTGATTTTTACGAGGAATTTTCCCAAAGACTAACTTATCTGATTTTTAAGCAGAAGTTTAAACTAAAGTTAAAATAAATGTAAGAAAATATTTCAGTCAAACTGAAAGTAACTTAATCTGTAAGGTCTAAAAAACTGTTGCCTATATTATAAGAGACATTTGAAACCGTTAGTTGCGCCCTTCCATGTTAGGTCTTTCAAACAGCTATTCCTTGTATTAAGACCTCTGTCTCTTTTTATGGGCCCAAAGAAAAGTTGCATAGTGCACCTTTAGTAAAATAAGCTAAACTGAGAGTAGCAATGTTACATTTTACGAGACAACTGATCACACGCTTTCCTTGTTTTAACCCAAAATGTAAATTTCTCCAAATTCTCTATTTCTCCTTTTCTTTATCCAGAATATTCCTGCTCGAGTTGGGGTAATCAGTGTGCCTCCCCAGTCTCGTCCACCACCTCCAGCTCACCCTGGAGCACCCCGACCCATCCCAGAGGTGCATCCCGGGGCCCCTCGGCCCATCCCAGACACTCACCCTGGAGCCCCGAGACCTGTTCCCAGTGCACAGCCCAAACCGACTGATCTGCCACCAGGTAAGGAAATGGGTTTTTTTTCATAGAGGGACATAAAGTAGGCTGTCAAGATTTTTGGATTGTTGTTGATGTTAAAGCCTTAATTCCGTTCAGGTCCACCTTCAGGACCGCCTCCTACAGAGCCCCCTCCAGTGAGAGCCCAGGTTCCATCGCCCATGCAGCCGCCGATGCAGCCCCAAGCAGCTGCCCCTTCAGCTCAGTCCCAGCTCCCAGCACCGATGCAGCCCACACTTCCAACCCCGCTCCAGCCGCAGCAGGCCGCCGCCGCCGCCGCCCCTGCCGGGCCTCCGCAGGCTCTCGCCTCTCCCAAACCCCCACCTCGTTCCCGCTCCTCTCATGCTCTGCCACCTGATGCTGCCAAGCCCGAGACAGCCCCAGCTGCACAGGTTGGTGCCAACTTCCTTTTTCATTGAATCATTGGAATTTCAGGCGAACACTGACATAATTATCTACTGAGATGTTTCAGCTTACACGCAGCTAAATCATGTTATCGCTCTCAATTTCTGCTTATCACTCAAGATGTTTTCTGATAGATTAGTGTAAAAGGCGGAGACTGGGCGAATAAGAAGTTAGCCTCTTTCTGCTTCTTTGTCACACGTCAGATGAACTTAGTCGTCTGTGTCATTCTTCCTGCTTTTTGTCTCTCTGATACATTTGTCTCTCTCTCACAAGCCGGAGAAGCCCTCAGGGTGACAGGTACTTGATATTAAACCACCTCTTTGTCTCATCCTCCATAGCACAACAGTCCTCTGCTCTGATGTTACCACCTCTCATCCCCAGTAACCTCCTCCTCCTGTCTCATTTCTCTTCTCCCATGTTGTTTTAACCTCTAGTCCACTGTAAGGCCATGCATTGTTTTGTGCTAGGCTCACAAAATGGAGCATTATTTGTTTTGTTTTTTTCTTTTCGTGGGTCAACACATCAAACCATAAACGACATGAAAAACACGGATGACGATGTGACGTTTGTCGTTGGCCATTTCCCCCCTCATTTGTCCTTTCATGTGTGCTCACTGCGGTTCAGGTGCTGAGAGTGAGCACATATGCAATGACCTCATAATTTGACTGGACGGTTTTGTTTAGTTTGTATTATTTCTGTCATTTGTATTAGAGTTGATGATTGTATGTTGACTGTGATACATACATGAATTGTCGGCAGTAGTCAGTGAACAAAGTAGAACACTGCACATGTTTTGTGAATGTTTTAAGTTGGCCTTTTTAAAAGTACCCTGTGGAGTTTTTGACCGCTAGTGTTGTTATGGATCAGTGGTTTGATGGGTTCTTTTGTGTGTGTGTGCCTCAATACATATTCCTGCCAACTCCAGTGGGGCGTGATGCAAATTTTTTAGTGCATTCAAGCAAGAAAACATGGACAAACAGATAAAACGCATGTAAAGGGCTGAATTAAAAGCTGTGCAATACCTGAAACCAGTTGCATGTTGTTTCGGCCATTAATGCTAGAAAATAAAAAGGAGTAATTCACCAAGAAATATAGCAATGTTAAACGGAAGAGTATGGCTGCTCATTGATGCAAACAGTTGATTACCAGCTCTGCAAATTCATTCACTAGGTTTGTTACACACACACACACACACACACACACACACACACACACACACACACTGGGTTAAAGAAAAAAACACTGAATATAATCATGTAACTGTTGTTAACAAGATAACTCCAAAGGGTATCTTTAAACTTTTTTTCTGAGTTAAGAAAAAAACATTATATAAAACAACATATGTACCATTATTTAGTTGGTTATTATCAGCTCGTGAGTATAGTTTCACAGCATTTTGGTGACAGCTGAATACCATTTTTTTTTCTGTTTTCTTCCTTAGACTAATGGACTGAATGGAATCCAAAGAGAAGCACAATGGAAGCCCGACCCCTTCGACACACTTGCATCTGACTTGCTCTCCTCTTCCTCCACCCCCTGGCACACCACCCAGTCACTGAACAGAGGCTCCTCTCTGCGCGCGCCTCCATCCATTCCTGCGTCTAGGTCGTCTTCCAACACCCTCCCTACATCCTTCTCCCTCCAGTCCTCGGCTCTGTCAGACCTGCAGGCGCTCGATTCGTCCTCCTCGTCCTCTCTCTCCACCCCGTCGCCTTTCGCGTCCTCCCTGCTCCCGCCTCCCCCGGTCCCGTCGCGCAGTCGCTCGCAGGAGACGCTGCGCGCCTCCCCCGGGCCCTTCCCCGCTGACCCACAACCTGCCCGGCCCAGCAGCACCAATCCCTTCACCGGCCCGCTGGCGCAGCAGCAGCACCGCTCGCTCACCCCTGATTTCAGCAGCCAGCGTCCAGCCCAGCCGTTCAACCTTCAGAGGACCATGCCTGCTCTCACGCAGCCACTCATCCCCATGCCTGCTCCAACAGCAGCCGCACCCGCCTCCCAGATCCAAAGGACCACGTCCTTGTTCGGACCGCCATCGACTCTCAATCCTACTCCTCTATTCCCTCTCGCCCTTGAACATTCATCTACCCCCGCTTTGCCTCTGGCGCCACCCTCCTCCATTCCGCCTGCCCTCGCACCTCGTCGCCAGCTTCCTCCCCCAGGAGGGAAGCAAACCCAGCAATGGGTCACGTTCGATGACGATTTTCCAGCTGCGAGCAAAACACCGCAGGTCCCCATCTTCCCTTCCAGTTCCCTAACGTCCCAAACTCGGACTCTGCCCTCCCACTCCGTGTTTGACTCAGAGCCCGACTGGTTATCTTCAACGCCTTCAGGATTCCCAACCCTCCCTCCTCCCATCCCGACTAGAACCGGTAACCCAAAGCTCCCAGAGGGACCCAGCGCTGACTGCTTCTTCTCCAGGGAGTCAACAGAACGATAGAAATCACTCTCAATGTGTAAAAGGGCATATCCAGATATGTATAGATCTATGATAAATGTGTATATGTGTGTGTGTATTGTACAAAAGAGACAGTATTTAAGAAGTATAGACCAATCCCCTTCTGAGTCATAGGAAAGGATTTATATCTCGAGCAGAAACGGTGTACGAGTCTCGGTGCGCGTTCTAACTTCCCCACAAGAGATGTTTGCTCGTTCCCTGATGCTAACGTTTATTTTAATATGAATCGTTCTGACGTTTATTTTTTATTCATGGCAGCAAACACGTGCCTGTGTCTACAGTTAATCGCTATATAAAAAGTACATCTATACGCACGAGTCATGTGTGTAACCATGTGTGCAATATCAAGACACGTCTGTGTGACTGCATTCACCAGAACCAGTGTTACGTTTGCATCCGCGACATCGGCCGACACGCCGCGGCTCATATCCACCGTTTCCGACTGGTCGAGGTTCCTCAGAGTAGAGGGGTAATCTTCTGTTTACTCAGTTTTATCAGTTTACATGTCGTAGAAGGCTATGCACTGCAGGTTTGACATCCCCTCTCAAAATGAAAACGGTCTGCAGCAATCAGAGAATTGCTTTGACTTCTGTCTTGAGGGGTGCAAATTTAAAAAAGAAAAAAAAAAAAAAGTCACATCACAGGCTTTCTTTTATCATGAATGTACTTTATGTCGCACTGGGTTTTGCCATCGCCTCCTTGCCGACGCACACAGCGCGAACTAGAGCAGCACGAGTCAGTGTCACGGTCGGACTGTTCACTGCAGCAGGACTGTGACATCATCGTTTCATTCTCTCTCTACTCTCACGGGGCTGGTACGCTTAGCTAGATATATTTTGTAGCTCTATATCAAAACCTATACATAGTGATTATGTATAAATGTGTGTTTTCAACACGGAAACGACTCGCTTAAATGTGCATACGTGTGTCCGTGATGACCGTGTCAGTGGTTTTTGCACAATGATATGCACTGAGATGCCGTGCGCGCTCTCTCGGTTTGCACACTCGTCGATGGCAAAAGATGAGAGCCTGTGGACTGAACAGATCAGGGGGCTTTTTGACCCTTCCCACTCTTGCGGTGTTTCGATTCCTTCTTGATTTTAATCCAAAGCGTTTAGCATACTGTTGTAAATTCAGAGAATGTGGCGTGTGCGTGTGTATACTTCTGCGTACGATGGCGAGGACGTGCCACGCGTAATAATGAGAGGGCATTTTTCTTTTTTTTTACTTTTGTGCGTCACAAAAATTGTGTTTTTCATTTGTAAGAACATTTACTCTAAATAATCTATTGTTGATACTGTGGTGAGAAGTAACGTGTCGTGTTTGAGGTGCATATCGTCCGTCGTGGTGTTTGTGTTTGGATGTGAGTGCGTGTACAGAGTTAAGAGTGGAGTATCAAGAGCTTTTCCCCCCCCACCCCCCCCCAAGGAGGTTTTCACACAATCACACAGTGTGTTTGCTTACAGGTTCCGAACTAACAGCAACTGTATTCACTCGCTTGTGTTTCTAACTGGAGTGGCAGCACTGTATGTGAAAATTGTTCATGCAAGACAAAGGATTTTTCTTTTTAATTTTCCCCACCTGAGTGAGAATTCTCTGGTAGCAAAGCTGTTTGGACCCAAGTGCATCACCGGATGATTATTCCCAGTTGTTAGTCACATCCATCTCCGGGGTTATTTCAGACAATAGTGTGATTTGAGTGTCAAACATCTTCTCTTATCTGTTTCCTCCACTTGAGAGTAATTGTTACTGAACCTCGCCGATTTCATTCATGAGGTGCGTGTGTGTGTGGTGTGTTGACGTGAGAGGTGACGTGTCAGTATTCTTCCCCCCTCGTACTACCTACTTTACTTCACTTCTGTTGAGTTGTAGTGGCTGGCGTCTATGTTGAAAACGATGACAAGCAATAGGATCAGTGAGAGTACAATCCTCCCTAATATGCCAGCTGTGTCTACTCAGATGTTGTTTCCCCCCCCTCAAACCTTCAGAGATTATATAACCGGCTGAAAATGTGCTTCAAAGATATTTGATGTCTCATGGAGGATAAAACATCTGACCCAAGAAAGTACCAGCTAACTAACTGCTTAACAGCGCTTTGTTTGATCACCGTGTAAAATACAATTAATCTCCGTGCGCTGCACTGAAAGCAGTAGCCGTCTATGTAAGCAAGTGTATCGGGTTGCCTTTGCTTACATGTCGCTGTCATCTTTAAAAAAATGCATTTATTGTGTTATCCAAATGTGCGCAGTAGATGCCGTATCAGCATTAAACGTAGGTGACTAGCCAGCGCTTTGTGTCATGTCATGTTCCAGATGAGGTTTTATAGGAAAAACAAAAAAATGCTCCTTTTGTGAGGTTGGTGTCCCTTTTTATGGCTGTAATCCATAGTAAATAAGAGTCTGTGTCGTTGAACATATTCTGTATGTATTAAAGAGTAAAACATGAAGCTGCGATTCATGTTAATATCCAGCGTTCCATATTTTAAGTGCACAGCCGATTGCACATTTATGTATGACGCAGTTTGTGTTGTATGTATGCAAAAATAAATGTAAGTTTACCTGAAGCTTGATGTTTGTCTTCTTTTGGAACGTAAACTGAAACTGTACCTCTACTCAAAATTCAGTTGTGCAGACATTTTACCGTCTGTTCGTTGATGGAAATGGCTCCATTTTAGTGTTTCTACAACAAAACTTTGTGCATTCTATATGCCCTTTAATTTAGATGGCCTTTTCATGTCCCTTATTTTATTTGCAAATGGCTAAATAGCTTCTCAAAGCACCCAGACAGTTGTTTTTTTATGGACCTAGTAGTTATGTGAGTTTCATTTGCACCCATAGCGAAACCCCTTTTTTAAATTATGTTTTGCAATCAAAATGTTCTTATTATGATTCACAACCTTTTTGTTTACAACATAAATATTTATCACATGTGTTCATATAGATGTGTGTTCTTGTCCCTTTCTATCCCGTCATATTTTAGTCACTTATTCAAACATAATTCTCAAATTTTCTTAAATATATTTTAATATTATTTAAATACTAGACAGGTTGACCTTTCTTCCTTCCTTTTTTTGTAAAACCAGATGTATCAGTGAGACGTAGTGGCGCTCGTATATGGAATGTATCTATTTCTTAATCTATTTTGTGGAAATTCAGTTTATTTTGTTTGTTTTATTGTGTTTATTTATCTTCCATATTCACACTTTACAAAACATACTGAACGAAACATGATATGACATACCATAATATCACACAGCATTAACATAACAAAACAGAAACATAAAACCAGCTCCTTTAAGTTTGACACATAAAGTCCATACAAACTTGTCCCTTCCACATAGAGACTAGTCATCAATATCTGTCCCCACACAGTGTGGGAATACAGGTACATAAAATAAATAATACATTACTAGTGTTCTAGTAGTTCATTATGAAGATATCAATAAAATAATGGAACACCTTTTTTTTCAGCCACGATCAGGACTTAAATGAACTTCATGAGGACTATAATTTGTTATTTATAATGTGTTACCATTACTCGCCATTAGAGGGCAGTGATACTGTTGTCACCTGCCGTAATTAATTCACACGAAGAAGAAGAAGTAGCACTACCGACACTGCTGTATCCTCATGTGAAGCTTCTCGTGTCACCGGTTGTAAACGAAGTCCGAGCCCAGTCTTAACAAGTTCATAGGTGAGTGGTAACATTATCAGTCACTGTAGATAAATTAACTCTTAAAAATATTGAGCGAGCCCAGGGTTTCCCCTACATGTAATTGACTGTGGCGCACCGCCACGGCAAAATAAAAGCCGCCACACCTTCAAAATTCAGGCATAAATAAATCCAGTGTTAGAGAAAGGAAATATTTTCTTCCACCTCAGCATGTTGGATATTTAGCTTGATAATTAGCTAGAGGATTAAAATGGTCACTTAGAGCAGAGTCCTGCACGGGTCACCGCATCCGACCAGTTTTCCGACACAACTTACATTCCGCACCGAGCCGACTCGCTATAAATTGATACCGACGCCCGAAGGAAAATTGGACGGACGCAATTTTCAAAAGTGAAAGTAAGACAGCGTGGGGAATGGGAGTTCTGGGAGGGCGCAAGCACACATGAATGAGCTCATATGT
>CAEMYA010000025.1:1550416-1581995 GCA_903131615.1 Diplodus sargus | reverse complement strand
TTTTTTGTACAGACGAAACAAATACTTAACTCGGTGCATCTGAGTTAGTTCAAAGGTCCAAATACATTTAAAGAAGTGTGCCATGGCATTGTAGAATCAATATAATTTGGAAGAATCCATCATAAACCTCTCTCGTACAGTCCTTTTTTTTCCAGAGCAGACGTTTTTTGGCCCGCCGCACCAGGAAAAGCACAGGTGCGCTCAATAACACTACCGACAGCAGAATGGAATGCGGCCATTACTGACGTTATTAGTTACACCTGTGCCTTTTTCTGCTTATGCATTTCGAAACACATGCTGTGGGAGGAAAAAAAAGCCTACTGCATTGTTTTTGCTTTGTTTTCTCTTTAACTGAGATCACGTTGCCCCGTAAAATCCCCGCCGCTGCGTGTTGTGAAGCAAATTTTCTGGTTCTAATGAGCAGGTTCGAGCTGATATGTCTCCACGGGACCCTTCACTTATGTCACCGTCTGCCACGGGGCCCTTTTTGGATGGAAGACGCAGTGAGTCACGTCTTAGGAGGAAAACAGCTGTACACAATAACGTTAACGATGGATTCCGTTCATCTGCTTTGGCGGCGTGCACGCTGTCACTGCTTATCGGGACACTTAGATGTGATTAGTAACACCTGTGTTTGTCCTGCTATGTTCATGTGTTCATATGTCTGTTGAGATTTAAAAAAGAAAAAGGGTTTTAGACGGTAATCACTGGCATTTGCATCGTTTACTGACAGATGCCGAGTCTCGGTGGAACTGTCACTCTCTGTTAGGGAAGCAGACAGAGGCGCCAGGAAGAGGCACTCGAGAACGTACATAAAGTCACATGCTTAGAGCTGCAGTGGAAAATCTGACCCCAGTCCCTGACATAGAAGTCCACAGTCCAGCAGCATTAAAACAACTTGAACAAGAACGTCCACAGGCTGGTGTATGGCAACCGAGAGAGTCGGGGAAGGTCTCATTTTTTTGCACACCACCTTATATTGTTACATAGAGCCCCTTTATCTGTGTCCACTATCAGGTTGTCATTGCTACGGACACAACTTTTTTGGTTTCACGGGCACTATTTACCAGATTTATTTTCTTATGGACACTCAAATAAAGTGTCAGATAGTACATTTTGTCTTACCTTTCTGTGAAATATTCTACAGTTTTTTGTTTTGAATTTTGTTTGTTATTTATACTGTTAACCATTGTCATTTATTACATATTGCAGTATTACTCAGTAGTATCTACACTGTAGTTATGGCTCAGTACAAGACACAAATGTTTACATCTCTATTTCTATGTTTCTATGTATATATATAGAAAGTTGTCACAGTTTTAATGCACATATATATATTTTTAATCATCTTGATATTTTTGTATTTTATATATTTTTTTCTTACTTACTCTTATGTCTCATTATCCTTCTCTATTTATATCTGGTTTATATCTATAGTGTGATATTTCTATTCTAAAAGGAGCAACCATAACATACCCAGGTTCCCTCCACAGTGACCAATAAACTCTAATACATAATTTGACTTTAGTTTAAAAACAATATCAATACATGCTGCTAATTAAAACAGAGATGGTCTTAAAGGTTTAAAATAAAATAAAAAACTACTGAATAGAGTAAAGATTTTCTATTATTGCCTGTTTCGTCTCTAAAAGGAAGTGAATTATGTAGAAATTGGCATTCTGTGCCATTTGGCATCCCCCACACAGTTTCACCACTGCGTGTAAACACAAACCCCAGGTCTGTAACAATTTGTCGGACGTAATGTAGGTGCCGACTACAAACAAAACCTATTGCATAATTGTCGCACTAAAGCTGATTATCTGTTTGGCATGCTGTAACTTCTTTTACCCCAAACTTTTCCTCTTTCACTGAGACATTATATAACTTACCTCTTTGTTTGCCTGTGTAAAAAAGAACAACAACAATCATCTGAATAATCAGTTCAGACTCACCGAACGGGGGTGGTCTCGTCAGGTGCGAGGGGCAGGTGCTGCTCTGGCCCAGGCTTCTCCCGTAGACAGCTGCATAGATGTTCAGGACCTTGGGGGGCTTGCAGCGCAGGATCATCGTCCCCCCGTCGCACACCACATGTCTTTTGTGTTCAGCTGAGCGAAGGAGGGGGGGGGGACACAAAAAAAAGGATGACGAGGTAATGGGGACGCTGGCAGTGGGAAACTGAGGGGGGGGGGAACTGAGCTGCTGAACTCACTTGGTTTACACTTGTAGTCCACGTGGAGGTATTTGGTGGTGCCGGGGCAGGGGTCCTTCCCGAACAGCAGGTGGTTGACAGGCAGCTGGCAGTCTCTGTAGCTCTGACACTCTGACAGGAGCTTCTGCAACGACAGTCAGCACTCAGGATTAGATGTTAACATCCAAAGCGAGCACAGTGATCAGAAGTAAACTGTCTAAGAGTGCGTTCGCTACAAAACTAAAACACATATGGGGAGAAATATCGGCTGTTGAACTCCCACCAACACACAACTGACACAGGGAGTGGAAAAAAAAAGTGCTGCGTATCCCATCTATAAAACGCACCTGTAGAGCAGTAAAAGCTGAGCAGCTGTGGTTGTTGTGGGCTCTGAGCGGAGGGTCCGCCCCGCACAGCCTCGCCTCGCCCGTCCCGTAGAAGGCCGACTGGATGGAGATGGTGGAGTGGCGCGGACAGTGGAGCCGCAGAGGGTGCCCGTCGCACGCCTGAGCGGAGTGACTGGTGATGATCCTAGACAGGTAGTCTGTCAGACGAAAAACAGATACAGATGAATTAAAGGGACTCTCCACCAAAACATCTCCGTTTTCACCATTATTTCTGTAAATCTGTCTCCTGTGAGTCCCCGAAAACGTATTAAAGTGCAACACCAAATCACTAGAATTGAAAAGGGGTTTTATTTTTGAATCTTCTTCTTCTGTGGTTTCGGACTAGTGTGTGTGGCCTCTTGGGAGCTCTGTCCGTCACCTCATGTTGCTTAACAAGTGCTGACTGCCAGTTTTTCTTTCCTGGGTGGCAAAATCGGCAACTGTTTTTTTTTTTTTTTCTTACTTGGTGTGCATCTGAGACAAAGTCCTTAATCTTGAGATTGTTTGCACTATTTGACTAAAACAGCCCGGAGGGAACGGCAGGTGCCCGACTCCACTGGCTTCAGAGCTGCAACGATGAATCCATCAGTCAACTCTTTAAAGGTGTAATATGTAAGAATCGGCCACCTGCCGAAATTTGTTCTCCAAACCGATAGGGGGGCAACGTATCACCAGGATAACCGCTAACTGCTGCTATATCCGTAGCTGCAATTCAACAGTTAGCTCAGTTAGCCGTGTGTGCAGCTAGTGGTCCAGACTGGGAACCGTGGCATGTCACACTAGCTAGCATAGGAGTTTTGGACCGTGGCAAGCCGGAAGCTAGCTGGTTAGCGTGCAATCCTCAGTCAGCATCTCAACAACAATACATAGATAGTTATTTTTCCACATTCTGTTGATCATTTTAGTCGATTATTTAAAGTTATCAAGTGAAATTCTTACATGTTGCACCTCAAAAAATATATCGCCAACTATTTTGATAGTAAATCTGGTGGGTTAAGTTGTTTATTTATGAAAGAAAACGTCAAATTGTCTGATTCAGGCTTCTTAAATGTGAAAGCAATCGGGCTTCCGATGACAGTAGATTACCATTTTTCTGACATTTTACAAACTAATCAACTAAATGTGTAAGTCTCTGAGTCCAGTGTAAAAAAAAATACATTGAAAGTAGATAAGACACCACACTGTGTCTTTTTACATGACCCTCTCTCAGACAGGTGTGCAGCTTCATGCCAGATCGAAAGTGGGGACTTTTGAGGGGCAAATGGCTGGTGTTTTAGGAAACACACACACGCACACACACACACCACATGTCATCCGAAAAACAGCTGTTATTACACTCCTCATGACAGTAACAAAAAGGGATCTTTAACCATGCTGATGTATCCGCCATCCACCCTCCTCCTCCCTGCATCATCATCATCATCACCACCACCACCACCACCATCATCATCTTACTTGAGAAATCAGCCAGTCCACTCACGCGTCTGGTCCACAGGAGCAGAGTCAGGTAGAAGAGGCTGTGGCTCCAGTCTAGACGGCTGATGACCCGCATCCCCTGTCTCTGAGATCATATTAGAGACGCTCGGAAATTCACTGTGGGCTGCGGGACTCCGTGAAAACCCGTGCGAGAAGATCGGCGGGAGAAAGCGCCCACCTCGACTTCATCCATGTGTCTTCTTTCTAAAACAGAAAAAAAAAAAACGGATGGAGCAGAAGAGAGCGCCTGCCCGCAGCACACACAGAGAGGAGGTTTGAAAATAGCAGCTGCGCAACAAGTTGCTCCAAAAAGTGACGGACGAGCGGAGATCAGCCCGACGCGTGGCCTCAAGTCCCGGCGTCCCCCGCGCCGTCCGACAGCACGGATGTGCGAATCAATGCAATGCGGGAGGCTAAAGGCGTCTTACAGTAACAGCTGAGTGGGAATCATGGCGTGGGCGTGGCAGATAAAAACTATTTTAAAGGGAAGAGGGGGGCGACGCACACTCAATGGTATGACGCACGGCCGGGCAGGAGGGAGCTTTCTGTTTTCTCTCCCCCCCCCCAACATGAGGCGCGTGTTTACTTTTTGGCTTACTGCAACATACTTTCATTCTGTGGAGTTCCTCCTCTTCCTTTCTCCCCTCCCTCATCCTCCCTTCCCAGCGGTGCAAACTCACAGGTGCAGGTTTTTTGTTTGTTTTTTTTAATGTGTTTTTTTGGTGAACATTTCTTACAGTGTGAATGTGTTTCTTATTCTTTGAGATGGGTGTTTTGTCCCCCCCCCCACACACACACACTCTCTGCTCATTAACTGTCATTATGATTTCTAGGTCATTTTCTAGAGCAATCTAACTGAAAACATGTTTGTATAGTGTTTCCATATTAGATTTACTGTTTATCCTGTGACATGTCCGATATTTTTGGTCCCCGAAACTAACGCGACACATTTCATTTGACTTGTATTGCCATTTAAAGGTACTCTATGCGACTTTTCATTGTTTACAGTTTTTGGTCGCAAGGGTCCTTTATTCTTGAACCGTATGCCCGTCTTGCTTTGACGTTTGGACATACAAATGTAAACATCCGGCTTTAAAGTACACTGAAAACTCACGTTTGCAATGATTGTGTGGATTCAATGCGAGTGTAATTATTGAACACGCACAAATCAGAGAAATTAAAGATCCCCCACACACACACAAACACAAACACACACACACATTTATGAAGGCACACAAACATCTCCAATGTTTGTCTGAAAAAAAGACAAAACACATTTAATTACCACATTAAATACCTTGAAATGACACCTTCTCCTTCCCACTCGTGAACAATTCCAGATTATAGGAATCTGCAAATATTTTCCATTTCACAACTTTAACTGCCGGACACGGAACTGGCTCTCAAACTGTTTGTTGTTGGGAATCACTTGCAGTTGTGATTGAGGAAAAGAAATTGTATTTTCAATTAAAGAAAAAAAGTAAGCAGCCACCTCTCATCCGTCCTATTTCCACTTGAGCAAGAGAGGGACTCTGTTGTGTCTTTTTTTTCTTGAAATCAGATTTTCAGGGAGCACGGAGAGAATTTAAAGCTTTAAACAATGAATGTGAAAACAGGCTTCTAGTGTCAAACACATGCATCATTCTGAACACACAGCGAGGCTCAAACATTCAACCGCAGAAACACGAAGAGGACACACACTTTTGACTCGAGGGGGACTTTAACACACACACCCGGAGAATAAAGGAAAAAATATTACCACACTTTCAAAATTCTTAACAAGAAAGCAACCAATGAATAAGAAGGCAAATATAAAATATAGTGGCAGTTCCAAAATAATAAACAGCACACTTTGGTGTTACTGATGCTTTGTGTGTGTGTCCCAAATTTCAGAGGTGTTTTTTTTTCTTTTTCAAGTTTCAAGCCAGCGATATTATGATTCTGTTTCTTTTCATAAAGTGTCGATGCCCTCGCCGTGGTGCCTTTGAATGAAGCAGGGGGCCTACTGGGTAAACTGCTCCGTTGCCCCACATCCATGACCCACTCCATGGTAACCGGTCAATCTGCGTGTCAGACTGCAGAGCAGGCCTACAACAGTCAAACTGACAGAGACGTTGGGGTCTCCACGCTCGCCTCCCAGGAGGGGGGGCGGGGGGGACTGCGAGGTGATATTTTGCATACAAACTGGACAACAGGCCCCCTAGTCGGTTCTGTTCTCTGTACTTTAGCTTTAGGCACCCAGGGAGTGGCTCCCAAAACCCCTTTCATGAGCTGTTATCCCTCCAAAGCCTGTGGAATTTTGTTGTCAAGCTAGAGATGTTTCCTGCACTTTGTTTTCAAGACGAGATTCAGACACGTGGGTCAAAAAAATGAAGTAAAAAAAAAAAAAAAAAAAGCACACGAGTCGATGTACTGTTTTACTCCAGAGGTATGGTGAAAAGATATTTATCTGAAATATGTGGACATGTAGGCAGAGGGTATCGTCTTCTTTTTGTAAATGCATAGATATAACACACTGGAAAGTTAAGACAGAACCAGTGAACTTCCTTGTGCGTGCTCATTCCAACTGTTCATTGTAGATACACAATGCTTTCATGGCTTCATTCAAATTGAAGATGTCTTTCCCATCATTTTTTCCATTTTCCCAAAGTTCGACCTGCAATATTTTATATGAAAACGCTGGGATCTTGTTTAAAATTTAAAAAAAAATATTTTCAATGGGTTTTCTGCTCCTTTGTTCACACAACCTGTAGCTCCGATGATGTACCAATCGTAGGAATCAGCAGGGTTTCTGATGTCTTTACACTTAATAAAAGTATAATATAATATGAAAAATATAATACAACTATTAAAATAAGGTTGAATAGTGTCAATGTAGAGGTTTTCTTTTGATTAGTCTTCTAACACAGAAGCCACTCGTATTAAACCACCTCTTACTGCTCGTTTCATCAGACAGAGGGATAATCAATATGCATCTGGCGGACAAACTTGCTCAAAGAAATGATTCTCACGACATGTTATCAGAACGAAGGCCCTCCATTAGATAACAGAGACTGGATTAAGAAGACAAAACATTTGATTAGCGTTAATGATGTTTTCTATCACACAGGAAGAGGCGGAGACAAAGCAGACGGGTCCGGCTAAACATCATGATTTACACTGCCTGCTGAAATCTGGCGTGAGCTGACCATAAATCAATAATCGTAAGTGTGTGTGTTTGTTTGTTTTTATGTAAATTGTGAGTACAGATCTTTGAAAGAAATCAGCTGTTCAGTCTAGCAAGGTTTTATTTTTTTTATTGACTCAGAGCGTTCAAAATAATATCTTAGGCAACTTCGAATGAGAGTAAATTGTAGTAACAGAGATTTGCTTGGACGCTTTAGAGCTTTAAAGCAACATTGAGTAGAAAATGGCTTTCTGTGTGATTTGGCGCCCCCTACAGTTTGAGCTCAACATCCATGATAACAGGAGGCCAGAAAGGTCCCCAGACATGGACACTTACTTTATTACACTACATTTACAACTCAAAAACAGGAAACATTTTAACATAACAAACATCTTCACTTAAAATCCATATTCATCTCCAACTGCGAATCGAGTGCAGCCTGTAATTGAGGAAAGAAAAAAATATGGCATTAACATAAAAAAAAGTATTCAACCAGTGAATGATCCATCACTAAATAAAGGATTCAGATACTCACCAGATCTCTTTTTGCTTCTTCTATTTTCACTTGAGCGAGGGAGGGATTCTGTTGCGGTTTTAAAAATTAAAAAAAAGGTTTCGTGAAGTCAAATACGGAAACTGGTATCTAAACGTCACTCATTTCTCTCAGGCCGGTTTAATTTTTACACACATGCACACAAATTGAAATTTCCATTTTATGATTAAATATTTCGGATAACGTAAACGCATTTCTTTTTGTTGGACTGTTATGTCACAATCTGAAAACAGACATACCGGGCTCAGGTCCATGTAAGGCTCCAGTTTCTTTTTCAAAGGGATTATTTCTTGTTTCAGCGCAGTGACTTCCTGCAGAGAGAAAAAATAAGATCGCACTTTTCAAACCCTGAAAGCAGAGTTGTTGCATTTTCATTACCAGTGGTACTTGACTGCTGAAATTACCTCTGAGAGCTTGACAATAGCCTCGTGGGTGATGGACTTGTCCATGTTTCTGGATACAAGTTGAGCCTGCAGGATTGATATAGAAAAAAAGGATAAAAACACCCAACAAAGCTCCAGGACAGACAGTGATATGAAGGGCGTTAACTGTTGGACCTGCCTCACCCACACGCAGGAACCTGATGCCCACATGATCCCCGGGTCAAACTACATGGTGGATTTCTTAATAAATTTTGTTCTGTGGCAACATTACTCAGCTATTAATTCATAAACCTGCACAGCATAATAGCTATGCCACACACTTCATGTTTTCTAGAAGACTCATGCTCATCCTCTTCATGTTCCGCATTCAAACTGACCATTTTATCCCCCCGGTTGTTTGATCTTTGTCTGCACATCCCAGTGGCAGAGGACAACGATAATGTATGCCTCTTCAGGCTGCATAGCAAGCTGTCATTAGAGCGGTTTCAATTAATTTTTCTGAAGCAGAACAAACCTCTCACTAAGATATGAATATTAAAAAAACAACCAGGATGAAATGGAGAGAAGCACACTTGAGTGTCTGGGCATTGTTATGCCTATAAACACCTTAATGAGCAACTCAGCGTGCACTGTGCAGCTAATATAGATGCAACACCACAACACACCTCTGCCCTCTCCCGTCTGTTGACCAGCTCTTTGGCCTTTGCCGTCACGAAATCCATGTTGAGCAGCCTCTCCTCCGCTTTAGCGCTCTCCACTGCCTGGGATTTGACCAATTTGTTGACATCCCTGAGGACAATTAACAGCATTGCTTAAAGATGAAGCGCAGCGTGCATGCGATAGCCAAACATATGATCACGCCAAAGTCACCCTCTGGATCTTACTCTTGTAAGGTGCTCCGCAGCACCAGCGTCGCTCCAAGCCTCTTTCTGAGGGCCCGCAGTTCCCTCTCGAGCCTCCTGTTTGACTTCTCTGCCTCCAGAAGGTCGTCGGTGAGGTTGTTCACCGCAGGCATGAAGCTGGACGAGACATGATCATCAGGGAAACTACCAACAAGAAAAAATAAACAGTGATAGAAAATAGATTTCAGCAGGGGGACGGCAGCGTACCTGCCCAGCGATGTGTCTCTGACTCCGAGCACCATGGCGGTGTCCACCAACGCAGACAGGTAATCAGACGCGGGCTTTGACAAGCTCGCATAGGAGAGGCCAACCCCTTGTAGGAGAACTTCCTGGAGATGAGCGCCTGGACCGATGAGAAACGAGTGAAAATGCTGCGAGTGCTTCAGGGAAATAATGCACAGCAATGTTGTCTGACACAAGAATAAACTGCATAGATAACAGTGATATAATAAATAAGCCTACTAATAGGTTTGTATCCACCTGGGTCTTGTTTTGATCATTCCTAAGGATTGCAGTTGAACAGTTAAGTTAAATATTATCAAATAATAATTCAAAACAGAAGGAAAGAGATGCCCCAAACTATTTGTGCAGCCTTTCTAATAATGATTACACTGCACTTTGGTTAATTGCTGAGATCTGGAAGAGGCATTGTTGAAGTAGAAGAAGAAGAAGAAACAAATGATCTAGCCTAATGATTGCACAGATTTTAATCAAAACCCTGAGAGGGATTTGAAAGAGACATTATTTCCAGTGTTTGTTTGAACATTCAGAATGAATTTAGGTAGTAAATATATTTACTGATTAACTTATTGGTTCGTCTTTGACTTACTGTGACCAACTTCACATGCACAAGTTGTCCTATAATGAAGGAATATTATTGTCATTTCTGAAATCAGCTAAACCGTGGATTTTTCATAACATGGCTGATCAATCATGTATCTCTCCCCCAGTTATATTGCAGCAATGTCTGTTCCCAGATCTCAGCGAGGGCAACTAAATGAACCTCACTCAGTTTGCATCAAAAGCACTGTCAGTCGACATTTCTTTGCATTCAGCTGCCATATGTGGGTTCTACTCACCCTCTGCCTGATACTCCGACGCTTTCTGTTTGAGGTCCTCTATGAGCAGAGACGTGTCACTGCACCGGGCTTCACTGGACTGCGCCAGCTGGTACAGGATGTCCACGGTCCTTGTGTTGACCTCGAAGTGCGGCACCGGCTGGTCTCCGAACACGGTGCTGAGCCAGCTGTTCACCTGAGGGGAGCGACATGGAACCGGGGTGGTGAACAAAAGCCGGCGGCAGCCTGCGCATTAACTCATAGAGTCGTTCAAACAAGACCGTGAACATTACCTTTTCGATCTTTTCACACATGGCGAAGGACACGGCAGTCGAAACCACATCAGCTACCTTCGTAAAATGTTGAGCAGCACAGCAGCCTTTAGGGAAAACTACAACAGTTCCTGATTTCGCGCTCCCAAAATCATCCCAGTAACTTCCTGGTTACCAGCCAATGAGAGGGGGGAGCAGTGTCCACGCGACAGAAACCCTTTCCTTTTTTGTATATATTTAATATTAAACAAACAACAAAAAATAGAAGTAAAGTGGCGACGAATTATGTAAATACGAATAAAAAAGCGGATATATTATATAAATACAAGCTAAAGCTTTTGATATCATTAATCAAATGTATCCGGTTCACGTTTCCTTCAGGCTCCCAAAGATGAAAATCAGGCCAAGATGGTTGACGTTGGACAATTTCTTGCTTGGAACGGGGATTCTGATACACACAATCGTGATAAACTTATTGATTTATGAATGATCGATCAGAGGGGATTTTCGTTGTTGTTGCAGTATTTCATTTTATTTTAAATACCAGAGAAAGGGATGAAAAACATCTGCTCATCCAGGCCACAAGATCAATAGGCTATTCATGTGCAGTGCTCATAAAACACCTATCATGGATAAATATAAATATAAATCCTCAGAAGTAATAGCGCACTGGTAAATTTGGAGGTTAAAAGAAAGAAATGAGGACAAAGCAGGAGACAGAAACACCATGGCTATTAACTACAATACCAAAAGGATATCGGTGGACCTATTGGTTCCCAGGGTTGGTTGGGTCAAATCGATTCAGTCCGGTGACTTATATTAGCTATTTTTGCCGGTAATTGTGTTTGTATACAACGTTTAATTATAAATGTATTTGGGGAAAAAATCATGTTCTAGCTGGTCCTATTAAGTTCTTAATATGCATGTATTAATGCACATAGGCCTAGAATTGGCCTGGCTTGCCACTCAGTATGTAGTTATTTTTCAGCTCCAAGAATACACATAGCAGGCTATAGATTGATTTGTAAATGCGGGTTTAAATATCCCTTACATCTACTCTTGAAAAAAAAATGTCATCTATAAAAGCCACTAGAAAAATCCAAAAAGCCTCTTTGCCTCCTCTGACACACGAAAGCGGAAGTACACCGAAATGAAATCTCGCGTAGTCTCGGTTTAAGAACTCTCTGCCTCGCTGTCAGCCAACCGCGAAAGTTCGAAAGAGTTTGTTTTGTAGAAGCTGGTAGAAATGGCGGCGAGAGGAAAGCCTCCAAAGCGTCGTCAGAAAAATGAAAATAGCACGTTTGAAACGTCCAGTCTAGACTCCACCGTCGTCGAAGGAAAGTTGTTTGGCAAAGAGGTGGAGGTGGAGGACGAGGACGAGGACGTTGACGTTGACGACGGTCCCGTTGTGTTCATCTGTGGGAAGTGCAAGCTGCCTGTCGGGGATTCAATGTCCTGGGATGGAGGCGAAGACGGCCAAAACCAAATAAGACTGAAGCGTATGTACTGAATTCTGGGGGTGACTAATGCAACCTCAATAAATACGTTTAAACACATGTGTGATTTACGTCACAGTTAAGTTATACATTACATTTACATTTAAACTCAGTGCATATTGACTTGGAAAGTCTGATAGAATGGTGCATTCAAGTTCAGTTGTAGAGTCTGGGAATTTACACATTTTGAAGTTCCCCCATGAATACAATGCTTAATAATTATATTGTTGACATGTTTTGTGATATTTTGGTCTCAGGGGTCACCCACAACGTTTTGATTGGAAAGGAAAATCGCCTGTATGAACTGAACAAGCGATCCGTCTGGTAAGATCCATCTGGCCCAGCAGTGAATGACCAAGATACTTCATTACATTAAAAGAAATGTATGCAAAATCTGCTTGCATGTAATGGAAATTACAGCAGTGCCCATTACACTGCGGTAACAGTGATATATATTTTTGGATTATTATAACTGATGGTTGATCTTCTGAGCAGCCCTTTATAGTATAGAAGAGACAGGGCTAATATAACCCTACAAGCACGTGTTTTGTACCTGCATCCACTACGGATGGAAAGTCATGTTGAAGTCTTGTAGTCCACAAAAATGTTGTGGAGCTTCACAGCAAAACAGCAGAACAGCATGCCAGCGTTCTCCTAAACAGCTGAAGTATACGGGGACTTGTTTAAAAATGTCCAAAAAAACAATAGACTGTCTGCTGTAATCCAAGTCTGTGAAAGCGCTGGGATCCCAAGTTGACTGGAAAAGCTTCTGCTTCTTTTTTTTCTTCAATCCGAAATCTTCACTGTAGCTGGGAAGCCACGAGCGTTGGCTTGCAGCAGATCTGAAGTGGTGACTAAAATGATAAAAGGTGTATGTAATGTCTTTTCAAGTCAGCTGCAGAGCTCAGGGGTTCCGGAGACGAGCTGTATTGAGCAATTTTATGTTTTAAGACAAATCCCCATCGACTTTAGTTGTTAAAGAATAATGCTGCAACGCCTTTTTACTGTGAAGACAGAATTATTTTTGTACTTTTTGTACCATCAGCATGGGGGTGAGTAGATTATGACTAGATTTTTCTATTTTTGGGCAATTATATCCCTTCAGCTGCAAAGACACTAGTGACGGATCAGGCATATCCACGTTTATATTGTTTTTTTAAGTTCAGCACTTGAATAAATGTACTTGTGCTCCCTCTTCCACTGGTCATGCCCTATACACCTGTGCTTCAGGTAACCAAAAGATAACATTTAAATTTGTCGACCCCAATTTTCTTTCCCCCTCTTTAAATTTAAGTGAGGCTTCTAAAAAAAACAAAAAAAAAAACAATAGTACTTATTTGTTTAAGTAAATTAGTTTGTTGGATCAAATCTGTCTCACTGTCAGCTTTGGGTTTAACTGTTCTCTTTTGTTCTTTAATTTCCCCTACGCAGTCTGGTTGTGGATCTGGTCTGTCGAGGCTGCCACACTGTGCTTGGTATGGTTTATACATCCACACCTAAAAACCTGGACCACAGGAGATTTACATTCTGTCTCAATGTAGAGGACATCGACAGGTATGTTCACAGCTTGGATTAGTAGTAAGAGTGTTTAAATACACATGAGTCAACACTTGTTTAAATGTAATAACATGTAACATTTCTGAATCAAAATGTGTACAATCAACTCGATCTTTCTGAGTTGGTCGAGAAACACCCAGCGGCAGAAATGACATACTATGTGTTTAATGGGAGTTTGATCAATTACTGAAGAACGTGTGATGATGAAAACCGGGCTGTATGCTGTTCTTATATTACATTTAAAGCATGCAGGTTTACTTAATCACTGAAATTGTCTCCTTATTTGGAGAAATGTGAGTTTGCATGTCACATCCGGAAACATTTTGTAGCTATACGTGAGGATTTGCTGCTGGTTGTGTTTGTTGCTTAATGCACAAGAAATCAAAAGCCAATCTGAAATGAAAAAAGCATTATTTTTTTTTTAAATCCAGCAGCTCACAGTGCACCACAAATCTGAATGTGATTGACTTCAAACAGATACTATTTATACTTTGAATTGCATTGCATTTCATCACTGGTGCAGGTGTTGATAGAACGTATGCTGCCTGTTCCTGCATTTTGCACCCTGATATTCTACTGTGAATCTTTTCCAGCTATGTGCTTGGCTCTGCAAGCCAGATGTTGGCAGCAGAGGGCCCCAAAGAGCTGCCAGTCACACTGGAGTACAGGGGCATTGTTGAACAAGAGCTGACAGAGGTAATTTATTGCTGCTGCTGTTCTTTGTCTGTTTTCTCTGAAATTGTATTGCTGTGAGATAAAATGTTTCACCCTCTGAGAAGAATATCTGCTCTAAAAACCATTTCAATGTGTAAGTATGATGTTTTTCTCCAAGCATGGGTGAAGTTAATCATTTTTAAATAAGTAGTTTTGATGTGGAAAATTATTTTAAAAACAACAAATCTGACCAGCACCTCCCCAGTTATGGAATGACTCATTGTGCTCTATGTTGCATTTTCTTGCTGGCAGTGCTCTCATTTTGCTCCACAGCAGCTCACTCTTTCATTGATTACCAATGCAAAGGTTTTACGAAAGATGACATCAGCTTAGTTCTGGGAAGTCCTCGTTCCCCTGGCCGGCAGACGTTTGTATCAGACATTACCTCATCTCTCCACGTCATGTCATCCCCTGAAAATAGATTTGTTTTTCATACCACTTGAGATTACATTCAAATATAGAAGTTTAAATTCCAGTCTTAACATCTAAATCCATTCATGATAATAACTGTCTGTGTAGTTCAACCCTAAATTCCTTTTTAATGTTTGTTACATTAACACTATTGAGACAATTAAGAGGGAATATACATTTTTCCCCGGTATACAGTGATTTCCAAAGTTATTCTTTAATCATCCTTTGTTTGGAAAATATCCATAAAACCACAGATTAGCCACTAGGTGGCGATAGTGCTCATGAGTATCTGCCAGCCCTCCCACACTCTTGCACCAAGGACAATAGATGTGCTGGAGAGCATGTTGAGGAATCTTTGTTAGTGGAAAAACATGTTTTGATCAAGTGTCTTTGTCACTATAGCTGCATGCATGTATGTATGGCATTTAGTTTTTCTTGGCTGGGACAGGTTAATTTCCCGCAGACGACAATTGATCCCTTGTGTTATGAGATGTTGTTTATGCCAATTTTATATCTATAGTGGTTCTACTGCTTTTAAAACAAGAAAGGAAGAAAACATAACACGTGAGCCAACCAACTTCACATGCACTATTCAATACTTTGTGTCATTATGTGTATGTCAGCGCACCAATTAACGTGTCACTACCCTTTCTGTGGCTTGGATAGTTTCCACGATATTTTTTTTTTTACTCTTCTGCTCAGTGTTTTAGACTTGCCTGAACAAAAACATTTCGCAACGCATTAAATCTCGTTCATCTCACGCGTTGAAGCCCATGTCACCGCTGTCGTTATGTTGCCCCACCATGTGTCCCGCAAACAAAGTGATGATAAGGTCGCCATGTAATGAAATGAACAGGTTAACTCATGTTCTCCCAAGTAAATATGTAGGTTACCACTAAAATCACCCTCGTCATTGACTGTCCCTGTGTGAGAAGCTAAAGATTAATCTGACTGCAGCTCCATACTGATTGTATTAGTTTTAAGTGCTCATCTATTGGTGCGCTGTAACAAGATTATACTGTATCTAAAGAATTAAAATAATTGATTTTATTCCGTCAGAATGAACCATAAGGGTTATTTTGTCAACCAGTTCTTGTTCAGCAATGTGATAGTTGTTTATTTTACACAATCAACTTTTTAGACAAAATGTAAAGTTTCATCATTGCTGTGAAGCGATATACAACCATTTGTATATCACAAGCATCGAAATTCAATACTTTATAGTGTAGCAACAAGTACGAAAAGCAGTTGATCAGTCAGTTTCGGATTTAAAGTCAAGACGAACTGAGAAATTGCTTTCAGACCCTTTTCGTTCACATCTCTGATCACAACAATGTGCCCCAAAAAATAACTGATTTTTGTATTCTTCTATATAAATCCATTGTTTTCTACCTGTTAGCAAAATATGACATGTGCTTCGTCCAGTAAGATCATGACATCCTCTAATCGATCTTTAACCTTTGCTGGCACAGAGCTAATATTTATTAGTTAGCTACGTAGCGTAAGCTTGCTTTGGTAATAGGGATCATAAAGGTGTTGATCAAGGCTACCATCCAACTCTGAATCAGTGTAATTCTCCCACTTTTCATCGTTCATATCAATTCCTCTCAGAGTTATGTCGAGCCTGTCTATCCTTTACGTCATTATGCAGAAGCTCGTTATTCTCGAAATGCAGTTTCATCTCGATTTTAAAAAGTGCAAAATTTAATATTTGGTCAAAAGCATAGAAAAATGTACTTCAGTTATTAAAAGAGTGTGAGGAAATGATAGTTTTAACCTTATGATGTCTGCGTGTTGTAGTGCAGGGATATTTACTAAAGTTAGCATGCTAATCAGCGGTCCAAAGCTCCGGCTGGCGGTGTAAACACCAACACTTCCCTGGTTCCCGAGCTCCTAGTCTGGACTGCAAGCTGCATACCTACTTGCGCTAACTGGCTAACAGCAGCTACAATTAGCAGCTTCAGTTAGTAGCTACACAGTTAGCGGTTTCTCCGGTGAAGTGCTGCCCCCTGTTTGTTTTGAGTATGAATTAGACAGGCGGTCAATTCTTATATTGCATTCCAAAAATATGTGCCAATTTTTATGGTCTTAGACTGTATTCCATAAAGTTATTAGTTGTATTAGTTAGTTATAGTTATACAATTTAACATACAGTACATATGTTAGAGATTTGAGAAGTAAATTGCGCAAACGAAAATTACTCAACAATAATTGGGGTAATTGTTAAAGTAATTTGATAAGCAAAAGTGTCAAATAGTCAATGGCTCCGGCCTTTCAACTATAAAGATTTATTGGATTGCTGGTTAAAGAAAGCAAGCAATGATGAGGCTACCGAAGGCACTTTTTGAATGCCTTCTGACAAGTCTAATAAAGCAGAAAAAGAACTGCCAGATTTGTTAAATGTTAAGAAATAATCATAGTTGTAGCACCACTTCTTTTGTCAAATAAAAATAATAAATATTTTTCAAAGTACGGTGTTGAGAAAAAAAAGTTGTTTTGATATTGGTACAACATGTCCCAGACGCAGCCAGACACTTTGCCCTCGGGTATCTGATGAAGGTGCCCGCCGCCAATGCCGCCATTCTTAATGTATTCTGTCTGTCTGTCTGACTGGTAGACACTTGTTTGGGTGCTTCATCTTATACACTCACTGACCTGTCTCCCCCCTCCCATTCCCACCCCCCACCCCCCCACCCCCCCTTCACACCCATCCATCCCTGACCACTTCCCCTCTGGGTTTCGTCATTCTCCCTCGCTCTCCCCCTTTTCCAATTATCTTTTCCTCCGCCCTCTTTCTTCCTCACTGCTTCCGACTGCTCCCTTCATTTCCCACCTGTCCATTTCCCACCCTTTGTTTCTCCCCTCTTCTCACTCCTTCATATTCACACTCTCCATCCTCACTCTTTGCTCATTTGTCTTCCCCTGCTGTTCATCTTCATGTCCCCAATCCTTCACCTTTCAAATCCTTCCCCATCTCCCCCTGCCTGACCCTCCTGTCCCTCCCAGATGAAAATGCTGGTCATGTCCATGGCACACAAGCTGGAGGAGATCGAAACTGGCCTTCAGTAGGGAAGTGACGAGGCATGACACTGATGGATGTCAACCTGTCTTCGGCGGATGTTCCATCTCGGTGTTGAAACTGAGGATTTGTTGTCCTCTCTCTTTGCATCTACCTTTTTATATTAACGCCCTCTCCTCCAAGTTTCATCCGAACCACATTCCTTCAGTGACGCCTCGTGCTCAGACACCTCCACACACATGCAGTCTCCAGTCCGCTTTGTCCTGATTACCGGCGGTGAAACAAAGACTGCCTGCACTTGTAATCAATCATGTTGTCAGCGCGGCTCCCGTGGCTCGTGGCACCATCTTCTCTGTAACGTCTCGGTGCAGAGCGAGCGAGTGTACGCCGTGGGCAGAATGTTTATTTGTGCAGGATTTCATCAGGCAGGCTGCAGACTCAGCACAATGCCATATTGATCGGGCCACTCGAGGCCACACACACACACACGCTCTTTGTTCTCTTCCTCCAGCATGGAACCTTGGAAGGACTGCTGGATATGCTTTTCAATACCTGGTTTGTGCCCGCAAGTGAACAACAGTTCTGATGGTTTTTTTTAACCATTGTTCAGAGTTACCTAAAGAGTGTTCTGTCTTTTTCCCCGAGATTACCAGATTTTGGCCATGATTTGTATCAGTGAATTTGTTGTTTATTCCATTAACTCATTTGTTCATTTTTGCCTTGTCTGTTCTCATTTGTACAAGCTTGTTTTGTCTGCCTTTTTTTCGTGTGTAATAAAGTATTCAGCATTTTCCCAAAAATGAAGAAATGATTGAACAAAATAAATGCATTTCATGATTGCCAATTAAACATATAGGATTAAAACCAAACAAGACAACTTTCAAGATAATCTTTTTAAATGTTTCTTTTTCTTTCACCCTGTGCAGTGAGATAGCTGGGGATCAGTGGCTCATCCTCGTATTAGAAGCGAGCATCGCTTGGATTTAAGAGTTCAACAGCAAGTTTAAGGTCCTTTGGGATCGAGGAGGGTGGGGTTGATTATATATCAGTGTTTGTTTACCAACTGACCCCTAATGTGCCTAGCAACACTTTCTACCAAGGCGGGAAAGCGGCTGCATGCTGCACCACTTGCCCTCCCTCATCCACGAGGTTTCATCAGCCTCACCACAGAACAACAACAGTTAGAAACGGCCAACCAGCACGCTGTATCCAAGGGCAGGTTGCGATGGCAACTGAGAGCACGTGCTATGCTGAGTGCCTGTTGCCATCTCGTCATCGGCGCTCGGCACCAGAGGAACAGCCAGCCAGCTCGTTGGCCGGCTCGCCTGTCAACAGACGTTACCCCCCCCCTCCCGCCTCGCTCATGCTCAGACGCATACACGGAGGAGGAGTCCTGAATGAACCCCCCACACACACACGCATACACACACCCTAATCCGTGTGTGATGTTTTTCTCTCTTCTAACCCCACCCTTGCCCCTCTTTCTCCCTCCCCCCTCCCTCTATTTCTCCCCTCCCTCAAATGCTGGGGGGGAAAAAAAAGTCAAAACAACAACAAACAAGCCGCGTGGTGTGTTTTCTGGTGGGTGTTGTTGATGTTGTTGTCTTCGTTCAGTCCCCGCTTATAGGAAGAGATGCCCACATGCATCCAGCGAGCGGATGTTGCAAGCCGGCCGGTCGGTCCACTGTCCAGATGTAACCGCCGTTTTGTTGAATTCGCCTCTGTTTGTCTGTTGCTCCTCTGAGTAGTAAAGCTTAAAGGCTAGTTTTGAAGCGAGCATCACTGTGAATGTTTCACTGAATGGCCTCTGAACTCATTTAGCTGTTTTATATATAGACACAGTGTTGCTGGATGCATTGCACCGCCGAGTGCAATTATTGCACCGGTTTCACCCTGTTCACCCCTTAAGCCTCAACCAATGGCTTCCTCCCAAACCAACTAGGAAACACACACACACACAAACACGCAGGCATCAGTCAGTACATCTACACACACTCTACAAGCACTCGGGGACAAGGGATGAATAATGCAGAGGTAGCGTCTGAGTGAAAGTCGCCTCCCCTCTTTCCCTCCTTTTCACCTTCCCTAAGCAATAAGGAAGCAATGTTGCCATGGAGGCAATGAAGCCTCAGCACGCTCTCAGCCAATTACAGCCTTCCCTGCGTGAAAGATCGCACCAATGGCCGCTCGAGCCGATGCTGCTGTTGCCACAGACACTGAAATCTGATTGGCTGAGCTCTGCTCTTTGATTGAATTTCTGATCTTGTTTTTGAGAGAGAAAAATATTGCAAGGAGTGCCACCTGTGTGCCAACTTCCAAAATATGTTTGTTTTATTCTCCATGAAATGAAAGAATTAGTTTGGTAGAGGGAAAAATGTTTCTGTTTTAGGGGTTTTAGAGACCAGAATCTAGTGGCATCTCTTGTTCTGTGTTAAAGTGAGCAAGGAGGGGGGCTGGGGGGTGGGAGTGATTTTTCTCCCCGGCAGATGATTAATTTTGGTGTGTGTTTGTCAGGGGTTCTGCCAATTAAAACGTAATTTAAATAATTACAATTTTATTCTGACTAGATTGTTTCATTTATGTTTTCCGTTTTTCTGCCTTCCCATCATAATATTTGGTTTTCCCCTGACAAAAGAACCACACCCCACCAGTTGCTCGTTGCTGTTTATGACCAGTTCCTGGTTTAACTCTTGATTTCCCACCGAGCTGTTTAAACCCTTGGACCATTGTGTTCCATGATAGACAAATTTAGTCACATTAAATCTGTGCAGTGCTTGCCAACTTTCAGCACCAGTTAACTTAAATGTGTTCCTTATATTCCTATATTCCTTCCTAATATATATATATTTAAATATATAAATATGTAATGTTTCCTCAAATGCAAACGTTAAACCTCCATATTTATAATCGAAAATGACAACTAATGATGTAAATAAAACATTTACTTAAAAAAAAAAGATTATGTCATAGTGAACCCAACTGAACTTTGTATCACTGCTACTTTTCCTCACATGACTGATGGCGTTCACAAAAGTCATTAAGACATTCTGTTCTCATCTTTGCCTTTTGTGTCTGCACATTAATTAATGAACCGCTTCATCTGGGAGGTTAAAATCACCAAATTAATCACACGAATCAGTGGGTGGTAGAAGAATTCGGTCTTAAGAAGCACTTGTAGTTTTTTTTGTTATTGACAACACCTCTACGGCAAAAGCGTAAACTTTCCTATAAGCCACAGCCTTCTTGTTTCATTAATCACCTTCATCTACGTCTGTCCTCAAACTAGATAGCGAGCCAGTCAGTGGCTCGTCTGTCAGTATAACCCAAATCCCCTCTGAGTGCTGAAAGCCTCCTTCATTAGAAACATCTGCTTGTTTGTTTCCCCCCCCCGTATCTCTGTGTACCGCCGGTGTCTGCCAGGTTGTCTGGTCGTCTCTCACACTCTCTCCTCCTCGTCCTCTGCATGTATGAGAGCTGCTGAGGAGTGCAATACCGGTGTGTGTGAGCCGGATGCTCTGGTTGGTTGTGAATTTGTGTGTATGTGTGTGTGTGGTGGGCAGGCAGGCAGGCAAGTCCCTGGTGTTCGTCACTGTGTAGCAGGTTAATCGCCTGTTTTTCTCAGACACAAAGGCTCGTCCCGTACCCAGTGACACCCTGGTGTGAGTGTGTGTGTGCGTATATGTGACGGAGAAGGGGGCTGAAAACAGGATTAGTGTCATCAGGATCTAAGCCTGAACAGATTGACAGAATAAAGTCCCCGCTGTACAGTAAGTGGTCAGTTTGGCCTCACATTAAAAGTGATTTAAATATTAAAATGTGATTTAAAAAACAAACAGTCAAGGAGCAAGTCTCTATTGAAAACTTATGAATGCCATCACTCGGTGTTTTGTCAGAAATTTGTCTCCAAGGTGTGGCATATGTCGGCTCTCCAGACGAATTCTCTCTCCTGTTGTTTCAGTCTCAGCTTAGGGTGAGCGCGTGCCAAGATGTATGGTTTCTCCGTAAGACCTCAAAATTGTGTCATTCCTGGAGAAACCTGCCACACTCACTGATTTGTTACGATTTAGACAAACACCATAGATTATCCTGAAATCTCCATATTGATATTCCCCTAAATATGATTATGATTAAAAATATCTACTTATTGCCCACCCCTGCTGCTACAGTCGGCTGGACGTTTGTTTATCACAGACTCGCCATTGTAGTTTTGACCTGTTTACACAGATTATTTCAACGTTAATCTGTGTGTCAAGGAAAATTAATTTCCTTTGCCTTTATCCCATCAGTATGGATTTCTTCCTTCATGCTTCCTGAGATTACTTTTAGATTCAACAACTTGCTTACGTTTTCGTAATTCTCCAGAACACAGTCCTATGTTGCAACGTACTTTTTCCCTACATTTTCATGATTTATTCATCTGTCTGTTGCTGTTTTTATTAATTATTTAATCTATAAAATGTGCACATGTAGCAAAAATGTCACAATTTTGCAGCCTGCAACCTGACCTCCTCAAAAGTAGCTATTTAAAGGAGAAATATTTAATAATTTTTATTTCAAATAGCGATAATTAGTCACTGTAGCCTCCAGCCCTCAACAAAACCAAGGTGGTTTTATTGTCAGATTTGGCTCCTGGCACTCCCGACCCCGCCCCAACACCAGTTGACTAGTGACCGACCTCCCTCTCACTTCTGTCCCCCTCCACGTCTCTCCTGTTCCCGTCTGAACCCACCGTATCTTTATCATACCAGTCATACATAAGTCAGAATCGTCCTTGGAGCTGCTGTAAATCACCTCTGTACCGTATATTCCCTGTTGTCAAACTGGCCTTCTGATTCCATTACCTGTTCACCCGTTCTAACCCACCTCAGGTTCTCGTGCGCGTTCTGTGCCGGCATTTCAAGCTCATCCTACAGTTAGCAGCAGTTAATTATCCTTTTGTAAAGTCCTTTGTGTCCTAGTCCTTTGAAAGGTGCTTTACGAATACAATTTTTGCATTTTTACTTACTCACCTGATTGTTATCCTTCGATGACGTCTCACAAGTTGTTTGCTTTCAGTGAGCTGCACTCGTGTCTGCAATTATTTTTTGGGTATACACACCTACTACAGGTGTCGCCAGAGCAGCACTCAACAATTAGGTACAGGTATTACCTGTATTTGGCCTGCGGCGTACAGTACCCTTTCCCTCAATGCTCTAGTTAAGCTACAGTATTTATGGCCTGAGCGTGTTTGTCTCACCAGACCGCCTGGGGATTTTTGACTAACCGTCCGCCTGTCTTTGATAAACAAAAGGCTCCGGCTCTAATGCATTTTTGAGCCACTCTTGCCCCTCGGCTTTTATCAGCTTAGCCACGCCGATTTAATCGGACGGCCCTGTTTTGTGTTGTCCCGTGTGTGTTTGTCTCAGAGCTCTGGTGATCCCCCCTTCTTTGTCTCGTCAGGGCAGTGTCACCCAAAGAGGTTTATAATGGGGGGGGGGACGCGGGAGCCACAGCTGAGTAGATTAGTGTCTACAGTATGTGTATGTGCGTGTGTGTGAGATTGAGGAGGGAGGGGTCGTAATATACGTGTCAGTCCTAAGGATTCTTCAGCTGTTGCAAGGGCGTGTTTTTCTTTTTTTTTAACCCATCACAGGTGTCCCGTGGGAAACGTATATGCGAGACAAGTGGCACATTGAGGTTATAAAGCAACAGAGATCATTCCATGGCAGAGAAGCTGGTCGTCATTAAGTCCTCCGGAGCTCAGAGCTCCAGGAATAAATTATATGCCTCTGGCTCTGTGTAAATTCTCCATAAATGAATAAAAATTTCTGGATTCTGTGGATTTTTTTCCTGAATTACTTACTTAATTATACCATTTTAAGTGAATTAATTCTATATTTTTTCAACTAAAAAGTAAGCTGTGTATTGGCATGTGTGCGTAAATCAAACCAGACAGTAAGCAGGTGCGCTTGACAGACCAGACAGACACATAATGGCTTGAGTATAAATATTTAAAATACTTTATACAGCATAGAAATCTCTTGACACCCAAACAAAACCATCCATTACAAAATCTTACAAAAGACCCCCCGAGTCCGTATCAATCTCAGTATCAACCAGAAAAAAGGTACAAAGACATAATTTTCAAATGCTGACAGTACAGTTCGACTCGTGAGACATTGCATGCAACTTTTTCGTCTGGACAGGAAAAGAGATTCTACCGTATCTTGACAGTGAGAAGCCCCGTGTGCCTGTGGAAGCCTTTTTCATCGAGTCGAACAGTTTCATGAAGCCACTAAACATGTGAAAATGCCGGTTCGACAAAACATTTTAGAATCACTTCGTACAGAAGTGACAGGAACACAGTAGTCTTACTGTTATTTACAAGCACAATTTTTCACATCACGCTCTGAGAGCTCTTGGCAAATACTCTTCATTGCAGTTAACACTTAAGACTATTGCACAAACTACAGCTTTAAGACAAAAGGAAGTGAATTATTTTCATGGATGTCGCGTGATCCCAGTAGCAGTTCTTCTTTCCAACGTTCTCACCCTCAGCCTTTGGCGAGGTCTATCAGTTACATAAGGCTTTTGATGCTCTATTTTTTTAATCTTTTCTTTTTTCTTTTTTTATTTTATTTCCAAAACTCAATACAAACAGGCAAAAATCCTCCTGCGAGAGAGTCCTACCTAAGTCAACTTTTAAGTTTCCCTGTGGCTATTAGAGGTTAGGTAACACTTTTAAAAAAACAAAAAAAGTTAGAGCGGTGAGTTATTATCAGTGTTGAGTGATTTGTGTCTGTTGGCTATGAAGCGAGAGTATGACTCTGCCCCTCGGCACCTACTTCTAATTCCGTGTGTTGACACTGGCGGGACTTATGCTCAGACACTGCAACGCCGCGACAAAATCCACACAAGCGCGTCACGGTCGACTGCTGCTATACGTTTATGTATGAATAATGCAGTGAGGTAAGAGGTGGTAAAAACAGTGTTGTACTACTACAGGTTTTGGTTTTTAAGAATAGTGCAGTGAGCTTCTTTTATCCAGTCAGCGTTGAGGATACAGCGCCAGCCGGCTGGAAGTCAGTGGGTTATCTTAAGAGAGTTTTCACACAGACAAAACATTAATACATGTAATCAGGGTTAGGGTCGGGGTCTGTTAGCTGGTGTGAATCAGTCTGCGGCTCAATTAGTAACCAGTTACAGCAATATTACATAAGAGAGTAGCTCTTAACTCAGTGTATAATACAGTGTTATGTGCGTGTGTGTGTGCGTGTGTGTGTGTACACCTTGTTAGCAAGGCTCGTATTACATGATGTCCCATGTCCACTCTGTATCTAGGACACAGTGAGGTTTAGTCATCCCTCAGGGATCCGTTTTTAAATCTCATCTTCTCTGTGTCACCACCTCTTATTACATAATGAGAGCGGCGACAAGAGACACAACATTATTAAACCCCTTCCTTTTTTCTTCTAGAATTGATCAAGTCCGTGATTAAAAGTGGCTCAGTTGCAGTAAAGGGACAGTTCACAGTTCAAAAGGCCGCTCTGGAAGACCTCTCCAACATAGAAATGTTGACAGGGGCCTTGAGTTCAGTCTGTCTTTCGTTCGTTCGTTTTCTTTCTGCCAGTGGCCCTCAGCAGAGGGTTTTGAGTGCGCCTGAAGCACAGAGGAGAGTCTGCATGGGGTAGGGAGGGGGGGACACCACTTCCTCGACGACCTGCTCCGGCCGGAAGCTGAACGGCTGCAGCTGGACCTTCTTCTTCAGGATCTGTCCGATTCCCATAGAAGGGAACTTGCTGCGGTGCGTAGGGCTCTCGGGATCACTGCTGCTGCTGTTCGAAGGGGGGCTGAATGCTGAGGTGGGATTGAGTTTACTAAAGGCCGATTTTGGAGGGCTGAAGGCTGAGCTGCCCGGGGGGCTCCCTATGGTGCTCGGGGGGCTGCCGCTGGTGTCGGAAGAGCCGCCCCAGTCCGACGAGGTGCTCTTCTTGGGCTGCGGGTTGACGATGAGGACGGGAGGACTGGGGATCGTCGCCTTCTTCAGGTAGGAGGAGTCGGGTTGGAAGGCAGAGACGTGGCGAGGTGGGGACAGAGTCCCGTTGGTCAGCTTATACCAGGGCGATGCCGGGGTGTCCTCGATTTGCTCAGCTTTGGAGAGGGAGCCGAAGGAATGCATGCCGATCGGTGACGGTGCCGGTGGAGCGGGTATATTGTGTTCTGGGCTCGTGTTGACCTGTGGGAGGGTGGCCAAGCGCCTCCGTTGCTGAGGGGTGTTGTTGTTGAAGAGAGGCTGGATCTCCAGATACTCCATGGAGGAAGAAGCAACGGTGCCGGGCGGAGCCAGAGGTGAATTACGATGACCACCAGTTATGGCACGCAAAAGACCTGAGGAGAGAATTTTAAAAAATAACTGTAAGACTTCAGAATTTTTTTATTGAGATGTATGTTAAAGAAACATTTGTCGTGTGAGTTTTTGCTTGACTTGCTGCAGACACAACTGAGAACTGGAGCTTGTCTGTTTACTTTTGGCTAAGTGCCCTAAGTGCCTGGACTCTATTGTATATGTCATGCGAGTGAGAACACTCTGCACCTCATCAGCATGTAACAAGTAGGTGGAATTGTACAGGAGCATTCTGTGCTCTGTTCGCTTTGTTAAGAACAGCCCGTCCTGACATGCCGGGTCTGAAACAGCCAATAGGCTCTCGCTATACCTCTTATAGGCAAATTGAGGAGAGGGAGAGGAGCTCAGTGCTTAAGCTTTGCCTCCGGCTCCTTAATAGTCACCTGAAATTACTAAAAAAAATAAAACCACAGAGCTAGTTTGAAAGTACTAAATGTTATTGATGCCTGGCAGGTTAATTACATATTATTTCGTTGCTTCCGCCCTATACTTTCTCTGTCATTTCATCTGGCTGTCAACAGGTGAATTCAACTTCTAAAGTTGTTGTTGTTATTGACTGGCAACTTGTCCAGGATGATTCCTCTCAGGTGGATGGATGGATGGGTGGGTAGATGGATGGACAGACAGACAATGGATTTCCTAGCAATGGTAGGAAGGGTAGATGGATCGACGGACGACTGGGTAACTACGTATGTGTGAATCAGGTCGTTGCCCATACAAGAACATGCATGCTCAGTCAACCTACCCTGTATGAATAAAAATAAATGAAATGAATTTTCAATAAACAAATGTACTGTATTGTATTTTCTTTTCTTTTTTTTGACAACGTGCACCACGCGACCCCTCACCTGTTCGGTGTTTCTTCTTGCTCGGCTCCTTGCTGACGGCCAGGTAGACGGGCGTCTGCTTGGGGGGGATGGTCAGCTTGTCGACGTGCTTCCTCCACTGGGTCTGGAAGTATTCGCTCTTCTGCTTCTCACCTTTCTTCTTCTCCTGGAACTGCATCTCCTAAAGGCACAAACGTCAAACCATTCATTACAGTAGCTGTCGCCGTTTGACAAACCAGTTGTGGAGTCACCTTTTTTACGATCATTCTTGCACTCGCGTAACCTCTCTCGTCACACGCAACTGTACTGTGGTGCCATTTAGAAACAGTAGAATGCCACATACGGATTTGCATTCAAGTTCAGGTTATGTAATTTATCCTCTGTTACTAAAGCTTTACATAGGACGGGTGTATGCTGGCGTTCCCTTACCCTGTACTCCTTTGACAGTCTCTTCATTTTCTTGTTGAGGAGGAAATAGACAGCCAGAGTGTGGCAGGCGCGGTTGGTGAGGACGGCGCTCAGCACCTCGCTGTGCTTGTAGCTCATCTTCTCCGTCATGTGCAGCAACACCGTGTGGTTGATTTCCTCGATGTGGATCCTTAACACAAATATGAAACAAATCAATGCTTAAAATCGTAATAAAATAATGCTAATAATAATAATAATAACAATAATAATAATAATAATAATAATAGTAATAAAAGTTGAGCTGAAAATTGTGTGGTTGGGGGTCTACCTGTTGAGGTACGGGGCCCCTGTGTTCTTGTTGGCCAGCTGCAGCCATGAATCGGCCATCACCTGATGGATATTGGGACGCTTGTTGGGATCCGGCTCGAGAAGCTTCTTCAGAAGACAGATGGCAGCTGAGAAAGAGAGACAGAGAATAGATATTTATACGCCGCCGCCGACACCAAAGTTGGCGCATAAAGAGGAAAGTTTCCACAACTCAGACGCGACCCTACGTTGACTTCGCCCCTGATTTCGCACGCGATATTACAGGGTGGAACTGTTGTGAAATAACGAAGTATCCTAGATGGGAGCGTGACAACCCAACGCTTTGTGCATTTTTTTCCATTCATTTACTCATGTTGCGGAGACGTTGTTCTGTAACATTAAGTTTTTCAAACTCGCTTTACAGGACATGAACTGTGTGTGGCCTCTTCCGAGGAAATCGGAATCTCTGAGGTGAATCATTTTGATGCGGTGCCAGCGTCATAATAGGAAAGGTTGCCAAAGCCAGTCATTAATTGTGGACGCACACAATGTCAGTTAGGTGTGCTGGAGCTCTGCCGACACTTTTTTTTTTGTTTTTTTTTTTCATTTGTTGGTCTTTTTGTGGCTTTATTTAATAGGACTTCTCGCGATATGGCAGGGGGCCGGGTGGAGAGACAAGGGGGAAGACATGTAGCGAAGGGCCGCAGGTGGGACTCGAGCGCAGGAACGCTGTGGTGAGGGTGGGGATGCATTTCGGCTCCTCACATGACACCTCATTCTTTGGACAGGCTTGTCAGCACAGAATGAAATGTGTGGCAGGCGATTCCAGAGAAAGACAGTGAATCATTTAGTCTCATTCCAAGGTTATGAAAAATACCGATGCTTGGCCCACATCAAGGTAATAAAACACATCATTTAAAAATCTTTATTTTTGTTTAAATCATTAAGTTTTTTTGTTATTTGCTTCCTATCAAGACCACGTTTTATATATCTATATCTATATCTATCTATATATATATATATATATATATATATATACATATATTATTTTTATTTTTATTTTATTTTTTTTAAATAAATATATTTCAATTGCAATTTTCATTTCATTTATAAATGATGGCGGCCTCATTTTTTTGTTCACCACAAAGTAAACTTCTTGTCATCCATGATTTATCGGTGCATTTTTTTGTGCGGCAAGTGTTTACCTGTGGAGAGCGAGGGAGGCAGAGGGTTCATCTCCTTGTCCACCATCTTCTGGTGCAGGGCTCGGAGGCTGAACGGCTCCACGGTGAACGGGAGAGTTCCCGTCAGCATCGCGTACATGTTCACACCGCTGCAAGATTAAAAACACACACACACACTTCAGCTCTGCGTTCATTCAAATGAACAAATATATTTAAATACGTTTATATCTGACTAAATTTTTTTTAAAAGAGGAGAATACTCACATGGACCAGACGTCCACCTTCGGCCCGTACTTCTTCCTGGAGAGCAGCTCTGGAGCGGCGTACGCCGGACTTCCACACTGGGTGCTGAATGGGTCTGAGTATCCCAAGATGCCGGCGCAGTTACTGAGGCCAAAATCTGAGGGACAGAACAAGTGGGGTGAGTGTTTTTGTTTTTTTTTACTGCCTTTTCAGCTCAGCCGTAAAACAAGTCGCCTCATCACAGCGTCACACACAAACAGAGGCAGATTAGCACTATGGTGAGAGCTTGTAAGAGTTTTAACGGGATATTTAATTGCTCTTAACGCCTCACCACATGTGGGACTTTATGACACCGCATGTCGCAACCCAACAGAGAAAATCTTTTGTAACAAAGACCTTCTTTTATTAAAAACTTCTTGAATGTTATTCTCGTCCTTAGCTACGGGAATGCTGGTATCTGTGAATGAATGTACTGTTCCGCTTTGCACTGAACAAGGAAAAGAAATGAAGAGAAATTGGAGTTTGATACTCTAAATGTGGGGAGCTCTTGAGTTACCTATGAGCTTTATGTTGTCCTGCTCGTCCAACAGGAGGTTTTCTATCTTCAGATCCCTGTTCGACAAAGAGAGAGAGAGAAAAAAAAGCCGTCAGTATTTACAGTAGATAACTTATCTGAGCCATGATCACCACACAATGCACAAACAGGGGAGGTCAGCCCTCCGCAAGCCCCAACACATACACAATTGGCCCCCCTCCCAATGTGGGTCACGCTGGGTGATTTTCAGGGTCTATTGTGTCGTCTCCTCAGCCTCGGAAAATCCTGTTATACAGCTATCTTCATAGATCATCTCCCCATGATAGAAATTTTAGTTCCCAGGCTCTGAGCACCAACGAGTTGAATGTTCCCGGGAAGAGCTTTGTGACATTGAGTGAAAAAATGTAATTTGCAATCTACATGTGTCCCCCCCTCCCAAATCAAATCAACACATTTTATCTTAATGCAGTGCTATTTGTGGGAGAGACTGTAAGCTGTATTGCATCGTATTTATTTTCTCAGCAGCTCTCTTGGAAACCTCCTAAAGCGTGGCAGTGCAAACGGATATGGTTATTTGTGGATTAAGAGTAATGTGCACCATAAGGACTTAACCCACACTTACAGAAAGAGGATCATGTCTGACTCAGAGATCTCAAAGTCAGCTTTAATCCATTAACGGGACAATGCTCTCTAAGCTACCGATGGCAAACAATCAATATCTTCTGAGGCATTCATAAAAAATCTTGCTTAGCGTGTTTGTTTCTTTTGTTTGTTAGTTGTTTTTTTTTTACCTGTGCACCACACCTGCCCTGTGCAGGTGCTCGACGGCCAGCACGAGCTGCCGGATGTATTTCTGCGTCTCCCTCTCGTCCAGGCGCTTCTTGTCGTAGATGCGGTTCATGAGGTTGCCGCCGGGGCAGAGCTCCATCACCAGGTAGTAGCTGTTCTCCGTCTCCAGGATGTCCAGCAGCTGCGTGATGTTGGGGTGGCGGATCATCTGCTGGATGTGGCCCTCCCTCCGCAGGTTCTTGGTCACGTACGAGTCCTTCTTGGCCTTGCGCTTGTCGATCACCTTTACCGCCACCTGGAGAGAAAAAAGAAAGAAAAAAAAAAGGACACGGACGATGAGAATGTTGACTTTTTCGGCTGAAGTTTGAGCCACGTGAGACTGCAGCGTTAACAGGTGACGAGCTTCTCGGCTTCTATGGAGGGGTATGTTACTCGACGCTGACCTCTCCCTCACAGCTGCTCCCAATGTGTGGCGACCCGGGCGCTATAGGGCCCCCCGAGGCTGCAGTAGGGGGAGGTGTGTGTGTGTGTGTGTGTGTGTGTGGGTATGTGTTGGAGGGGTTACTGAACCATCATAAAGCAGGGGAAAAGCAAATGTTACCCTATCTGTCGGGAAGGCGCCGAAGCCAAATGGACACTTAATATTCCCCCCCATTTGCCACAGGGTTCAGCTGCAGCTCGGCACACACGAGGAGGGACGACAAATGTGGAGACCGAGAGGGGAACAGAGCCCCCCCGTCACACGTGTTCCGCCGTGTCCCTCCGTCCTTGCCATCTCATTGGAGAGAAGACATCTCCTCATAAAAAGCCCTCAAGACGCGTCCCGCACCTTTTTACGACAAACACTTAACTTCCCTCCGAAGCTAATTACATTCAATAACGTACCCCGCTCCGCTCAATATCATGCGTCGCCCGCGTCTCCTTGCACCCTGCGTCTAGACTGGGTTCAAGAGCACGGGCAACACGCACTGCAAATCATCCCAAGGAGAGCGCCACGGACACGGAAAGGCACGACCAGTGGAACAAATCACCACGTTCCATTAAGGAAATGGCGAGGGCCAGAGTGGCGTCCCCCCTTTTTTTTCTCCCGTCCTTCAGCCAGTCTTTTTATTTTACTTTCGTCCTTTCATCTCAGATAATTGATTCACCTTTTCTATTTCTTTTTTATGGCTGCTAATTAAACCTGGCCGCATGCGAGAGTGTGTCTATGTGTGTGTGCGTGTGTGTGTGTGTCGAGCTGTCACAATACAGTAATAGACGGCCCCTTGTTTACGCCAGGCTGAGTGGATGAGAGAAGGGGGAGCGGGGTATGTATGGTCGGGG
>CAEMYA010000025.1:1524378-1549285 GCA_903131615.1 Diplodus sargus | reverse complement strand
CAGCTGGCGGTGGCGCATTTAGCTCATTAACAAAGCTGCTCTTTGCAAACAGAGCCGATCACTTTCTCCTAAGAGGCTGCGGACAGATCAGTTTGGCGTCCGGTCGGAATCGCAATGTATGGCCAAAGTGCCAATATAAATAGATGAGGAGTTTGGTGCACACGCAAGGGAGGGACTGAGGGAATTTAAAACCATATCAGACCCCCTTGAACGCACGCCGCTCTTTATTTTTAGATGTTAAAACTAAAAACAGTGAGACAAACATAGCTACTTTACCCCTAAATAATATATATACTATATTTATGTATATACATCCCCCCTAAGTGTCATGTTTCCCTCCAAAAAGTTGGCATCGGGTTTAAAAATGCATGCGCAAAAACGCACCAGGACGGCCTTAAACTGTTTTCTGATCACATTTAATCCAACATTTAAATTGTGGCATATAAAACAAAGTATGTCACACACAAATACACACACACACACACACACACTGCATTTCCCACTCTGTGACTCACCTTCTCGCCAGTCAACGCGTGGAGACCCTCTCTAACTTTGGCGAACGAGCCCTCTCCGAGCTTCCTCCCGATCAGATAGTTCCCCACCCGTTTGGTGTGGTAAAAGTTCTTGAGGATGTCCGCCGCGGGACTGCATAGTGAAGCCGGGAGGACGTTCTCGTTCCCGGCGCTGCTCGGGGTCTTCCCCTCGTACAACGCGTGGCTGTTGTCCATTACCATGTCGCCGTCGGCAACTGGCATCTCAGCTCCCTTGTCCTGCCGGGAGAAAAAAAGACGCGCGGCTCGTCCCCCTCGCCCAGCTTTAAAACCAGGTATTAAATGCTTAACGTCCGGTGAAGTGCGTTAACTCCGCTCTGCCCTGCGTCTCGCCCCTAATAGCAAATTAAGGGAACCGGAGCTTGCGCCACCTGTTCACCCAAAGCATCCAGTGCGCGCACTCAGCAGGTTCCGAGTCTTGATTAGCGTTGTCAGCTTATAGATTTGAAATGACACATGAATGAAACAAATGTCAAATCCAATCATGGGAAGTTATGAACTGACGCAACCTGCCCTAATACTTGTGAAGGTGTGGAGGGAGAAAAAAAACCAAAACTCGATCAGAGGTAGGCTTGTCTGTCACGCTGCGTCCCTGCTCCATGCGCGAGTGTCTCCTTGAATGTGTGCAGGCTGGGGCAGCGTGCGTTTCAGTTTGAACTGACTTTACCGGCTCCTCTTTTGGTGGGCGTTTCTTAGTGTGAGGGTGCTAAAACAAACACAGAGCCCCCCCACCCTTCACACTGTGGCGGTAGCAGGGGGTGATTTTCAACCCAATCAGCGCAGAGGGCAGGCGGAGCACATGTGAGAAACAAGGGGGACGACTCCACCCGGCACCCGTTTTTTCGCATGTCGCGCTCAGATTGTACACGGCCGCGAACAAAGACTATATTTGTAGCCTGAGGAGCGAGACAGGAGACACTGTCACTAGAAATAATAAGATATATTTATTTATTTATTGACATTATTTATTGGTATCTGCGTTGTGTTGTCATTTGGGTAGGGTTGTGCGTAAAGGACCCCCCCAATTTCCACGCCATGCGTAATTCCTTAATTACACAGTAGTATTGAGGCGCACATCCCTCGCGTCATTTAATCCTAAATAAATGTTGTCTTTGAGGTATTCTCAGTTGAACGCGAGGCTCGCCATCACCCAAGCCCCTGCCATCTTTACAGCGCTTTCGGTTGTTGCCGAACTTGGGCTTCTGCCAGCAGCAGAAAGTTGTGCTCAGGGTGTAGCCTACACATGGCAGACAAAAGGAGCATTTCACCCCTCAGCACACTGAGGTGTTCACTGACCTAATTAATAACATTCATCACTCAAAGGAGGGCACCTGCAGGGAGAGGCATCACAGTTGGAGACGCATTTATTTTATGTTTTTTTCCTGTGAAGACAGGTCAAATGTGACCTATATGTGATTGTTCTGATTTGATCTACAGGTAAATTGAGGTGACCTAAATACCAGAAAACACCTGATGGTATAATGAGATCTGGAAGGAGAGAAAAGGGGCCCCTCCAATAAATGCTTCCCACGTGACAAATTGTTTTTGGCATCTGTGCCAGAGAGGCGTTGATACAACTCTGAGGTGTTTTTATGAGGCTGGTGTTTAAGTTTATATAGTTTATATACAGGTGAGCTCTGCTATGTCTGTTTTTTTGGTTGTTTTTTTGAGGGGGGAGAATACATCCACAAGTACCTAACAGCTCGCCCTGCTGGACCACGCTTTTCTAGACAGCACACCAGACACCCAGACATGAACCCAAAAATATAAGTAGAACACCATCTATTGGGGTTAGTTTGTACTGCACGGAAATGCAGTCTGTCCTACAAGTTAAGACATAGGTGCGCCTGGAGCCGCGCTGAACTTGGAACATTTAGCCTTGTCGTTATGCCAGGAGTGTATTTTTTTCTACCAAAAGCACAACTGAAAGAAAGTAGTCTGTGGGTTCATCTTTTGACAGTGTCGATATGTTTGAACCCGTGTACGTTTGTTTGTTTGACGGTTGGTTGGTGATCAACTTGGATGGGGGAAAGTTCACATCCCAGAATGGACCCCATTCATTTTTTGTGCAGATCCGGATAAAGGAACAGATCCAGGATATTTTCTCACTTTCTTTAACATTGGGAGATTGAGGGTTTCGTGACATTTTCAGTCACTTCTTCAGGGAATGTACAAAATCAGGCGTATTAAAGTGTCTGAAATCTATGAGCGAGGACAAGATGTGGTTAAGTAGTTATAGGTGGTTTAAAATTAAAGTGCAAAAAAAGAGTGATACTGGGCTACTGATTTTGATATTGGATTATGCTTAATTGAATTAAAGGGGACAGTTGGGCCTTGGCGGAGGTATGCGCTCTAATGAGTTCCTTTCTAGTTGATGTGTCTGTGTGTCCCATCAGTTCATCTGCTGGGTGGCTCGGGGCTCAATAATGTTTTAGCTTAATATTACTTTACAATTTATTTGTCGCTTTTATCTCGTTTGATTCAACTAAACCTGCAAAGTAACGAGTAACGCAAGTTTTCAAATAAATGTAGTTGAGTAAATGTATTTGCATCATAATTATTATAGCCTTAAAGTGTGAATCAAAACTATTCAGGAAAGTTTAATAAATGTAATTGGTTCTTTTCCACTGCTGCTTTTCAAAGTGTTTATTTGGAAAATACCGCACACATCCTTTAACTTTTTTTTAAAAATGACAAGAATCACACTATAAAAGTCCTTAGTTCAAGAATACTCCTTAACTTTGTAACTTGGACTAGGGTAAAGGTAGATGATTTGCTCAGTCTTCATCCAAGAACTAATAAATGATGACTTGAATGACTTGGCTGTGTTCCTTTTATGTGTTCAGTTTATGTTTTTTCAATCTGGCTGTCAGTATGTCACTCTTTAAAAACGGGGTGGGAATCTTTTATCGATTGAGAAGAAAGACGGAGTTGAGAAAGCTTGGATAAGGTATTTTCTGTGTGGGATTGCATTTGTTTCACTGAATCTCAATAAACAAATGTAATTCTCTCTCGCAGGCCTATTTTCGAACAGGTTTGAAAAAGATTGATAAAGAACGAATACCGTGGGTAAGGGTGAAGATTCTAGCGTGGGAAAAAGTGTGTTAATTCGGTACTTGAATTGCCTTTTACTAAGCACTCAGCTCCACTTGACTTGACTTGCCCAAGAGAACAAGGATTGATGATTGAGAATTGGACTGATTGACCTGATTCACGTGTCTGGACGGGAATTGTCAGAAAAGTGCACAACGTTGTTTTGTGGGAGAAATTTGAATCTAAAGGGAAAGATTTAAAAAAAAAAAAAATGTTATGCCTAAACAAACATATATATATATATATATATATATATATAGACAAACTGTCTTTGTTTCCATGACTGAAATAACCGAATAACCAACTGACATTCAAGGACAACACAGCTTAAGACTTTTTAACAATGTTTACATTTGGCGGACCCTGTCACCGTTCTAGCTTCAAACAGTGCTCTGGGGACCTTATTTTCCTCTGAGAACAGCTTGTTTCTTCAGTTATGGAAAAAATATAAAATAATATTTCCGAGTTTGTATTATTACCTCATTAATATTGCACATATTACAATTCTGAGTTTGAGCTTCTCCTCCAAAACAACTTAGTGCCCCTTACTGTACTCATGCTGTCAACCCCTGCAGCAGGGCGCCACCCAGTGGAGAAAACCTTGAACAGCAGAATCGAATCCCATCATGCTTTGCCGTGCCCGCCGACCCGAGAGCTACCGATGCTAGGCTAACTGTCGTTAGCTACCGGGAGCGGACATGTTGTACCGACCCTTCCTTCAATAATCGTCGCTGTAAGCGGGGAAACGGGAGTTGAGGGGGAGGCTCGGAGCGCTGGGCAATCATGGATGCCGTTAACGCCTTCAACCACGAGGTAAGCCGCCTACAGGGCTCGCTGAGACCCCGAAGTCACCGAGTGTGGCGGTGCTGGTCATGGTGCTGTGATGCACTGAGGCTAGCCGAGCAGGACCGACCAGCGGGCCTAGCTAGCTGGACCTGTCCATCTTAACCTGGCCGAGGGGCTAACTGAGTTAGCGCTTGTGGTACAATTTAGATAACTACACCTGCAGCGCGAGTAATGTCGCTGGAGCAAATGCTAGGATGTTATGCTAGCTAGCACAGCTAAAATAACGACACCCAGCCCACATTGGTCTCAAGTAACCTTGCATAAAGTTCGTAGAGTAACGTTTATATTAGCTTGTGGGAGCATGGTAAGCTGTGTTGGCAACACTGCTACTTGCAAACACACACTGCCCCATTGTTGTTGTCAAGCACACAAACAAAACGTCCACTTCGGACTCAGTGATATATTCAGCCTGTTTGATTAAGATGACAAGCCAAGTTACTGTAAGGCCTTCGGACTGATGCTTTGTACTGTACTAGTCCATTAGAACACAGGTCAAGTCAGTCACTGGCGGGTTCGGTTGTTCTCGTTTCTGCTAACTTGATGGTCATTTCAACGCCTTGAACGTCCCAGTTAACGTTACCGTGGCTGAGTTCGCAATGAGGCAAACACAAACCTGTAATCTCATCATGATCAGCCAGCCCTGAGACTTGTGTCTTGCACCAAAACATTTCCAGGCCAAGTTAGTTTCTGATGGTTCTTGAAAAAAATATCTCGCAGTTTCCATCTGCAATAGAAACAGAGAAAGTAATACAGCTGGTGTTTATGAATGCAAATCCTTGTTTGACATGGCAAGTATGTCAGTGCATACTGCCAGTATATCCCTGTAGAAAGAGAAAACGTGCTCTGATGTATAAGTTAGTTTTTTCACAGAGACAGGGCCATTTTGTACAGCTCTAAAAAAGAAAAGCAATGATTTATTGTAGTTTATTTCAGTGTGTTGCTCTCCTGCATCCTCACCTCAAAACAGTCCACATATATTGTTGTTCTCCTCAGGCTAGAGGACATCAGATGCAGGTTCGGAGTGTCTGCACGTGTGGAGGCATGAACAGCAGATGGACGCTGAAACCGATAATCAATAGAAACAGAATATTTCTTGCATGCATCAGTGTTCTGGCAGGGCAATGCGCTGTGATATTAAAGCTTTTGGCACCGTGTGTCTGTCAGAGAATGATGAGCCATCACACATGATACAGAGGCAGTGAAAAGGTCACACAATCACAGCGTCACCATTCAGATGATCAATAGCAGCAACCAATTAACATATCACATGCTAGCATGATAAGCCCATGTAGACTGGAGTATTCATTGTTGTATTCTGCTATGTGCTTCTACTAAAACTAAGAGTTTGTCCTGTAAAGCTGTCTTTGTCGTGTGGGAAGACATGAGGCTTTTAAAATAAAAAACAGTGCTATAGAAGTCTGAATCTGAAACCCCTCAAGCACTGTTCTTTCTCATTTTATCTTTCTCTTCTGTGATGAATCTCCACAACTCACTCCTCTGTTATCTACTCTGTCTCTAGCTGTTCTCATTGATGGACTCCAAGCCCCCAATATCTCGGGCAAAGATGATCTCCATCACCAAATCGGCCATCAAAGCTATGAAAGTAAGAATGAGTTTGAGAGATACTTGTATATCTAGTTGAGCGACATTCTCTGTAGTTTTTTAATGATAAACCTTGTTTTATTAACCTATACCTAAACGATAACGTGCTCACTCGCCTCTCTCTTCCTCAGCTCTACAAACATGTTGTCCAGATTGTGGAAAAGTTTATCAAAAAGGTGAGACAAACCCGTCGGAATTCATTCATCACATTCATTTTCTCTTCTGCAAACATGAACAAATTCAAATCTGTTTTCTCCTTCTGCGTTCCCCCTCTCTCCTTTCTACAGTGTAAGCCTGAGTACAAGGTAGCAGGCCTCTACGTGGTGGATTCCATCGTCAGGCAGTCCAGACACCAGTTTGGAGCGGACAAGGATGTGTTTGGCCCGAGGTTCACCAAAAACATCACAGGAACTTTCGAAAACCTCTGCCTTTGTCCAATAGAGGACAGGGTAAGAACGAAAATTCACTGTGATGAATATTAGTCAGAAAACCCTGGATTCTGTTGTTGTAGTCTCAAACAATACAGGATTTTGACAACTACTGCATTCACCAGTTTCCTTGCTTTCATATATATTCCTTTGCAGAGTAAAATTGTGCGGGTGTTGAACCTGTGGCAGAAGAATGGGGTGTTTAAGATTGAGGTGATTCAGCCTCTCCTGGACATGGCAGCCGGCTCCAGCAGTGCTGCTGCACTCTATGCAGGTGCAGATGAGCCAGGTAATTTGTCAAAATGTTTTTTTCTTTGTGTCCATGTGTTCATTCAATCTTGAAAACTATGTGCATTTGCTTAGTGGAGATATTTGTAATTTTACTGCTTTATTTATATTGCATTAAACTAATATTAATATGATCACTTATTCTAAGTGATGCAGACATTCGATGGCACATGTGTGCTGCATAGGCCTGTCACGTGAGCTGCTTTATGGTAGTGACGATATATTGTCTATAAAGAATTGCAATAAACAAGATTATTGTCATTTAGACCATATGATATAAGGATAGCATATCAGCATAATAATCCAAGTTTCACCTTTTAAAGTGCAATTAAACAAACATGCATGTTAACACAACCACGTGTACAGAAAGTCAACAAGGTGATTATCCTGACTAGTCTAAACCTGATCACACACATGTTCACGCTCTGTCTCACCTCTCAGGTTCTTCCCCACCTCCAGCCAAAGAGCCAGTTACTGCAGTAACGACAAACTCCGCCACCACAACAACTGCTTCTCAGCTGCAAAACACTGATGCCTTTGCTGCTGTGGCACAGCTCTTCCAGTCTTCACAGGGTCAGCAGGTGAGTTTGTGTGCCTCAGTGCAGGCCCGCATTAGCTTTGTTAGATTAGTTCAGTTATCATTGCTTCCACATCTCTCAGACCTTCACTAAAACCTCTTCTTGTACTCTCTATCGCTGCCAATTTTAGCTTCAACAGATGCTCCAGAACTTTCAGCAGCAACCCATGAAGCCGGACACCAACACTCAGCCTCCTGTACATAACATTCAAACACAGGGCCAAAACATCGCAACTGGACTGGGCATGGTCACACCGCAACCTCCCCTACCCACCCAAACCACCCAGCAGAAGACGACCTTCGATAAGGTGGCAATGCGTTTTTGTCTTTTAATAAGCCATCTTTAGTGCAATGATTGAGTGCAAGTAAAATAAGGCTGCACAAGTCTTTCTTTTTATTTGAATAACCTGCCTCTTTCTTAGAAATTGCTGGATCGCTTTGACTATGACGACGAACCAGAAACCGGAGAAGAAGCCAAGAAGGATGAAATGTCATCACACCCGTCCTTGTAAGCCCTATTTTTTTTTTTTGCAAACTACAGGAGAGCTGCAAGCTCTAATTGATTTTTAAAAATGAAGTTAAAGCTGTGAAGCTGATGGAGTATTTTTGTTGTTGTTGTCGTCACAGTATGCAGCAGCCTCCAGCCTTCCCACAGCACATGGAGCACTTTAAACCACAGATGATTAACATGTTGCAAGACCCCTCACAACAGGTAATGAGTACAAACATTTTTAATTGAAAGATGACTTGTCTTTTCTTTTAAAACCTCTAATTCTTCTGTCACTTCTTAAAATATTTGTATATTTTTTAAATATTTGTGAAAAACCCTGTTGTACACGCACAATATTTATCCCAGCTTTCATTTTCAGGTTCCTCTCCCTCCAAATGGCCAGCCCCAGGCCTATGGGTTTCCTCCAGGACAAAGCTTCCCAGTTATGATGCCTCCTATGGGGCATGTTTTACCAGGACAGCCCCTTCCTGGTTCTACTGGGCCTCCAGGCTTTCCAGGGGTGCATCCTCCCCACATTGCCACCCAGCAGCAACAGGTACACTGAAAAATAGTGCCCAGGATATCAAAAAAACTAAGAAGCTAATTTCAGCTTTTAAATTTACATTTAAATCTCAAACCAGAACTTTGGAAAACATCTTAATAAGGCTTGAAAGCTTATGCTTCGTTAAGGTGGGAGATTAAGAAGTAGTTGTAAAATAATTTGCATCAGATTACAATCATGTTTTGTCCATTCCATATCAGGATTTGTCAGTGGATATGGACCGTTCAGCTGTAAGGGATGGCAGACATGGTCAACGATCAAACTCAGGCTCGAGGTAAACATTTTAAATAGGATGCAATGAGTCACATCGTCTCAGCATTGTACATTTGTTCTTTTAACATCCATTTAATTTTATGTTGATAAACTACTACATGATTAATTATGACCATTTCATGAGTTGCAATAATTAATTTTTTTCTTCAGATCCCCAAAGCGGAGGAGGTCACGGTCTAATTCCCGTACACGGCGATCCAGGCACAGGCGATCTCGCTCGCGATCCAGAGACCGGCGTCACCATTCCCCACGCCCTCGCTCGCTGGAGCGCAGGGAGAGGGAGAAAGAGCGAGAGCGACGGCAGAAAGGCCTTCCGCCACCCAAGAGCGAGACACTTAGCAGTGAGTCATAATCTATTTATGTCCGTACTTATTCAGGCAGATAGATATGACCCTGAAATGTTGGATGAGGTGTGCATTGTGTTGTTTAATAGTTTTTAAAAAATTCTTATTCTTGGATGACAGCTCTGTGATTTCGGACGATAATTTCCCTCCCTTTGATTCCAAGTATTGAATATTTCTGCATTTCTAAGTTCTTGTTCACAATACCTTTTCTTTCTCCTTTTCAGTTTGCAGTACAACTCTGTGGGTGGGTCAGCTGGACAAGAGAACACAGCAGCAAGATGTTGCCTGTTTACTGGAGGAGTTTGGCCAGATAGAATCAATCAATGTAAGTGAACTCAAAAAGATCAGTTAAATTGATCCACATCTTATATAAAGCCTCTGCTTTTTGTCAATATCTGATATTTAGGTTAATTAGATATAGATTACATATAGAAGATCAACCATCGAAACCCAGCTTTGCTTCTCCAAATGTTCCATAGTACAATCATCACCTGACTAAATGACTTACCTCGGTTTGTCCTCCTCTCATGTTAAGATGATCCCTCCACGTGGCTGTGCCTACATTGTCATGATACACAGGCAAGATGCCTTCAGGGCCCTACAGAAGCTTAGTAGAGGATCTCACAAAGTTAACCAGAAAGCCATCAAGGTGAGTCGCAATTCAGATTGCTGCTTCGTAAAGCATTTCTAAACAAAAAATTCAAATCAAACCAAAGAGAAACTGATAATTTTATAATTGAATCAAGAGTTGTTTTGTCCGTTTCCCGCCAGATTGCTTGGGCTCTGAATAAGGGCATAAAGGCTGACTTTAAACAGTACTGGGATGTGGAGCTGGGTGTCACCTACATACCTTGGTCTAAAATCCGAGAGGCTCAGTTGGAGGAGCTAAAAGAAGGAGGGATACTGGATGTAGACACCTTATCACCAGGTAAAGACTCTGACACATTAGGAAATAATACAAACACATAACAAAATGCTGTTTCTGTTATAGAATGCTGACCAGTTTGAATCATGTCCATCTTTTCCAGAATGGAGTGGAGCGAGGAAGATTCTTGAACTCCCAGAGGAGCTCACCCACAACGGCCGTTCAGAGCCACAGCAGCCTGAGGATGCACAGGTATTACCACCTGTGGCTGCTGCAGGTGCTCCACATACACAGGTAAACAACAGCACAAAGTTCATGTATTGCAGATAAATTCATGTTGAGGTACCATTTCTTTTAATAATATAACATGCAGGTGCGTCGCTGGGAAGAATAACAAATAACCTTCTCATTTGAGATCTCCAGTAAATCCCTGTAAATGTTCTCAGGTTCCTCAAATGCAGCAGCCCATGGTTGGTGTGGGCTCTCTCCAGCCTCCTGTCTTTCCTGGTCCCATAGGCATGCCTCCGCCTTCCTTCCCCCCAGGCGTCCCCCCTCCTCCTTTCATCAGACCTGGCTTCAATCCCATGCAGATGCCTCCAGGTAGCACCTCCTACAGCTGCCATCAAAACCACCTCTCACTGGCTTTCATTCAGTTTCTCGCTCTGACACTGTGTCCATTCATAAACAATGTTTATCAGTAATGTACACACAAATTAAGGACGATTTCAGATCTGTAGATCAGTTTATTCGGTTCAAGTGATGAAACATAGCCGTTTAGTAACTTATTCTTTTGGCAGTTATAGTGAGTGTCATCCTAAACCATCAGCTTTTCGTGGACCCTCATCTGGAAATCAAATTCCTGCGACACTATACTGCTCTTCAAGTGTTCATTTGTGTTCTCTGCTGTCAAAGGGCTGAAAATTAAGAATATACAATAAAATAGAACTGTCATGTTTTGCTAACTTTAAAAAAAAAAGAAACTGGAGAGAATCCCCTCAGCTTTATATAGACCCTCAAATCAATGATCTGCCTACAATGAGGTCCTATGCTTTGTCACCTTTGCTGTTACACCTCAACAAACTGCACCAGCGACCCTCCAGTTGTCAACAGAGCTTTGGCTTTAACTGAATCAAACTGGCATGAAAGCACACTCAATTCTCACCCCTCTTCTCCCAGGTTTTCCTCCTCCAGGTGCCATGCCTTTAGGTCCCCCACCTCCTGCCAAAGGTGGAGTGGACGACCCACCTCTGGACCCAGCAGGTCTGGGCAACAGGACAAATGATGAGGTCATGGAGGGTCACAGCATCTTCAACAACCAGATGGGGCCTATGGGTCAGTCAGTTGCAATTTTATTATTCAGTACAGTAAAGTGCTTTAACAGTGACTTAATCGGTTGATGGGCAGAAATGCAATTGATGACTAGTTAGATTATGATTAATTTGTATTTATATGGCAACAGGCATTTGCTAGTTGGTGTCTCTCAAATGGTAGGATTTGTTGTAAATTGAATATTTTGGTTCTTCCAGAAAGTTGAATTAAAATCAAAGCTCTGTTTTGTATTTGATTTCCCCAACAGGTAACCAGGTAGGTGTACCTCCAGGAAACCTCCAACCTCCTTCTGGTGGTCTACTTGGTGCACGGCCTGGTTTAATCCCACTTCAGCGTCCCCCGGTTCCCCCACCACACATGCAGCGTTTCCCTCCACCCCACGGGCCACGACCCCCTCACCCCAACATGCCTCCCATGCCCCCTCAGATGATGCCCAGAGGTCCACACCCTCAAATGATGCACCATGACCCTCCTCCACCCAAAGGAGGCTTTGGGATGCTCCCTCCCCACAATATGAGGGCTCCTTTTCCTCCGCATGGACATGGCCCCCCTCCTCAAGGTCCTCCACCTCCTCCTTTTATCAGACCGGGGGGTCCTCCTCGTGGCCTGGAGGGGCCGGAAGAAATGGATGGCAGATCTTTCAGAGGAGACCGGCCTGGATTCAGGGATCGAGAGCCAGAGAGGGACAGGGACTGGGATCGAGACAGGGATAGAGAGAGGGACCGAGGTTTTGGAGGTGGAAGGCGCCCATTTGGTGACGGAGGGAGGGGTGGAAGTGGCGATAGAATGGATGGGAGGGACCGGGTCGGAGGCTGGCATGAAGAAGGAGGCGATCAACGGGGAGGAGGATGGGAGAGAGACAGAGATCGTGACCGGGACAGAGACCGCGATCGGGACAGGGACAGAGACAGAGACAGAGACCGCGACCGTGATCGAGATAGACGGGACTGGAGGGAAAGGCGAGGTGGCCTGGACAGCGACAGGGAACGAGGGAGGGGTGACGATGGTGAGAGGGGGCGGGGGGAGGCAGGAGAAAGAGAAAGAGGAAGGGGAGAAGGAGGGAGTCGAGAACGAGCGAGAGGAGCTGAAGGAAAAGAAGGGGACAGGCCAAGGCGGTCGGAACGGCGAGAGAGGACCACGCGGTGGGACAGAGATGATCGACTGGCTGAGCTGGAAAACATGGACAAACTTCGGAACTCTGACAGCACAGAGAAACCTTGTGCGACTCCTGCGGCCGCTGCAGAAAGCAGTAAAGAACCAGTTGTGGAAACTTCTCAAAAGAAGGCAGAATCTGAACCTTTAGCTCCGCCCTCAGAGGTAACTACTGCTGCAGTGGAGGCAATGCCGCCCGCTGAGCCCTTACCCTCAGCTCAAAGTGAGCCCACAGAAACGAAAGAGGAAGCAGCATCGTAGACTGGCTCACTTCTCTTGCAACCAGAAGCTGCTGCGAACCACTGAAAGATTTTTTAAAAATGTTGTTAACCAGGCTCTATTCCTGGCAGATGAATAAGTTTCTGGTCACAGTTTGTCAGCTGATAGTTAACAGTTTCTGGGCAGTAACACATTTCTTGAAAACAAATATCTCCCACACATGTGAAAATGGTTGTTTTCAAACTTCATGTTCAAATTTGGCTTTCATTTCAGTCCCTCAAAACCCATCACCACTTGAAAATCTGTTTGGGGAAAATGGTTTCAGTGAAGTATTGACAGTCTATTCACTGTGAGTTGCAAGAATGAAAAGAGTGTTTGCATGTTGACTAAGCTCTGTTCATCTGAGGGAAATGTGAGCCTTAGTTTTTTTGATTTTAATCAATGTTGCCTGCATATATAAGGAAAAAAAAGAATTTCTTCATTACACAAACTTATTTTTTACTTCATGGCCATGTGATAACAGGCACTCCTCAACCAAGTACATGTGTTCATTTTAAAACATTGGTTTTAATTTGCCAAAATGTCATGTCAAACACTGAATAATAGAGGCACCATTTATTTTTCTTAGTTGTTTTTCATCTCATTTTGTGTTTCATGTCGTCTCCTCATTGCAATATCACAGCCGGTAAGGCACAGCTCTGAAAGGACGATGGTGGCCTTATAATCCAATCAAGTTACTTGCAGGTGTTTGAATTAAAAAGGGCATGTTATTTTAGTTCTGTTTTTTGTTTTTTGTTTCAAGTACAAATTAGTTGAGGCATCCTTCTGGATGTTGGGGTAATTTAGACTAAGAATTTGGCCTGGTACTTTGCCCACACAAACGGCCGAGCTTTCGTTTCACTTATGATCTCACTTCTTAGCCTTTGAATCACAGTTAATTTCAGGCGGAATAAGGATGAGTCTTCATTCTACCAGACACTCGCTGCAGTAAATGATGGATCTGTGACATGCATATGTGCTCGTTAATATCCTAAATCCACTCTCAATACAAGGTAGAAAAAAAAAAAATGTATACCAGTATTACCAAGACTCTTACATATGACTGGACATTGGACTGATTAGAAACTGAGCTTATTCTCACAAGGTTTGAGTCTTACAGTCATGTTTTACTGACAACAGGAACTGAGCCCAGTTCCTTGTGAAATAAGTAACACTCCTCAATCCACTCATTCTAATATAATTTAGGAAATCAAGAGGGCGTCATTCCTTTAATCATACTATACTTATTCAGATGTCACTTCATAGAAAAGTTGTTAAGAAAAGAAGAAAATCTTTTCTCTGTGTGTGCGTAATCATTTTGTTCGCTTACAAAAATATTGGACAGACAAAACAGTTGTAGGGGCTCAAAACCAAGGACTTAAGCTGTTACTGTGGCATTATCAATTTTCTTTGTTTAATTGACATTGTGAGTGATGTGCCAAGAGGCATTTTGCATAAGAAATTTCCACATAAGTGTGCACAAAGGTTCACAAAAGAAAGGGTACGTCTCCGTGTATCATGGTATGTCTCCCTAGGAATATTTAGGACGTTAAGGAATTTGGTGTTAAATAAGTTGACTTTGTTTCTGAAGTTTGAGTGACATATACAGAGATGGTAGTAAACCAACATGCAGACGAGTATATCCATTAGCAAAGACATGACCAAGCTGTTGAAAAACTGCTGGGGGAAAAAAATATATTTTTCTTGGCAAAATTGATTATCTTGGATTTTGTTGAACGTTTCAACAGTCAGTTTTTCAAAACTAACATCTGCGTCATGAAAATTGACATCCTAGCCTAGATATGTATTTTGTTTGTTGTTAAATCAAATGGAAATTTGAGTAGATCCAAGAGAGGAATACCCAACACAGGTTTATTTCAAAACTATTGTACCGCATGAAAGAATTCAGGTAGTAGCTTGGATTTTTGAGCATTTTATAAACAATTCAGTGGGTAGACTCGATCAGATTCATGTTTTATGGTGGCGTTTTGTTTTTGCTGCGTGTATGGGAGGAAGAGGGCAATCTCCAGGATCAGACAAATGAGTTTCCCTCACGTAAGCTGTTCAAGCTCTGATTTATATTAGTTCTGGCCACGTGAAAATGCAAAACATAACCCTGTAACTTAATTTTCTTTTTCTTTTTTTGGTCCATGATAAACTCAGCTTTCAAACTAAGTGTCTTTTTTCCACTGACGACGTACTGTATCTGAGTTTTTAACATTTTGAAGCCCAGATTCTGCAGGTCCACTTCACAGAGGCACAGAGAGGCACTGAGGGCAAAACTAAAGAGATGAAATGAGGAGTGTTGCTTGGGGACACACTGCTGTAAATATGCTTGTATCACTTGACGATTCAAAGATGTAATGGTAATTGTTGTTTATGATCTGTGATTCGTTTACCTGAGAGAGACAAATTGACATGGAAGGAACAACAACGGCCCTTTGCTTTAACGTTTTTTGTTTTTTTTTAAAACTCCTCATGGTTTGGAAGTTGACAGATGTTTCTATGATTTGTTAAAAATACAAAAGACATGGACATAAAATCTTCAATATTTCAGCCAGAGGAAATTGTTTTTAATAAACTATTTTTGTACCAAATCATTTTCCTTGTTCAGCTGATATTAAATGCTTAACCCATACTGCTAACTGCTAGTCAGATGTTAAAGGACAAAGATATCCATCTGGCACACATTTGATGTAATGCTGCAGTAGTCTGTTATATGCCACAGTGACAAAGGCCCTGTACCTTCTATGGTGGCGAGTGAAACAAGTAAGACTTTTTTATTATTTGTTTACGTGTTAACAAAAAGCCAATGGCACAGCTGACGTGGCAGCACACTGGTTTTCTCTCAAATGTTCTTTATATGAAAGACCAGTCAGCGACTTCAAATAAGCTCTGTCCTAGTGCTATAGTAATCAGCAAATAGTTTTGTTCATGCTACTTAACCACTGAAAGAGGCCTATTGACAGCACTGTCTCTCGGCTTAGTATTTACTTTATATGCATCATGGATGAATAAATCATGGGTCGCGCAGGGACATGCAACATCGTGGTAAAGGAATTCTAGATGTATTTGTTTTTTATATAGCAAATTAGGACACTGACAGTACTGAGGTAAACAAAGCAAGCACAATAACGCAATACTTAATCATAATATTCCACAACATGTTAAGGCCTTCTTTCTAAGTTCTAGAAATATTCTTATCGTGGTGAATAAAAACATTTATGGGGGCTCAAGCTATTTAACATATCAATCGGAGTTGGTCACCTGCTTAGTGGGCTGCTTTCCAACGTAACGATCCGTGACCAATCAGATTAGGTCTTTTTTGGTTGCATTTGACTCTGATTGGCTGTCTGTATTACACGCCCGCCCACTATGCACTGACGCAGGTTGGTTTTCTAACAAGAGCAAGAGCGTCTGAAACTTGAGCGGATCTGAAACTATAGCGAAGAAGATGGTGCTGAAAGCCGTGTGTGTGCTGAAAGGAGCCGGAGAGACCACCGGGGTCGTTCATTTTGAGCAGGAGGTAAGGCGCGCTGCTTTGCTTTTTACAGGAAGCAGTATCTATTCAAACGAAACAACCCGGAGGTTTGACACGCACCCTCATGGTAGCGTTAGCGCTCAGATGCTAAGCGGGCTAGCTAAGTTCTCCATGCATGAGCCATTGACTGTAAGACAAGTTAGATCGGTCTGCAAGAGCGATTTAGCTAGCTCGCTGACGTTACACATCACAGTTCAATGACAATGTTTCGAACTTGGTCAGATTTGGGAGAACCCGTGTTGATTTTTACATAGGTTATTTAAAGTGGAGGGCACATTTATTCAATGCAAATTGTTGTGCATGTTGCAAAACACCTATTAAACGTCAAGTGCGCACAGTCAGTAACCGCTAATCGTCGCTTTTCGTTCTAAGTAGGCTGCTCGAGTGAATCGTCTAATTCGCCAACTTATCTAATAATATAGACAGCAAACAATGGCCTGTCATTAAACTCATAACCTTTGTACGTTCATGGACTGTGATTTGTTAATGATCTCCTCTGTTTGTTTGTGTGTGTGTGTGTGTGTGTGTGTGTGTGTGGTGGAAACGCCTGTTGCATAAGTTCTGTGTTTGCAGTGACCGTTTCTAACAATGCCAAACATTTCCCATCTTACGTGGTTAACTGAACCTCACCACGTCAGTGGTCACTTCTGCTCGTAGCTGTCTTACTAAACACCAAGTTGCAGTCTAAAGCGGCATCATTAATGGCAGCATTTAAAATTGGTGCGAACCCATGCATTTTTTGCTGAGTCACTGCTCCCCTCTTTTTTGTTGATTTGTGTCTCCAAATTTTTAGCTTTGTTGACAAGGGTGTTGCTCCATTGTGCAACCATCTGTCATAGAGGATGAGATTAAGCAGCATTTGACAACAATAGCAGGTATATTTTGTACCTTTACATGGGTTTATAGACTTAGTGGTTATCCTAACTGATGGACATGTATATGCTTACAGTCTAAACTATCAGCTTTGCAAGCATGATGCTGCAGTTTTGGGCCGAATATCATGAAACTATACCACCCTTACATTTTGGGCATCAAGCAAACTCTGTTGTCCAAAGCGACTTGGAGTAATTCATACATACATTCACACACTGATGGCAGTGGCTGCCATGCAAGGTGCCGACCAGCACATTAGGAGCAGTTTGGGGTTCAGTATCTTGCCCAAGGACACTTCGACATGCTGACCAGGGGAATCGAAGCAGTGACCTTACGATAACAAGACGCTGGCTCTGCTCCTGAGTTGCAGACACTTTGTATTTATTATATGACTATTGCCCAGCTGTCACCTTTTTAACCTTAACAATTCACAGTTAAGGTCCAAACATGAAATTAAACTGCATTTCTCTGTCTGCTACAGCCTGTTATCCTTTTTGAGAGAAAAAAAAAAACCAAACCAGACGAAATGTTTGTTTTACATTACAGTAATTGACAGAGTACAGTTCCTGTATAGGTCTACACAGATGGAGCTCTTAATTTAATCCAGTTAATTAAATCTTGCAGAGGCATTATTATTTCCAGCCCTTGATCACAGAGCAGCCTGATACACAACACAAGACTTTGAAAAACATCAACCCTGCCTTCTGGGTAAAGTCTCTTATCTTATCTAACTTACAAACATGAACACACGCTTTGTCCTCCACATTAGCTTGTTGAACAAGCACCCAGTGCTAATGTCAGTTTGCAGGCTAGATGGCTAATTAGCTGCTGAGCTGCTGCATGGTAAATGGCATGTAGCAATATGTGCTTTTGGTTGGACTTAAAGGGGAGTAGATTTTTCTAAGAAGTGGCTTTGATTTGTTAAAATGTAATGATGTTACAAAATGGATAAAGAATTAATTTTGTCATGTCAAATGTTCCTCTGTGTTCTTTCTTTTTCAAAAGGAGGTCAGTGACAGCACCCAGTGCATGACTGGGAATGTTTTATTGCTTAGCAGGTTGATGTTGCTGATATAATAACTTAATCCAGATCCTCTCAAGGATGTAAAAGTAGCTTTTCAAGGTTTTGGATTTGCTGAATTTATTCTGTGAGTGAAATCTATAGGAGATCAATGAGATGAAGTCAAACGAATAAATACTTAAAGTCAAATAACATCATCGTGCACAAATGTCCTTCACATTTTTTATTTAGAATTTGATTTGGGTAACCAACCAGATTGCCCAGGGAGGAAATGGTCCCTTGTTGTGTGTGTACTTTAGCTTCATGTCCTCATAGCCAGCTGGTTTTGACAGCTCTTTTGTGTCTCTGTTTTCCTGATGAATCCTTTTGTCCTGATCTTTTCAGAGTGAGTCAGCACCTGTGAAGCTCACAGGAGAAATCAAAGGACTTACTCCCGGTGAGCATGGCTTCCATGTCCACGTATTTGGAGACAATACAAATGGTGAGTTTCTGACAATTGTTTATCTATCAGGTTTCTAATACTGGATATCTTGCAAATTAATGCATTGCCTGGTTTCAGCTTTCCAACAACCAGACTGAATCTGAAATGTTTCATGATATAAATGCTTTGCTTTTTTAAAAAATGTTTTAAAATTTCTTTTCCCCAGGGTGCATCAGTGCAGGCCCTCACTTCAATCCCCATGGTAAAAATCATGCCGGTCCTACTGATGCAGAGAGGTGAGTACAGTCTGAGGGAAATGTATGTATGTCTGTCTGTCTGTTCCCCATTTTAACAGTTGATGTAAATGGTTAATATTTATCAGAATCCATAGCCTCATTGATTCAGTATATATTTACAGCTCCCTTACATTTATTTTAAATCATGACTCTATGTAAAACCTTGAGAGGCTATAATTTGATCAATTACTTAATGAAATAAGAAGTCCTGTTCTTGTATAAGTGTTTGTTTTTAGTAGGGAGAGACCAAAGGAAATTGGTATTCATTGTACGTGAAGGTGCAACGATGCGTTTTGAATAGATGAGTCATATTTACTTTGGTTCAGAAACAACTCGGTAAAGTTTGCATAGTTTTGCATGTGGTTGTTGTTTGATCATGTGTCTGATAACACACTTTAGATCACAGGTAATTTGGTGGAAGGGAGAACTTGCATCGATTTGTTTTCTGTTAGTGCAAAATGTGTTTGTTTTTGTTTGCTTTTTCAATTCTTTGGAAGGGAGCAAATTAAGCTTCATGCAACGCTCTCTCCTTTTCTTGGATGGAAATAGTTGAGAGACAGGGACGTGACATGTAGCAAAGTTCCTCTGCAAGGAAAAACCCAGTTTTTTTACATTGATTGATTGTGAATAATTATTGCCACTTTGAAAAAAGAGCAGGAAGAGCACAGGTGAAACTATTGATGGCAGTATATCGTGCAGATGTGACAATAAGCCATTGTGCTAACATCCTGACCTTTTGGAACAATAAATTATTTTTAGCGCAACAAAGGGCTTAATTATATTAATTGCACCGTACGCAGAAAATGTTTACTGGATTGGAAATAATGATTGGGTCTTATACAGGAAGTTAAGGTTTGTTTCTCACACGACTACAACTAAAGTGCTTCAAATCTATTCTTGACAAATCTGCTGTCCCAACATTATTGTAGATGATTTTCTGATCTAATACTGAGATCAGAGCTATCAGTCAAGAATTCTTGATATTCACATTGTATATTAAAATATAAGCCTTGTTCAATGTGACTAACATGTGATAATGGGAGCAAGTCATACATTTATTGCCAGTTGTGTTTTAAAGATGGTTTCAATGCAAGTCAATGTGTTTTTGTTTTTTTCTCCATTCGTGCATATAGGCATGTTGGAGACCTGGGCAACGTGACTGCCGGAGCAGATAATGTTGCCAAAATAGACATCACGGACAAGATGCTCACTCTCACTGGGCCGTTGTCCATAATTGGCAGAACCATGGTGGTAAGGAAAAGTCATTTTCCATTTAATTTCCTGTGAGCACAGTTTGTGAGACTAGCCTCAAGTTAACTTGTTCATGTTGGCTTTATGAGGCAGGTCCCAGCTGGGGCTCATATGGGACGAACAAAAAAAACCTGCAGGATATTGTAACGCACTGACTGGAATTGAGATTCTAAGATATATAAACTGATGATCTTTCTGACCGCACTCTCTCTCGTGTGTTTTTTAGATCCACGAGAAGGCAGACGACCTGGGAAAAGGAGGCAACGAAGAGAGTCTAAAGACGGGCAACGCTGGTGGACGTCTGGCCTGTGGAGTCATTGGCATCACCCAATAAATATGACATTGAGCACTGAAAACATCTCTTCCCCAGAGCACTTAATAAGACCAACATAGCTACTTGATGTGTCAGTTTGTCCTTTTCGTTACTCTGGCATTTTACTGACTCGTCAAGAGAGTCGATGAGCCATGTCTGACCTTGTCCGTTCTTCATTACAATTGTATGTATGGGTTTATGTCTGCCGTTTAGTTTTGGTCCCAAAGAATTGGTAACGCACAAGTAGAATAAACGGATGTTCACAATTTGAAAAGCTAACCAATAAATTGTACATTCAACTGACTGTGAGTATTCTGACTTATTTTGACTTGTTTATGAACAGATGTAACCAATGTCATTAATGGATGTTTATTATAGTCAAGGGGTTCTCATTGCAAGATCCTGCTGCTCTCCCTCAATGACGGATATTATCAATATCTGTCCCACCAGCTTGAATCGACATGACACCTGTGCAGTTTCTGCTTGATTAACTTTGTGGTGATGAGGTGATCTAAACTGTTTAGTGTCATCTCTGTTGATTTTGTTGTGAAAACACTGACTGCATACAATATGTGGAGCTTTAAGCCACTGCACAAGTGTTTTAAACCTGTATTCTTTCTAATGGCCAGCAGGAGGCGATGAGTCTATGGCCTCAATAGCTAATTTTGTGTCTTCTTCAATACAACATGATGTCCATTTTGTAGAATATGGTCCAATTTAGAATGATGGCGCAAGACAAGTCACCACCACGGCGTGTTCTCAGTCAGATCCGGTCAGGATTGCCTCTCTAGCTCTACCCTCTAGTCCAAATAGGATTACTCAAAAAAACAATATGAAAACAGCCATGGTGTCAAAAGGCTTCATAACAGTGGTACACAAACCAATGGGTGATGTCAATTTGTAGATGAATATAAATAGGTATCAATTCTAAAAGTTCATTCATTCATATCAATCTAAAAATGAACCGCAGAAGCATCTAATCTGGTTTATTTGTATCCTGAATTCACAGTTGACTAATTACTTGTTTCATGACATTTGTTTCAACACTTTGTTTTTTTAACACAGAAAGCTTGAAATGCTGGTTCAGCTCAGGATGATTTTCTGAAATTGAACTGTTTAGTCTCAAATGCTTCAGAGTAGATCATTGAACGTGTGCGGAAACTCAGCAGGTTGAATTTTTTATGAGTGTCTACTTTGATGACCCCCTACTGTTTGTAAGAACCAGTTACAGAAAACTGCAGAATTAGAGAAAGAGTTGGAGAAATACCAGCAATCCTCTCTCTTATCTCAAACTACAAGGTTTACTCCGTCCTTGTATTTCCTTGTTCCCTCCCCTTCAGATCTACAGTTAAAAGACGAGTGTAACCAGCTGGTGGCTGAGTGCTCCAGCTAACAGGCCCAATTCAGTGCGCAATCGCTAGTCGAGGACAGTGAGAAGATGTTCAGTGAGCTGATCCGTCTCATCCAGAGGAGAAAGCTTTGATGTGAGGCAGCAGGTCAGACCCCGGCAGGCGACTGAAGCCAGTCGAGTCAAAGAGCTTCAGGAGAGATTGGAGCCGGAGATCACTGAGCCGAAGAGGAAAGGTAGCTGAGCTGAAGAAGCTCTCGATCACAGCCAGTTTCTTCAAAACAACCCTTCACTGTCAGCGCTCAGAGGAGCTACACACTCACCCAGCATCAATGTCCGCCCTCTGAGACACTTCGACAAAGTGACAGCAGCTGTGTCAAGACGTCGGGGAGAAACTGCAGGACTTTTTGAGAGAGAAATGGACAAACGTCTCACTGACAGCGACCGAAAGTGGGTGTTCTACTGTCACAACTAGAGAAAGTGACTTCTTCAGATATTCAAGTGAATTCACACTGGATCCGAACCCGGCAAACATAGAGCTGTTATTATCTGAGGGGAGCAGAAAAGCGACAAGCATAAGTGAACCGCAGTCCTAATATAGGCACCCAGACAGGTTCACTAACGGGTGGCAGGTCCTGAGCAGAGAGACTTTGGTTTCCTTTTGGGGGAGTTCTGTAAACTCAAATAGGCAGAGGTCATTTAAGGGAAGTGGGTTCAATTTTGAGAGCCGATTGTTGTAGCATTTCCTCGCTGCACAGAGATCACCTGTCAATCGAACGCTGTGCGTGGTGCTTTGACGTGTTCATGTAGTTCTGTATAAACTGATTCAACCAGAGTCATTTAACAGAAGTTACTGATGGCATGTATGAAGTAAAGGTTAAAATCATGAATAAACAAGCATGATCAGTCTTTTCTTGTCTTGTCTTCATTCCAGGGCATCAGACAGAGTTGATGGAGAGCATATGAAACTAATATGAGAGTATAAATTTTGCTCCTGAAACATCCATCTAACATACTTGCTTTATGTCAGCACATCTGATATACTATAATCAGCTAATGACCTCCACTCAGGTATCAGAACCAAACATCATCATATGATACAATGCGGCAAAATAAAGCAGGACACAGTTCTGTAAGATGATGGACTATAGCCATAGTTTATCTTCCTATACATTTACAGTGTAGCTGTGTACGCTGTACCTGGTGGAGACTTGCAGGCAGCAGGGACCCAACAGGGTATTTTTGCCCAGGGCCCCCAAACAGGTTAATCCGGCCGTGGCTGGAGCAGCCCACCTGTCACAGGATCTGGCGGGGTCACAGATTTCATTTTAACACCGGCCCAAGACACGTTAACGCGAGGCGGGGCTAGCATCCGGCGAAACAGGTAAAAAATGATACATTTTAATTCACAAGTTATTAGCCGCTAGCTTGTCATCAGTATACCCTCAATATTAATTCGTTTTTAGACTGGAGTTATGAAGTCGTGAGTGTGGGCCCTGAGCTAGCATTGTTGATGGTCAGTAACTTAGCTTAATGACAGTTAGCTAGTTCTACCTGTGGTGTGGTTTTCTACTGCGGTAAAGTGAGCAGCTAGAATAAATAGGGTAAGCATGGTCCTAGACCAAAGTGAAGGTCCTAAAAGATACATACAGCCTACGTGCTTTTGCTGATATGTGTTCTTTATGAAGATAGAACATTTTCCTAATGTTTAATCAGGTGTTAAGTTTTATTTGATAGCTTATCAGACTCCAAATGATTGTTTACTCTGATGTTCTCCTTAATGATATTAAATCATTCCCACTGTACCTGTTTGTTGAAATTCACAGTGAAACACTCTCTTCGCTCTGTAGGGAGTCTGCTGTGTTTGTTTCTCATGTTTTTTAAGCGGGCTTTACAGGGATGGGCCTTTATTTGATTTTATTTTTTGGTTGGTTTTTAATAGTTGACGTGGTCGGTAACTCCAAATATCATCTCCTATCATGCATGAAATCTGGATATATTGTACTTGAGTTCCATGAATTTTGACTTTATGATCAAAACCAAGTCAAAAGGTCGATATGTTATTCTGACTTTGACCTTTCACCAAACCAATTCCTTCGTAGGTTAGTTCTTCATTATCATTCAGTCCCCTTCCTGATGCCTTACTCTATCACAGGTACACATTTGGTTACATTTCACTTGACCTTACATCAAAGTTCTGTTTATGTTGTGTGAGTCATGGGAAGTAATTACGCAAATTCTAGTGTCTAGTTGACATGAATAAATAATTCTGCTCCTTTTTCCTATCATATGTGGCAGTAGGCTACAGGTTAACTACAGTTTTACCACAGATATAAACTAGGTCAGACAAGGGAGCGAAACAAAGGTAAAGTTCCTGATGAATGAATAATGAAAAGAGACTGCAGGTTCTGATTGTATTTTTTTCAATTTTGGTGACCATTGGTTTAATGTACAATTTTACAACAGGACCCTGGACAGTTATCAAATGTGGGAGACATCCGGGTTCGTGTGTGGTGGTCTTTCAGTAATAATGCTGTCCAGTTCACCTGACAGACATGCCAGGCCGCAGGTAAGAAAAACACATTTTTAAGTTATGTGGAAACAGTAAGATTACAAGTAAGACAAAAAAAATATGGCTTAAAATAGTATAATTGAGTGTGGTATGTCTAATGATAAACTTTCTGTTTTACACTATAGCATTAAATTACTTTATTACTTTAAATAACGTATGTAATAATATTTAAGCAACATTTTATTCTTGTTGGTTGAGGTGAATTTTGCAATTATTTATGTTGGCCTGCTGTTATTTTCATTATGGATTCATCTGCTGAATTTCTTGATCAATAGATGCATTGTTTTTGTTGATAAAACAGAGAAAATAGTCAGAAATGCCACCACAGGTAGAGACACCTTCAACTGTCTTTTACCCGACCAGCAGCCTAGCAGAGGGCCATTTTTTTTTTTTAAAGGAAAAACCAAGAAAAAAAAGTCACAGCTATCAAATGATTTAGTCTGGAAGGAGTACAATAATTGCGTCCAAGATGCTGTAGCGTAGAAGTATGCAGTTTTATGAATTGGGAAAGGGTCAAATACAGATACACCTTTAATTTACACTTAAGAAGGAGGCGCTGACTGCAAAAATTAGCTCTTACTTGGACTGTGCATTAAACTGTATTATCCTCTAG
>CAEMYA010000025.1:1473571-1514203 GCA_903131615.1 Diplodus sargus | reverse complement strand
ATGCGTTTTTTTTCCTCTTCACTGAAGAGTGTCAGAAGAAGAGCACGAGCTGACGTTCAGGTTTTTTTTTGCTCAAAATGTATTTAGATTTCTTGGAAAACAAAAACAATATGCAAATCTTTACATTTGAGAAACTGGAACCAGCTAATTTTTTGTCATTCATGCGGTTGATTTACTTACTGATTTGTCAGCTTATCATTTCAACTTGAGAGAGGACACAGCAAACTGCAAAAAAACCAACAAAAAAAAACCCCTCTCTTCGAAAGGCTTGATCTTACCAGATTTCATTTCAAGATTGTTAACATGAACATCTATTAGAGATAGTGGCCAATACTGCGCAAGTGCTCTTGAGCTCCTGAGCGCTTGACCTCTACTGTGTACCAAGTTGTGTCCCAGGACTAATGTAAACCATCTTGCATAATAATCTGATTTCTGCTTCTATAATCTGTTTTCATATGTCTGCTGACTGAACACGTGATGGATGGCGTATTTGTTTTTCCACTCAGTCCTCCTCCTTGTTCTTCCCCGCAGATCGTGGTGGCCATTATTCACAGTCGTGAGTGCGGGTGAACGAGTGCTCTTAACTAGTGTTTAATGCTATCGTATTAATTACTTGTGGTGCCCCCAGTCTTGTTAGTGCTGGACTGCAATTAACCTGTTTAATTAGAGTCTTGTAGCCGGAGGAGGTGAGACCACAACACCTGCAATTATAAAGAGAAGGTTATAGTGAGAGTGATTATTCTGCAACTAGCGAAGCTCCTTAAACTCCTATTTAAGATCGAGGTATTTTATGATCAGCTTACTGCTAACAAAACTAGCCAACATGCTAGCTGTCTGGGGCTGATTTGTAGTCGATGCAACATTATAAGTAGTTGTTAAATTACTGTTGGGCTAAGTGGTATCATAGATGAATAATAGAGCTAGATACCTTATCCAAAGATGTTGAATATTTAGTTCTGTAAGAATTGCTTGGAAAGTTCAGAGCTTCCAGGTTTACTTCTGGGTTATTGTGATGATGTCACATTTTTTAAAATCACTTTGCTTAGCTCAAGGGACGTTTTACAAATATAAAACCTCCACAGATAAATAATTCTAAAAGAAAAACCTCCTAAAATAAAATATATAAAGAGTCATTACTGATCTTGTTTCGAGTTTGAGGTTTTCTGTCAAACGATGAATGATGTCTGCAATACCTCCAGTGACCACTGGGCAAAATTGAAGCGAGACAGAGCTGTGCCACAGTGTTCTCGTGCAAACACAGCTAAATGCCGTTCTTCGAATGAATAAACCAACACCAGTCTGTTTGATATTCCCTTGACAGCATAATAATAAAAACATGATTTATGTAAATTAAAACTCGAGATATATATCTAAACAACCCAGCACTAATTTGATTGGTGTTCCCTGGAGTGCACATAAACAACACAGATCTGTTTTTGCAAATTAACCATCCATATGTTTACCAGAATTAATAACTATGCTTTATTTCCTGGAGGTATTTTGTTTCTTCCTGGCCTGAAGCACGATGCAACGAAATTGACATTCTGTATTGTATATGTAGATCTGGTTTCCTTGATGCTGCGGTAATTCATTTTCCCACCCCTTTATGGAATCTCATTATTCTCTGATTTGTAATCACTATCATTGAATTTGTCATCCAGAACTGTTTACAGCATTTTACAGCTAATTGCTGCAATGTTCAGCGTCGTTCTATTGTACTTGACCTTTATTGGAAGTGTTTTGAGCTCGCTGTATTTCACAGTGAGGACAGAAGAGTGATGATGAAATGAAAGTGAGGAAATGGGCGTGTTGCGTGACCCAAAGTATTCCCTAAGATGAGGAAAATACTCCAAAATAAGGTAACTGAAATTAGGATATTGTTAACATAAAGGTCAAACTTAAGCCTTTGTGGTGTTGAACCTTCGATCACGTATTGATGCCCTTTACCGGGATCAATACCTGCTCATTAACTGTGGCCACGCTTCCGCTGTGACTCAAATCTTCAATTGAACCAAGTCTGTCGAAAAACAACAATAAGGAAAGAGGTCGTTAGCAGGGCAGTTTGCCACTGATTCAGGAAACCTACCTGGATGTTCTAAGCACCATCTAAAGAGGAACAACATGTTTGTGTTGAATGGGGAACAGCTTTTCTTCAGCGAAAGGTCATGTGTATTCTTCTTATACGAACCGGAGCTAGGAATTTCTGTGTGCGAGTGTGCATTTATGCTACATAATTGAGACATATGACCAGTGCTCTCCATTCTGTCCCCTAACTGAAAATCATTTCACTAAACCACTAATTCAATACCAGATAGGCCGTTCAAATGCCACAGTAATTGTATATAAAGCTAATTAGATAAATGCAAGCAATACCAATTATTTACCTTTGAAATCCTACGATGTAGGTCAATGATAATGGTGGCAGCACCACTGAAACGATTGATAGATACTTAAAATAGGTCATCAACAAAGCAACCAACAAATGAATTAAGCAAAACCAACATCATACATTTTTGTATTAGAATATTTAGGCAATGATTGCGTTATGATTATTTCATGGAAATGTGTAATTCCGTAAAGTGTAAAAGTAGGTAGATCAAATGGCCAGATGAAGCCTGGTTTGAGGCTTTTGTGGGGTTCACTGAACTAAAACCCTTCCCCGGATTGGCAGCATCTCACCGCCCCACCAAAATCCCATCCCTGTCTGCTCCCTGTTGTCTGCCTCTTCCCCGGCCTGTTTGCGCTTCTAATTATTTGAGTTTGCCAGCTAACACGGCATAAACCTACCAGAGCGCTGATGTGCTAGCATATTCACACCAGTCCACATCCGGCACAGACAGGAGAGAACAGCAACACACAACAGACCGCCGTTTTGCTGATGTGCGCAGAAAGCTTCAGAGATGGAGGGTGCAGCCGTGTGTCAGGTGTCCTCGCCTGACACCCCGCTGCACAATATCTTCCACTTCTGCAGTCTGAAGGATTTAACCATGTGCCAGTGCCTGCTTTTGTAGAATACAACATTTTAGACTTTACTGGAGTCCTCAGACGTGTTGTTTGATATTTAAGGACTTTACTGAAATGAAATATTTTACTGTACAAAATTTGTTTTTGTGTCACGTGTCCTTTGTCGTGAATAATTTCTTTATTTCTGCACAAAATACCACAATTATGAGGACTGCACCTAAGTTAATGTGGTTTATCCAGGCCCAAGACCCGTCCTCCATCCAAGTTTGGCTAAAATCCACTCATTGTTTTTTTGTCTAATCCTGCTGACAATCAACAACAAACAAACAGACAAGGCGAAAATTTTGGCAGACGTAAAAATGCTAATCTTTCATAGTATTTTCTGTAAATAAGCAGCGTCTTCAGATTGCTTCTTTTACTTACAAATGACAAAGAAATGCAGCAAATTCTTACATTTAGGAGCCAAGTACCTGCAAGTGTTTGACATTTTGGCCTGAATAAAAACAATGAACTGACTAACAAAATAGTAGGCAATCAGTCTTCTTTTGATCCATTAATAGACCAATCGTTGCAGCGTTGTCTGGCTATTGATGCACCTACATGTGGATGTTTGTGTGAATGCTCGTGTATGTGTGTGACTGCGGGCCCTGTCTCTGTCTCTGTGTCTCCTCTCTCAGTGGGTGGTAACTGTTAAACTCTTCCATTTGGTGGGATTACTACCTCCTCGTCAGTCCTGTGGGAGCAGCCATCAGCCCGTCGTCTTTTCAGAGGAGCACTACACCTTCTGATGCTTTAATCCCCTCTTCTCCCTCCTCCCCTCCTTTTCCCACACTCAACCTCTTAACCTCATCTCCCACTTTCCTCCCTCCCTTCCTCCTGTTCCTTTTTTTTGCTGGCGCTGTCAACTTTCAGCTGAAGTGGCTAAAACTCAGTTGATGCAGCAGCGGCTGTGTTAAAGCTGTGATCTTACAGCTCCGCCTGACAAGTCGAATACCGGGATGCTGCTGTTTTATATTCTTATGGGAAGAAATTCTAAGCATTGGGTTACGAAAAAGTGTTATTTAAAACTGATGGGAAAAAAGCAAATATGGTAATGGGCTATTTTCATGGTATCCATTGTTTATTTCAGTAGGTGTCTGACAGTGATTATTATTAATAATAATCTTAAGAAGAATCTTAATATCTTTTTGATTCATTCAGATTATTTATTTACTGCTTGATTAATTTCCCTGTGTCCGGTCGTGCGTGAGGAAACCTGAAAGCCTCTGAATGGTGTCAGATGACGCAAATTTGAGATGGCTGCGAATGATGTAAGGAGACGGGCACAACTCGCGGACAAGAAAAGCTCTAATTCTGTCTCTGCTGCTTGACCTGGAAACAACCCGTATACAGTGATTTCTTAAATGAGCGGGAAGTGCATGGGAATATGTGTGTGTGTGTGTGTGTGTTTTGTGTGTATGGAATGGGGGAAGTGAGAAGGTGAGAAAAAGGGCATTTTGAATCCGTATTAAGAGCCTGCAGCCATGCCAGCAGCGCTGTGAGGCAGTTCTTAGTCACAGTAGTGTTTTTTATAGAATGGTAATATCATAGTGCTAGCATGCTCGTGTCCAGCAGGTACTACTACTTACCATGTTCACCATAATAGTTTGGGATGTCGGCATGCAAACATTTGTTAGGGCACTACATTCAAGGTCAAGAGATCACCAACGTCAATATAATTTATTCTGGAGGGAATGTCCCACTTAATGTAATGGCAATCAATCCAATAGTGTGGTTACATGTGTTTTTGATGACCCCCTGACTTTTCCCCTTGTGCCACGACAACGGTCACATTTATGATTTTGAGTCAAATGTCTCAACAAATGAAATGTGAGCGTTGTTGGAGTTAAATCCCACTTCTGTCAGTCGAGATCTTTACTGAAACAGAGAAGATTTTATTTATTCTTATTACATCAGTGTTAACTTCTTAAGACCAACAAAATGCAATCAAATCTGTTGTTATACAGTGATGCATTACACCCTACTCAAAACAGACATTTATTGACATGTATCGAGCTGAAATGAAAATGGCATGTTGCTGGTCTAAAATGAATAGAAAGTCTTTGCAAATCTCTGTTTCACAATTTCATACTTTCATCGTATGGCGTTATGGGATAGGTGGTGGAACTGCCATAGTATGCAACTTGTAATCTGCATTTGTACCAGTGTATCCCAGATAGCCATTATTTCTGCAGAGCCAAGACTTGGTGTCTTCGTGTGTGACTTCTTACGCATGATATCAGAGCTTAAGGCCAGCGGTTCTGCCAGGATGCCATGTCAGAATCCATTTTCATCCTTGTCCAAGAGTCTCTGATGAGCAGTGAAATCTTTTGATGTGTGTGGCTTCAGCCTTGTAAGCGCCTGAGCGTGCTTTAATAACGAAAGAGCAGAATGGTTTGTGTGTGTGTGTGCATGCGCTTTTGTGTCCCCAGAGAGGCCGGGTTACTGGGTTGTGTGAGTAATAAATGGGGCCGTGCAGTTTGCGCTCATGAGTTTGTGACGAGGTCAGGATGTTGGCATCTGAGCATCGCTACAGCCTGATCCGTCTCCTCCCTCGGACGACTCGCTCGGATCCTCCGCGGTCTTCAAAGGCACACGCGTTCTCACTTCCAGTCCTCGTTAATTTCTGTACAAATGCGAGTCAGAGAGCTGAGGTAAGCCAGCATGAAAAGTGAAGAGACGTATACACTGTTTCCACCCCTCCCATGTTCTTGTATCCCAGATAATCATCTCGGGATGTAGCACCCTAATTAATGCTGCACTCTGTTTACATTGATGGTGATTGTGATTGGTGTGTATGATAGGGTACATTTACTGCACTGATCTGGAGGATACCAACATGTAAAAAGGACGGATAAGCCCTTATATCTGATGCTTTGTCTAGCTGATTATGTCTTGCTGTGATGTGTATATATATTTACATGACTCCTTGTGAGCCCATGTCCTCCATTATATTCTACTTTGTCATTATGGGGTGTTAAGTTTATCCGGCCTGAACTATTTTAAAGACATATCTTGTCTTGCTACATATAATTATTTTCTTCCCAAAACTGCAGACATATTAACAGATGAACATGTGGATACAATCGACTCCTTCGTGGTCATTAGTCAAAATCCTCGTCTAGTTGGTTGTTGATGGGTTTAGCACAAAGCCCCTACAGATAGATCTACATCTCTGCTGACTCTTGCAAGGTGCTCTAAGTATTATTATATATATATATATATATATATATATATATATATATATTTTTTTTCCACGTGCATTGTTTGTTATCTATTTTGGTCTTAATCTAAACCCACTTCTGGCACAATCTTAAACCCATCTGATCCTAAAATAAGCCAGTGCTGACTGCAGCGCTGTGTCTTGGTGTATTCGTCTTTCTGTTTATCTCAGCATAGCCTAGAAAAAGATATGCACTGTACATGAGTTTTCGCAGTGTTAACTGTGTAGTGTCTGCAGGCAAAGAACTGTTTGTGTTCCTGTTGTATGTGAAAGACCAAGTGCAGAGATGGGACATTGATGCCAGGCGTTTTTTTATGTTGATGATTGACTTGAATTTATAATGAGACAGTGTCCAGAAATGGAAAGAGTTTAAAAATAGCCTTGAAATATTTCTGTGAGCAGATTTGATTTACTGTTGGGGGGTTACGTGCTGGACTGTTTCTTGATTGGGACCAGTGTACCTTCCTGGAGACTTTGCTGGTTGCCCTGGCAACTACACCGAAATATGGCACAGAACCTCCTGTAAAATGCCAATGTTTACATGTTTCCAAGTTCCTATGTTCCCAAGGTCCCAACACACATGGACCCTCCCATTGTCACATTTGACATGATTTGAGTGAAATTATTGCAAAAATACTAGTATTACATTTTTTTCCTATTTGTATCATTTCATTTGATTTGGGTTACCTTAACTCAACCCTAACATCTTTTTTAGATTTCCATATTGTGCTTATCTGAAGATATTTAAAAATGGTGGCCAAAATAAAATGTTGCAAGTAGATCTTTAATCAGAAGCGTTCAGTGGAAAGTGGCCCTATGCAGGGACTTTTTGGAAGGCAAAATAAAGTCCCTTGAACTTCATTTTGACCCCGGTCCTTGCAGTGAAAAAAAAACGAGGTTCCTTCCGAAGATTACGGCTATTGTTTTAAATTTTAAAGACCCTGCACATCCATTGTTAAACCCCGCAGGTGAATTTAATTATATTGCCTGATTAAACTTTTCTCTAGACTGTGGGTATGTGGAGAATCCATGTTTGATTAACATCAACGTGACTCTCCTCTTAGCTTTGTTGCACCTGTTAGTACTGAACAAATTGCACCTTTGTCATTGTCATCAGTATATAGTGTCAAGTAAGAGCTTGTCATTCTCAGCATAGCTCTGCTCACCTCAGCCAGAATGACTGAAAACACCTGCACCGGTGCATGTTCTGGAACAAAACATATTCAGTCAGGCCTGTTGTCTTGTGATAAACAACCGTATTGCTTTATGTTAAATAGTGTAATCAACATTGGAGTAAATACTCCTATTTACTTAACATTGCCTCTTGTTTTTCACGTTTTTTCTGCATAAATACACTGAGATACATTGCTCTATACACAAGAGTATAGAACAGCAAAAACAGCAAATTAAGCTTTCGTTAACTTATAATAGGATGAATCAATGATGATTTCCATTTATTGGCAAAATTCTCTATCATTCAAACACACTGTATGTAATTATAAGATGCTAGGGCTCTAGGGGAAATGTTTATGGACAAAGTAATGTTTTAAAGCTTTGTTCACAGTCCATTTAGTCCAATTCACCAACTTCCTTTCTCACACTTTGACCCAGTTTTCAAGACATAAAGTAAGTTGATCATTATCTGCACCTTATCAGTACTAGATCAGTCACTTCCCCTCTGATAGCAATCCTCAGATATTCTCAGATTTCTCCACTGCGCCTGTTTGATTTTACTTTTCTTTGTGACAACGCATAATCTGTGGTGATCAGACAGCATCAGATCAGAATCAGACACTTTTATGATGTAAATGACCGACCCAGGTTTTTTTTCTTCATGGACTGAAGGTAATTTTACTCTTTGCTGTATGAGCTTATTAAACCGTGTGAGGGTAGCAGTGGTTTAGGAGCAGTTTTGTAAGAGTGACCAAAGCAAACAAGATAATATTCCATGTTCCTGTTGGATAACCACAGGTAATGAGCGAACCTCCCCCACTTGAATATAAATTAGACTCATCGCTGTGGGCTTATGTTGCACAGATGTGTGTTGTATGACCTTGCAGTATAAGGACAAGAATATACGGGCTCATTAGCAAATAATAATAACAACGTTAAATTGATGGCTGATATGTTTCTGGGCCACTGGGAGCACCAACCAAAGTTAACATCTCATATTGGCTTAGACAAAGCCATTGACACTTTAAAGTGAGTATCAAGCATGAGCTTGAGTTCAGCCCCATGCGTGTGAAACTACAGGTGAGGGCGTGGGGCCACAGAGGAGGTTGGGTCCAATGTTTGATCTGTTGCACTTGGAGATTGAAATAATTGACATCTTCCCCCTTCTCCTCCAACATCTGATGCATGCCATGGTCTCTTTGTGTCTATCATGAAGGGTTGCAGTCTAACACCTGATGCCCGCTTATTCTCCAGTTTGTGGGAGCTGTCAGTCACATCTGTCAGTCACATCTGTCGCCGCTGGTAATGAGTGCAGTTGTGTCTGTCTGTATACCTGTCCAATTTATTTCTCTGTGCATTCAACACGTGCTTTTTTGTGTGCATACCACTGTGCACGTGCATGCTAATGGAAATTGTAATAGCGGTAGACAGGGATTCGCTGATATGACCCTAAGCAGTAGGACTAGCCACCGGTAGCTACTGTGACTCGAAAAAGGAAGGTAGCATGCCGGAAGGAATGTACTATTGTGGCCCAGCAGTGCATACATTATTCATTAGTTGTACTCGCATGGCTGGTGATAATGATTTTATCAAATCTGGCAAGGTGGGTGGTTGGGCGGAAGCAAACTGGTATCCCGAATGTGCGTATGTGCATATCTTTTGGGTCCATTTTCCAATACAGTATGTTCATGAATTTCAATATGATATGTTTAGCAAGAGAGATGGCAGAAGGCATGAAATGGGAAACCAATCTCCTCCCTTCAGCCCTTAACTGATATTGCCATCCCCCCACCCACGCATGCACACCGAGATGAGGTGTGATAAGGATTGAAAGGTGGAGTCTATTGTGTTGAAAGGCCAGCTGCGGTGTGATGGAAGACGCGTAAGAAGTATAAATCCACAGCGAAGTCACATCGCAACATTTTGCCATAATGACAGACACACACACACACACACACACACACACACACACACACACACACACACACACACACACACACACACACACACAGACCAACAAACTAAAAACATTACCAGCTGAAGTAGGGTAGGGAAGTAGGGTAATTTTCTCATAAGCTTATATAGAATCTGATTTCTTTTTGGAACCAGCGCCAGTAGAGCTGTGGAACTTAAAAGAAAATGCAGGTTTAACACACTGTTGCAGCGGCTTCCCTTTTAAGACCCTGGAACTCTGCTCATATTTTACATCAGTCAGTGGGGAAGACAGCGTAACAGCACAAGCTACACTTCAAGCGCTGCTACCACGTAGTCTGTTTGTTTGACAGAAAATGCGACTGGTGAAGTGCCTCCCATGTTAATTTACTCCTACTAACTGCAGAGTGCATAGCTGAGAACAAACGGTTCACATAACAGGAGCAGCGTGATGAAAGATGAGCACAGACAAAGCAAAACAAGCAAACAAAGAGAAGCCTCCGCCATCCTGATGTTTCTCCAGCCCTCCTCCCTGCTTACATAACATCCTCCACCTGCTGTTGTTATTACCTCCTATGTATTCTGCTTGTGCCGACACGCCATCTCAGCCGTTGCTCTGTGTTGCCCTTAAACAACTAACCAATTCCTCCCCACGCCTTTTGCATAATTGCATTACAGCCCAATAACACAATGTTTGGGCAGGACTGTGGGAACTGGCTGTCGGAGTCGCTTGTTCATCCTCTTGGATTGGTTATTTCCTGTTTCAGCCGGCTCCTCGCAGGACAGGGCCTTCTCCAGCTAATTTGTTAGATAACACAGAGAAAGAAACAAACGGGGGGAGACAGACAGAGAGAGAGGAAGGGGGATAGACTGGGAACAGAATGAGGTGCGAGGAGACAGACAGACAGCATATGTGCACACAGGCTTCCCACAAAAGAATTGTAATAGGCAAGAAGCAATGCAACGCACGGTACTGTCTGCGTTAAGGTGAAATGTCATTATATGCCTGAGGGTATAAAGCTCTGAACGTGTGTGTGTTGTGCGTGCACCTCTACCGTTAGCGACTTTGTGCTCGCGACTGTCTCCCCTCTTCTCCCCCTGTGGAGGCCGTGTCAGGTCCTTTTGTCGGGTAGATCTGTTACCTTCCCTGCCCTTTGTCCCGACATGTTTGCTTCTATAAATGTTAAATACTTCCAAACAGTGGTTGTTTCAGGAGCTACTCTGTGCAGCCGATCATCAGCCTATTATGTAATCGTCTCTGTTTTTCTCCTAAAACCCCCGTGTCCTCAAGGCAAACATTTTGCCAAGTGATTTGATGATGAGGGAATTGTTATCTCCAAAGAGGAAGAAAGTCGTTTATTATTGGAGTGGTATTTTGTTTAATGTTTTTTTTAGCTCATATTTACATGTTTGCAGATGTACACGTTTGGCTGAGTAAAGGCCAGACATTTGTCTAATATTAATGTCTTCCCGACTTTTTAAACTACAGTATTGTGCACAAGCAATATAGGGCTGTTTCTAAGACCCAGCTATTAAATTACAGGTCCAGTGTAAAGGATTTAGGGATTTTAGTGGCAGAAATTGAATATAATATAAAGAATTATGTTTTGTATTAGTTTATAATCAACTGAAACCAAGAAATGTTGTCTTTACATTACCTTAGAATGAGCCTTTTCGATCTCCAGAGGGAGGGGGCACCGCCGTGTTTTTAGTAGCTTAGAATGGATAATTCAAACACTATGTTGTGCATGATTGCCTGTTATAGCATAAGATGTATTTCATTGTTCATTGCTCATACATTGCTGCTGTTTTTGGGTTGTGTGCTCTCCAAATATTTGGACATGTTGTGCTTTGCTGCCTTGCTAATGTTGTTTTTATAATTACCATGTCAATAAAGTAAATTTGAAAATTGAAAGAATGCTGTCTAAAATAAAAAAAGTAACCATTCTCATAAATAAACAGATTTCCAGTTTTAGTGAAGTCGAGTGCATGCTTGCCCACGTGGGCAGCACATGAGCCACTCAGATCCGGCAGCCTCTCACAAACAAGTAGTGACAGGTAGTTTACTCAACAGTGTGTGTGTGTGTTTATGCCAATGACAATAGATGAAATACTTGAAAGTGTCCTTTACCAAATCATGGTGAGAAAGGGCAAACTCAGAGCAGTTAAATGGACTCGTGACTTCAGCCATTATATTTTTTACATCCCTGATTCCCAAAAAGTTGGAAAAACTCATAAAATGCTAATAGAAATAGAATGCAAACATTAACAAATGAGCTGTGTTTACTTACGACAGTTTTTCACGACGAAACGTTCTCAAGCCCATATAAAAACAAACTGTATATAATCGTGCGTTACACAAAGTGGAGACCCTCGACCCATCCTTGCTTTTGAATGTCTGAACCTTGGACTTAAGCACATAGTGACGATTTAACTCCTTTTTTTTTTTACACATCTTGGCAAAAACAGTGTGTGGAGCACACTCAGCGCAGGAATGGACAGTGGAGGAGTTTAAAGTGCTGAATCGGTTTCTATTGACGTCTTGATGCCTCTTTGCCAAAAATCTGGGTCACTGTTGGAATCCGTTGCAATTGTTGTAAATCCAACTGAGTGAAGGAGCGGCCTGCAAACTTTTCAGAGCCGCTTTTTCAAGCCTACAGGTGGTGAATTTTTTTGATACCCAAAACATGCGAAAAACAGTAGGAATAGCAAAAACTACTGAACGTTCTGCCTTTTTCATCCAAAGCCTGGTGGGTTAGCAGACAGCGAAAGCAGCAGCTTAACAGGTGCTACAGCTGCTCTTGTGGAAAGTTTCCAAGGAATGAGATGGATTCCTCGTCTTCATCCCTGAGCACCCTTTCTCGCCTCTCCACTCACACTACACCTCTATTCTGGTGCGTTCACACATTTTGCTTACTTTTCGGTTGGAAAAAAAAGACTCGTATTTACTCTGTCAATCTATATTGTTCTACTTGCAGGCGAATGCGTTTTTGCATCTGCACACGCATGCTTGTCTGTGCGTGCCTGTGCTCGTCCGCTGTGTGCCTTTGTTTTTTTGTGTAGAGGCCAGAGAGCCAGCAATTAAAAAGAGGACTGGGACATCTAAAGGCTTAGAGGCACAGACCCAGCACACATGCTGGCAGTCAATTGGCAAGCCGGGGGAGGTGAAATTGGAGTGAGTGAGTGAGAGAGAGAGAGAGGGAAGGAGGAGGAGGAGGAGGAGGGCAGGATGAGTGCATGCAGGAGAGAAGGGGAGAACCAGAGAAAAAAAAAAAAGAGGGCGGGCTCAGACTCAGGCTGAAGCGCACACACACACACCCTCTCCTCAGCCTTCAGTCTGGTCTAGGCGTGCAAGAGGCAGCATGTGCGAGTATGTGCTGTAGAGTGTGTGTGTGTGTGTGTGTGTGTATAGAGTCCAACGAGCGTGCTGTAGTCCGGGAGAGACGTCTGTCATTGATGCAAGGATTCCCCCCCCTGTTTGCTCCCGGAGAGGACACGTGCTGACTTTGTTTTAACCACCACAGGGAATTAACTACTACTACACACACACAGAGGAAACACCGGGAGCTTAAGTTGAAGGTAAATGGATACATGTTTTTTTGTTGTTGCGAGGATGTTTCGGGAGCCTTTGGGAGTGACAGAGACAGAGAGATAGAGTTGCTTTGGTGGCTGAGATTACCGGCTTTATTTTTCCTGCGGTTTTAAGACGAGAGATTAGATTGTGAACCACTTGAGTGAAATTCAGTGTTTGTGTAAGAGGGAGAGAAAGAGAGGTGAAGTTTCAGAGAGGAATCCAAATGTGTGTGTCTGACTTCTTCATGGAATACAGGGTTTTTGTTGTTGCTGCGTGTGTTGATGTCTGTATACCAACGTATTGGTATATGGCATTCCTTACACAATGTATCTCTATGTATGAGTGGGACTTCTCTCCTTGGCTAGTACAAGGAGAGACTGTTTGGTGGTGGCACTTTTCTCTTGATGGGTCTCTCCCACTCTCTCTCTCTCTCTCTCTCTCTCTCTTACACACACACACACACAAACACACAAAATCACATATTGATAAGAATATAAGAGAATTGGAATTGCAGTATTGCTCCTACACATTATGGTTGAATAGCCGTCCTGCTGGAGCCAACATGTGCCTGTGTATGTGTGTGTGTGTGTGTGTGTGTGTGTGTGTGTGCTGATGAAAGAAGTTCATCAATCATTAATGTTCACACTGGGACGTTGCCTAGTTTCCTACTGAAGGTAATGTGGTGATAACAAAATACCTTAGCAGCCCTCCGGACTGGCACCTGACGTTTCCCCGCCATTGAACAAACGTCTCAGCTTAAAGGGCAAACATGCAGTAGTAATGCATGCCGTAACAGCGCGTGTGTTTGATCGTGTGCTTTTAAGTACAGGTGAGCTGACATTGCTCGAGATAAAGTGAAATATCAGAAAAAAACCAGAGAGGCACGTACGCCTTATCAAAAGCTTGTTAGAGAACTGCAGGCGCAGGTCAGTCCTCGAAATGTTCTGGTTATGCCATCAAAGGTTCACAATGCAAAAAAAGAAAAAAAGAAGAAGAAAGAGAGATCGTAACGGCTTTGGATCTGATATAGACATTAGCCTACTTTGTGTTGTGTGGAAATATTAATAGAGGATGGGAGAGGATAAACAGCTGAAGAGCAGGATAGAGAAGGACTAGACAGACAAAGAGGGGAGACCTACTGTAAGAGCTACTGAAATTCTTGAGGGAACAGCAGTTAAAGGCAGCACGGTGCCGAAGACTTGGCAGAGAGTGACAGTAACCGATAAGACAGAATAAGAGAGAGAGAGAGAGTGTGTGTGAGAGAGAGAGGGGGGCTAAGGGACAAGTTAAAGAAGATTGAAAAACAAAAGGTGGAACGTCTGCAAATGTGCACTCTTACCTCCTGCTTCAGACGTGTTTACCATCTGTCACTCAAATGTGTGTGTGTGTGTGTGTGTGTGTGTGTGTGTGTGTGTGTGTGTGTGTGTGTGTGTGTGTGTGTGTGTGTGTGTGTGTGTGTGTGTGTGTGTGTGTGAGTGTGTGAATGAGTGAGTGGACGTGCGAGGTCTCAGCTGTGCAGAGGGTCTTCTTCAGGCATCCAGATTGCCAAAGAGTTATGAGGGGTCAAAGGGCATTGAGTCTCTGCTGTTCTTTCTCTTGCCTCACTTTCATGCTTCTTCTCCAGAAAAGGAGAAAAAAAAAAAACAAGTCCTCTTGGGTATTTGGTTTGGTCCATTAAGAAGAGTCAGCACGGGTCAAATAAAACGTAGTAAAAACGTTATAATGTGACAACAGGTTTAGTTTTGCAGGTCATTTTGTTATTAAGTCCTGGATTTGATATCAGACATTTACAACTCACCATGGTATTAAACATATATTATTTCTGCATTCAAATGGCTAGACCTTTGTTGTATGTTTTGTTGAGTCGTGTACATTAATCAAAATTTTCTAATTTTGTTCATGGTAACGGTGCATCTCAGTTGGTCACCTGCCGTACTTACTTTCGAGCAAACACCAGATAATGTGTCGGAGAGTGAGGAGGGAAGTTAGTGAACGTGACTCGACGTAACACGAGTAAAGTTGTAATGCGTTGTCTTGTCTGTAAACATTTTCGGGTCAGCTCAGATAGATTTTCATCGGTAACGGTAGCTTTTTAAACAGCAACGACTCCCATGATCCCATGCTAGTTCACAACAGTCATCAAACTACGTCTTTGCCATTCATTAATTTTCATTGCGGCAGAAATTACATACCGTGCGCGTGTAAGTGTGCAGTGTAACATTTCTGTGGTTTTATTTGCGAGAAATCTAAACACTTGTAATTTTGGTATATGGGCGGCATTATATAACCCTTTGATCCGAGGGGCTTTACAATTAGCCTCTCATTCGCAAGCCAGTGGCAGCGAGCAAGCATTCAAGGGGTTCGCCTCACCATCTGGAGCGATACGGGGTCCAGTGTTTTGCCCAAGGTCACTTCAACATGCAGACAGGAGAAACTGGGGAACGAATCCCCAACCCTGTGATAAGCACTGCAATTTAGTAGTTTAGTAATTCATGTCAACTTCAGTTGAACACCATTGTGCTGATGTATTTCTTTAAGAAAACTTGCACTCAGATCTTTCACAGAACCCTGATAAGGTGGTAAATCACGAAAAGGTTGTCAGCCATATCACCAAGATTTAAAAGGCTATCAAATACTGTAAGTGCTTGTTTTGATTTTGAGAAAACTGAGACATAACCTAGTCCTCTCTTTCTTTCTCTCTCTCTCTGTCTCTCTCTTTCCTTTCCTGTTATCTTCCCTTCACGTTATCTTTCTTGCCACAATTCACTGCTTCAGTTGCCGCCATGAGGAAGTTGAATATTGGCAGGGTGTTTTGAGGAAGTGATCCGTGAAGGGATTTATAGTGGCAGATAAAAAATGGTGTGTGTGAGTGTGTGTATGTGTGTGTATGTGTGCACATGTGCTGTTTTTTCTTTTTCTTCTTCTTCTTCTTCTTTTGCAAAAGCCTGGGGGCTGTGAAAAGGAGAGAAAGCCATTATCTCTTACGCTGTTACACACCGCTCTTCCAGCGTGCATGTGTATGTGGTGTCCATTTACTACGTGTGCAGGTGTGTGTTTTGGACAAACAAGTGTGTGTGCGCATCCACACAACCGTGTGCTCTGTCTGTGTACAGTAAGCTAATATAGTGTGTGTCCGTGAAGGGGGGGATGGGGCTCCGTTAAGTGAGCCCCCGTGGCGGTGTGAGTGTGTTTTTATTGTGTGTGTGTGTGTGTGTGTGTGTGTCCATAGTGACCCAGATTGATGCACTGCACTCATGCTAAGTCAGCTCACCTATAGGGCAGATATAGGTGGGCGTATTCTCTTTTACACTCAGCCAGGTTCACATAAAGCACCCACACTCCAGCACTTGTTTTTGTCTTTTTTTTTACGAGGATGCTGCTTTCACTTACATTCATGCCCCGACCTGAATCCATAACCACTACACGAATACAGTAACGCCAAACACACACAGTCACAGATATTCAGCAGCATATAATATGTTCTATAAATACAAATGTTTAAGTCATATTTATCCTTTGATCTGCTCATGGCAGGCTCATGAGGCGCTCCACGCATCACGCAATACATTATAGAAATGGAAAATGATAATAATAATCGACGTTATCACCATCGACATGGAAACTCGAGCTTACTGCAAATACCCCCTCACATCTTTATCCTCCACAGTGAATATGACTCCCGTGACCTTGTGGCAGAGCAGACGAAACGCCCTCTCTTTTTATGATTACAGATACAGTACATAGGATGCAGTTTGATGAGCATGTGGCGGGCACGATAAAGGGATGATGCAATTAACATGAAAGGGATGATCTCCTCTTCTCTCTCATCTTCGTCCGCCTGCCTCTCTCTCTCTCGCTGTCGGAAGACGCTCCATCCCTCTCTTCCTCAGTGGTCCACTTATTTCTGCTGTTAAGCAAACACAGGGCTTATGCAGCCCCCCGGTGCCCACCTCCCCACATGCAATCAAGCTGTTTAAATGTTTGTGTTTGACTGTGTGTGTGTGTGTGTGTGTGTGTGTGTGTGTGTGTGTGTGTGTGTGTGTGTGTGTGTGTGTGTGTGTGTGTGCGTGTGTGCGTGTGGGTTCACTGTGTGTCTCTCACTCTCCCAGCTCTCTGCTGCTGTCACTTGCAGCGCAGCGGCAGACAGATATTGTCGAGGTCTGTTTTGGGAAAAAAACCAAGACAAAACTGACAGCTGAGGGTGGAGAGACACTGAAATCTTTTTCCTCGTCTCTGGTTTCACAGAGTGCGTCTAATTAAGGTGCAGATTCTGTCATAGTTGCTATTCAATAGCAGGGGGAATCCCTTTGCAGAGTAGCTGATGTGTTAAGGCAGTGGTTACCATGCAGGGGGTTGGGACCCCCCCGTCTCCAAGGGGTGACAGGGTAGATCTGACAGGTTGAGAGATGCTTTACAGAACAGGAAAGCAGGGAAAACATTTTTACACAAAATGACATCAGCTTTTTCTGATGTTTTCAATCTTCATTTTTCCTTTAAATAGTAATGATTTAACCTCTTTAGGGCTCTGAAAATCACCAGGATAAATGTTAGCCAAGTATGTTTCTGCAAAACCAATGACGAGTTAAAACCTCGACTTTTCTTCGTTTCTTCTTTTCACGGCTTGTTTAGGTTTAGGCACAAAAACCACTTGGTTAGGGTTAGGAAAGCATCATGTTTTTTTCTTAAATGCTTGTTTCTGTTCGTCACGGATTAAGGTGGTCCGACTTTGGTAACGTTCCAAGCTGTCTTGAACACACACCTGGCTTTCCTGCCACAAAACAGATAAAAAGTACTCTACAGCTCCTTAAAACACCTGGTTTGGTTGCCATGAAACCGATGGAAATGTCTGCAGATCTTCTTAAAAACCCTAAAACAGAAGGAAACGTCTCCAGGTATCTTTAAAAATATCGAGTGGCGTAACTCGAATTCCAGTCCTCCGTTTGGCAGCCTTGTTGGCTTGTAATAACGTTTGGTACGCTTCATTCTTGGATGTCCCAGTGACTGGGCTGACACTATTCAAATAAGACAAAGTGAAATATACTCTTTGGTCAATCTGGTCATGTGCCATCTACAGGTGGTGATAGGTCACAGGTAGATACTTATTCGTTTGTGTTTGTTTAACTGTATTCCCCTGTCTTAGCGTTTTGCGCGAGCTTAGGAAAATATGAGATATTGTGCAAGACAAGCTAGGCCAAATGAGTCAGTGTGAACATTATGTCACGCTGACGTGTTTGCTTATGTGCGTCCGTTTGTAATGTCGCTCGTCTGGTTGATCGGGACTGCAGGAGCTGTTAGCTGTGGGTGGGTGTGCTACGTCAGGTGGAGAAACGTTTGTTTTGTGCGAGACTTCTCAACATCAACCCCCTGATGAGAAGAAGTGGGAAATGCAAGGAGCGGGAGAAGCAGAAGGGGGTGCCTGTAATTTGTAGACCGGTCCAGGCGGGGGAGGGGTGTCTCAGAGCTGACATGAGCTGACATGTGTGCCCTCTTTCATTTTTTTCATCTTCTGTATGGCTGTGTCTGCTGATGACCTGGGAGTTCCTTCCTTCCTTCCTTCCTTCCTTCGCTCACTCCCCTTTCTTTCTGTCTTTCTTTCTTTCTTTCTTTCTTTCTTTCTTTCTCTATCATGCCCTCTTTTTATCCCTCTGTCTCGCTCTTTCTGTCTCTTGCTCCATCATCCCTCTTTTCTTCCGCTCTCGATGTGACAGCATTGCCATCCCTGTCATGTCTGCCCATTATCTGTGATCAGTGTTGCGTTCCAGCCCACACATCGGCTCAGACTGCCAACCGATGATGTGTAAATCCATGTGTGTGTGTGTGTGCGCGCGCGCATGTATCTACATCCTATTTGATATACAGAAGATTGGATCTTCATATTTCGTAAGGGTGACCTCGTTTCAGAAGAGTAGCAAAAAGAAAACTAGCAGAGGAAGATGAATATGCATAAGTTTGTTTACCGAGTCATTAGCAAACAAAGGACGTGTGCAGCGCAAACAAGCTGACATGTGTCGTCCCGAAGAAGACGCTGAGTTAATGCGGTGCAGTGTAACGAGAAAAGCGTGCTCCGTGAGGGGACGGGAGATGGGGAAAATGTTACCTGAACGGGAAACTGCTGTAAAAGACTTGAGAGCGAGAGAGTGGAAATACATTGGCGTGTGAAATGCTGAGTAGGGATTCAAGGGAGGAATTAGTGTGGGAGAGTAAAGAGCGTCTTCAAAGTCTTTGCGCTTTGTTTGTGCCGGGGAGGTTTGGCCTTCCTGGGATCTCCTTTTGTTATCTCTGCTTGGAAATCTTTACACCCCTTACTTTGTGTGTTTTTCCGTCCAAGTTTACATCCACGTGTAATTAAAGCAGAGGAAACAGGCCACTTGGCCTTTGTCTCGCCTTCTCTTCTCTTCTCCTCTCCTCTCCTCTCCTCTCCTCTCCCCCTCTCAACCCCCGCACATTACATTAGTTGCATGAAGGCGAATGCCGGCCAGCTACTCGGTGCTCATCACACAGTCACACTTCGCGTTCCTGCTCGTTGACCTGGAAGCGATGCAGTGCATACAAGGTGGTCTCAAAAGCCTTATGTGTGCATTTGTAAGTGTGCCCGTGTGCAAATATGCACGTGAATATGTCTGAATACGTGTGACAAAAGCGTGGATGAAGGCTTACGGGCAGAGCTGTATGGATTTCTTTGGCTCTTTGGATTGAATTTCTTCAGGGATAAAAAACCCTGTGGTGAGGGCTGTATAAGGTTTCAATCAGGCTGTGTTTTTTTGTTTTTTTTGTTATTGTCCTTTGGTGCGTTTGCTTTTAGACACGTGAATGTGTGTGCATATGTGCGGTCAGATTGCCTTTGTCCTCTCCCCTCAGGCCTGCACTCAGATGTCAGTGAGTCGTGTGGAGCTTATACAGGTCACTAATGCACTGAGAGGGGAGACTCTATTCACCGTCGCCACTCAGAGCCCAAACAATAACCCCCAGCTCGAGTCAGCGCAGGAGCTCAACTCCCAGGAAATGGACCCATTGACCTAGATCCAACACCATCTACTGAAGAGACGCCACGTTGCTGACATGTTGTTGACATCCTTGTCTCAGTGATGGTGTTTGCCATGGGATGACTTTCAAACATTGGCTTGAAGTAGCCAGGGATTAGATGATGATAACCATCATAACCTTTTTATTGTGACTACAGTTTCCCCACAGTGGCATAGGTCTTTTATGATGAAAAATGTATGATTCCTACCCCCAGCTGAAGAAAATGCATTTTTCAGGTAGATACTGATTTGACAAAAGAGAAATGACTGTTTTCTTTCTGGAAATACAGATTTTAGATCACAACGCGGAGGTCATTTTTCAGGTATTGTCGTTGATTTGACACATCACATGATGAAACTTATTTGCCCTAACTTTATCTTCACGACATTTGTTCATGCCACTATTAAACTAAAAATATGTGTAGCAACTTTATTTTAAAACATTCACAAAAAAACAAAAAATCAGATCAAACAGATACAAAGTAAACAAGAGAAAGGTACTGAAGTTAGCATACTAACCAGCTAGGCCCTGCCAATCCTATCTTGTAATAACTTGGTACCTCAAGAGGACAAAGTGAGTCACTGTAGCTTCCAGTCTGCCCTGAGTCAAAAAATGAGAGGATCAGGATGTAGCACTTGAGGGCAAGAAACAGGTTCAGCAGCGGAGAAGATTCATAGAATAGAAGCCAAACAAGAGTTAAGACTGGTGTCGCTTTACACCACAGGAGAATGTGCTCGATGAATAAACTTACAGCTAGAGCTGGTCCAATGACATATTTCTTTCCCGATACCGATTACGATACCAGGACTTTGGGTATCAGCCAATAGCAATCTGATACCAGTGTGCGTGTTAAGAACAAAAAAAAAGAGATTTATTTTCTTTCAACAGCTGGGTAGACTAGCAACCCTGTATGGATATGATATGACTGCTGTCATTGTTGTAGGGCCTGGCTCAGGTAGACCCCATTCTATTATTCTATTATCTGTTTTGACAGTCAGTCATAACTGAAAAAGAACAAAAACAAAAACACATTTTGGAATCGATAACAGTTCCTTTAAGCCAAACATGTTGCCCTGTTTCCTCTTAGTACTGTAGACCTAAACTTAGCCTGTGTTTGTGAAACTGACCTGATGTGCTAAATGACTGAAGCGGTTTTGTTTTTGTTGAAATTTGCGGAACACTGATGCAACAATCTGGGCGTAGGTCATTCTCTGAATCTGTCACACCTCAACTGTGTGCAAGGGTGTCTTATGTGTGTGTGTGTGTGTGCATGGGGTGAAAATCAGAAATGAAGAAGTAGGTAGACCTTTACCTACTTCTTCATTTCAGGGTACTTTTTCTCGGTAAACAGATGACCCATAAGAAAAAAAAAAAGAGCCAAGTGAAAAGCACCATATGTGCTACAAATATTTACATCCTGCGTTAAAACCATTGACCTGGAGGTTTACTGTTAATGTATAGATTTGCGTGCAGACTTCAGCTATGTCTGTCAATAACTGTTATAGTTTGTTTGGCCAGTTGAAACCTTATTACAATTCTTAATCCTTCCCTTATCTTATCTTAACACCCTGACAGTGTATCATAGGTAAGGTTTGTGTACCCCAGACCCATTCTGTATTGATTTGGAGCTGTGTGTGTGCGACACAGTGCCGTGACCTGCTGTTTGTCTGTCACATTCTTTCGTGAACATTTCTGAGCTGCGGCACATTGTCTCAGGTCTCTCCTTCAAGGGGCTGCTTTGTTTGCAAGCACTGCTGTTGACTCAGGTGCAGGGATGCACTAAGATAACTTCCCCTTCCACTTCCCTCTGTCCCCCTCCCCCCATCTCTCTGCAGTCTACCTTTGTGTTGCCCAGTCCTCTGCCAATAACTTCTTCCTTTACACTACCTGCTTACTCACCTCTGTCAGGTTTTTTTTTTTTTTTTTTTACTGTTGTGGTTTGCCCCGGTATCCTTCTCCACCCTTAATCTTTCATTTCCGTTCTCCTCTGTCTTCTCCCATGATACCCAGTCCACTTTTTCTTCCCCCTCTTACCTGTCCTTGTGCAGTCATGCCGAAGGCTCTCTCTTTTGCTCCTTGGTAATGATTAGGGTAGTGCTACAAAGGATTTGCAGAGCCTCAGCAGAAATCATAATTAATAAAGTGATAACAGTGTTGCTTTGCCTTTAATTAACTGTCTTTGCAGTTCTCCACAGAGTACACTAATTCCTGCATATCGTATTGCTTCGATATTTAAACCTTAATCACGCAATCTTTGTCACGCTTAGAAGATTATATATTAAATATATGGGTAGAGGGATCTGAAAAGTGCCGTAAACCTGCATTTTTTTTTTCCTAATGGCCAGTAGGGGGCGATTCCACTGTTTTCAGAAAGAAGTTCGATGTGTATAAGCTTATGAGAAAATGATACTACTTCTCAATTGATGTTTTACCTTAGCAAACAGTTTCCTAATGAGTTAATGGTCTCAATCGCTAGTTTTAAGTGTTGTTCAGTACAGCATGATGTTCATGTAGTGAATTATGATCCCATTCAGAGTAAAATAGTCAACCCACCCCAGCATCCAAATATGGCCACTTCAGGCTCTAGAAAACCAAAATGGCCATGGCTGTAATGCTTTAAGGCTTCCACAAGCTAATCACAATATCTTTGTTGCACTTGATTTGGAATCAGCATATGCCCAAAACTCAACTCAATCAACACATCCAGGTTAATAGTTGTTCTTTCAATTTATTCTTGGTAAGCATATGGCATGGTTTGTCTTTTGCTAATAAACAGCCCTTCCATTTTCCGGTTCCATTTCTTATCACACATCCACATCAATGTGAACTCAGCTATCAAACAGTTGTTGTAAACCTGGATTACTGGGGACGAGAGACCACCATCAACCACATGTAAGCATCTCAATGAATTGTTCCCCAGTTCTTATATTCTAATTGCCAAAAAAACAGCAGCAGACAACAATTTGTCCTCAAAAATGATCTCTGACGTTCTTACAGACAACGTGGTCACACCGACACTCACTAACACGAACAGTAACCTCTTCAGTAACTCTCACCAGATTGTCTTCCTGCACAGTCGTTACTGACAACAAACGGGGGGCCTGTTCACATCCGCCCTACTTTGACCTGACACAACATCTATCTCTATCAGCCCCTCAGGACCTATCAGCACCACTCCACCTCTTTACCTCTCATGTCTCCTTCCACCTCAGCACACATCATTCATCTCTCTACCTGTGGCCTAACACTCAATCCCACCAGCTCCACACCAGCTCTAACAGCCTCTCATCCCCCTTTCAACACCATTATATATTTTTTTTTCAAACCCTCTTGCCCCTCTCATCCCATTCCCCCCCGTCTCAGCCTCCCACCTCAATCAGTCTACCTTTGCCTAAAACCCTCTTATCCCTCTCTCTGGCTCACTCATCCACCCTGTTATTTCGCTGTCCCTACAGCTTGCACGGAGCGGAAGAGGAGGTATTACCCACCAATTTGGCACCATTCACACCTGCCTGTACTGTCTGCAGGTGTCTCAACAAGTCTGTGTCTGGCTATATGTGGTGCCAAAATTAAGACACTTGGCTTCCAGAAGTTAATTTGTTTCAACAATAGACTTTTCACACTAAAAGATGAAAGATGAAATGAATTCCCTTCTCATAGTTGCCACAATATCTCAGTTACAGGGAAAAGGCTGGAAATAATGGGAAGGAATCCCCTTTTCAAGATGGCCCAACAAGCCTTGGCGCTACTCAATTATTTCAGGCTTAACAGCTCTATGTAAGTGTGTCCCATCGCACTTCATTACTTTATTGCCATGTCAACCAAGCTGAGAGGAATTTCAGCACAACTTCGCACATCTCTACAGACTATAGAGTGGTAAACGGACAAACTAAGTAACGCAACAGATTGATAGAGAGCAAAAAGTGTTGAAAGGAGAACTGTTATGTTATACTTAGAATTTTATTTTGGATTATATCTAGAATAGGTTTACATGGTTTAGTGCTCTGTATTCCCCCCTCTCTCTTAAAACACTCTGTCCCTTTAAAGCCCCCCCACCCCTTCTGAATGCACTGTCTGATTGGTCAGCTCACACACGCCCGATCCAGCACCATGTACGACAAGATGTCAGATGCGCTTAATCAATTCTTAAGGGGCCAAACCAGACTCTATGCACAAATTATACAAATGTGTGACATGGTGACGTAGTGTTATGTCACAAAGTCACAGAATTAAAGGTGGGGCTGCTGACGAGGCGTTTCAGGAGCAGTGTTTTCTGTGGGAGAGAGGAGCTTCTGTTGGTGCGGACTTTGACCTTTTTAACTTTCATGATCGCTTAACATGCCCAAGAACCTACATAAAACACTGACGGAAAAGAAACAAATCTAAAAAGCATAATAGTTCTCCTTTGATTGAATTATAATTTGGTATAAGCGTGTGGTTTTTCCCATCCTCATTGCTCCAGTTTGTAGATTTTGCCAGTAAAATTCCAAAGGGATCTCTATAATATATTAATGCTTTGTAAAAGAATTGATTGACACGGACAGATGGAAACTACGCTCACATTGGCTACGGATGACACAGCTCTCCGGCGTTTAATGAAACCCCAGATGTACAGGTCTGAAAAATGCACATGCTGCCATGCATGAGCGTCCTTTGCCATCTGCAAGTTGCATATCATTGCCCACGTGTCAGTTGGAGAAATACAAATTCCTTGCCACGTCTGTACAGTAGTAGTCTCATTTTTAACGTCTTTCTCTCTATCTTATTTCCACACTCCCAGCCGCTCCTCCCCCCAGGCTGCGTCTCAGCCCGCAGGGTTTCTACAGTTACAGGCTGAAACTGGAGCACAGTCAACGTCTCGTCCCACTCCTCCTGGATAATTAAACAACACTTCTTTTGCCGCTGCTCCCATGTTTGGAGCAGCAAATCAGGACATGAATATTCCGTTGATTGGTTTTGATGACTTGGTGGCAATTGTCTGCGCAATCACTACTTCAGCAGGAAAAAACAGTCAGTGTTGATTGAGGNNNAAAAAAAAAAAAAAAAAAAAAAAAGGGAGACGATTTCTAAACATTTAAGAAAAAGGAAATAGTAATTCGCCATGAGTCACGCTACCTTCCGCAGTGTATGGCTGTGCTCTACAAACAAGAGATTTCAAGTGGCAGAGTAACCTACAATACGAGAGCGACATGGATTTGATTTATGCTTACACAACTTCCTGTTTCACCAGAACAAATCAGAGAATATAGAACACTAATCTTTCAGTATTCGCATTAAAATATAGATCTTGAAATACCATAATGGACGGTAAAATCAATGGGGTTTCCTGTCTTTGAATTCATACAGGGACTCGCCGATCGCTGAGCTTGCACTCGGCAGCAGCAGCAGCAGCACCAGCAGCAACAGAGCGGAGCGTCAAAAAAAGCTACACACACTCATTGACTCTCTCGGGCCTCTCGCTCAATGGAGGACTTGTGCTGGAAGGATTTTCTTTAAAATATGGTAATCCCTGACTGCACCGAGCTGCAGAGACAGTCGGCTGAAATCTGAGTTAAGGAGCGTACAGTGTAAGCTCCCAGAAAGACGGAGGAGCGTATTTAATGAAGTTAGTGACACTTGAGGAGTAAAGTGGAGTGAATTGGCTGCCACTGAATTCCAATGCCCTTTATCTTTTCCACTTGATCCTTACATGCCACACAGACCTCAAATCTCAAATCTGTTATATGTAGGGCGCGGCGATATGGCCTTAAAGTGACACCGCAAGATTTTTAGGCTATACACAGTATGTATCTTGACTTTTTGCTACTGAGGACTAAGTGAAAAAAAAAAGCCCAAACATTGCAGAATTTTTAATCAAATGTGTCAATGTTGTGGGGATGACATGATTTTGATACTTTCACAGAATATTAATGCTGAGAGTTTTGATAAATAATGTAGATTTACTCTTGTACTTGATTTCTTTTCCATCCCCCCCCGTCTTCAAACTTGTCGCTGTCTTTATAAATTAGTATAGCTTTGATTTCTTCACTCCGCGCCGCATGCCTTTTCTCACAGGAATCAGTCGTACATCTTCCCTGCCACCGCTCTCAACACAATCCCAAATCCGGATTCTTTTGTACTCTACCTCTCTGTTAGGAGATGACAAATGAGGGGACCACAGTAAATGAATAACAATCATCTCATTTCCTCCCACTCCACTTTGTTCTGTCTGTTTTTTGTTTTTTTTTATGCTTCGCCCTCCTCTGTGGCGCCAAAATGAAAGAGCTCTTCAGGAAGGGAATTACGATTTTTGTCTCTCACCAGTTAAAAGAAATTAATGTTTGATTTTAAGCAGCAGCCGAGACGCATGCTTGCAGGCACGCTGTTTGTGTGTGTGTGTGTGTTTAAGCGAGGGGAGGAGGGGAGGGTTTTGCGCGTGTCTTGTCAGATCCCGAAAGGATGAATAAGAAGCTAATCTCCCTCTCCCAGGGAATTCTAGCAGTGATGTCTCAGACAGTCCCGTCTCAGAGGAGCTGTGGGAGTGCAGTGGAGTGTGCGCTCCCATCTCCACAATAGGATGTTTGCGGAGCATATCTGACTGTTATCTCCACGCTGGATGGATATAGTTCCTCCTCAAATGGGAACAATGCACACACATACCTAGGCGCGCACATGCAGACGGGCACTCGCGATCCTTATTTGTTTGGACTATTTAGCCCCCCTGCATCTAGTCCTAACTCGCGTGTTATTCACGGTGCGTTGTTATCTTTCGAAGCAGGTTTGCTCGGGGTAAACAACAACAAGGAAGCCCAGGTGCACATGCATGCATGCAAGCCTGCAGGTGTGTATGCCAGAAGGTGTGCGGGCGTGTATGCAAAATCACGTGGGGGGGGGGGGGGGCATGGGTGCGCTCTGATAAACCCTTCTCCCAGATTCCCATGGTATGGCATCTTGGGATGGCGTTTGCCCCATCCTGAAATTCCTTTGTTTACCCCCCAGAGTGTTAACCTCAACGACTTCATTCCCTGCCCTGTGGGAGGTGGTACGGTAACCATTAGAGGAATGTGAAAGGTGCGGGAAAAGACCCTAAGGGAAGGGTGAGTCCAGCGACTGCGTCATGTGTTTCGGGGCTTGATTGGGGGTTGGTCGTGGTTGAAGGGTCCAGAGAAAGGTCAGAAAGATCAGTCAAGCTTCTCAGGTTACGATGTCTAGACTGATAAAGGCTGGACTGTTTGGAATAACAATACATTTTGAGCGTACTATGTTTTAAAATGCTTTAATCTAAAAATAAAGGCTACATATAACCTAATTTGTAATCTTTAGTTAGTCTTTGGATTGAGCACACATTTAAGGATTACAAGCCCTAAATGTTTGAGCTCAAAAGCACCATCCGGTCCAAAAACTATGTACATCCAGTCTAAAACCTGTGTGGGAATCTTGAGAATGTTTTTGATTACATCATGTCGTCAGTCTTTCCTGTGCTTGTATAATACACTCTGACTGACAGCCAATAGCTACAATAGCGAAAACGTCAGTGCTAGAACAACAGTACATTCCACAGTACAACACGAGGCACCGTACACCGAATGAAAGACGTGTCACCTGTCACCTAGTGAAGCACTTTTTAAAGCAGGGGAACACTGGCTGTTATTCATGGACGAGATCCAGTTTAGATATGTTCGAAAAAGCAAATAGACAATAGGTATTTTATTGATGATAAGGACAGTTTCAGAATAAAGTTACACATACAAGACTCCAGACTAACTTTTTTTCAATTGGTAGCATTGGTGCTCCTTACTCAAAATCTCAGGAGCCACCAGCACAACTTTTAGATGCACCACTTAAATCAGCATGTAACGCAACACATTCATATCTTCCATCCTAACAACACTACTGGTACAGAAATACAGAAATAACAGTGTTCTGTTGTATTTGAAAAGAAAGAGTCTTAAGAGTCTTGCAGGCCTCCTGGTAGAGTAACAAACGCGTTGCTCAGCAACAATAACCACTCATATGCTGAGGAAGTGGATCTGATGATGGATTGCCAAAACATGCCGAAATACGTTGTTCCTTGGAATAATGATGAATCTAAGAAATAAAATCATGGGTAAATGGCCGCAGTCTGGAGCCTTGACATGCTCCAGCAGCCATCTCCACCTCTATGTCGTATCATCTGACATTTCCTGAGAAGGCAGTGCAACAACCGAGTACAATTACGTAATTCTATGAGTTTGAACATTGTCTGAAACATCTGGACCTCGTGACAGATGTGACACTTTTTCTCTTTACAGCAAGTACATTAATGTTGGCTTTTTTGGAGTACAGTTGCTCGAGTGATTTCGTAATTTGATTTCAGCAGCCAGTCCAGCCTGCGGTCTAGACTATGACAAGCTTGAAATAATAATGAGACAGTTTTGGTTGGCCCGTATTCGCAGTAGAGCGCCGTACAGTAGAGCGCATCCACGTCATGGGTGGTTTGATTGTGGAGATCCGAGATGTGTGTCATGTAGGGCGGAGTCATGATGAGACAGGTGCAGAGATGAAAAGATTGGCGGTGGGAAGTAGGGTGTTGCCTGCTCCGTGGCTGTTCTGACAGGCCTTTGGTATTTTTCCAAAGAGTGTGAGTATGTGGGTGTATTGGTGTGTGTGTGTGTGTGTGTGTGTGTGTGTGTGTGTGTGTGTGTGTGTGTTAGTCAGAAAACCTGCTCACAATTCTCATGGGATTGTGCAGGTGTTAGCGACTGGAAGCACGTCTGCCTTTGTACTATTGTAGTCTAGCGCATGCCACAGAAAACTACCTGCATGAGTGTGTCTTAAGTGATAGACGCGAGAGCCCAAAGGTGTTGAGCGTCTTTCTAGACGCAGCCGTGGCAATGCGGCAATGTGAGTTTGACAGCACCAGTACACAGTTGTTTCTGACAGCTTGGGTAAAGCACATCCTGTCCCGGTGCTCAGCCACGTCTCTGTCTCTCTTTGTTTTTGTGCCCAGCAACCTTTAGTCGATTACCTGCTTGTCTGTCGCCGTCTATTTGGTAATCGATTAACTGTTTCAGTCATTTTTCAAGCAACAATTTTTTTGGTTCCAGCCTTTTTTGGTTCCAGTAGTCAGGATTTGCTGCTTTTTTATGATAGCAAATGAAAAGTCTTTGGGTTTCGGACTGGTGGCTCAATATAAGAAGCGATTTGAAGATGTCACTTTGATCGTGAAAATAATCATCTCTTTAACGCCTCCCTTCCCAGCAGCCTAGTCTCCTCTGATTGGTCAGTTCACACATGCCTGACCCAGCACTGCGAACAACAGCAAAGCAGTTTGTCAAAAATCAATTCTTACATGCGTAAATTATGCAAATGAGTGATATGATGACCTAGTGTGATGTCACAAAGTCACGGAATTAAAGTCGGGACTGCTGACGAGGCATTTGGTAGCAGTGTTTTCTGTTGGAGAGAGAAGCATCTGTTCACGTAGACTTTGACCTTTGAACTTTCAAGACCCTTTCTATGCACAGCAACCTTTATAAAACACTTACGGAAAGGAAAAAATGTTTCAACTAACTGTTGGAGAGAAGACCAATAAAGAAACAGCTAGCAATGTGGTACCGATACTGCTGTAGATAAGTATTAAAACTGTTTAAAAATATTCAGAACTGATATCTATCGATATCTTTGACCAACGCGAGGTGTTAGTGATGAATTCATCGATTAAAAATCAAATACCAAGTTGGAAACGAAGCAAACTGATTTTTACAGATGTGTGTTTACGGTTAAACAGTGGACCAATATGGAGTTTTATTTTCATCAACATTGTTCTTTGTCCCCCCTCAGTGTGTGTGTGTGTGCGTGTGTGTGTGTGCATTCGGCTCATCTGTGAGTGGGCACGACTGCATGATAATGATGCTTTGGCTGCTGTTGCGCGGGCCATTGTGTTAATACACTCTCCCAATGTGTTAATATACTGCGAGAATGAGAGCGAAACCGGGCGACCGACAGAGAGAGAGAGAGAGCGAATAATTATGTTTCCCCTTTTGTCTCGGCTCCCTCAATTAAGCCTGAAGAGAGGCAGCCAGAGCACATGTCTACTTATCCACTTAAAACTCGGCAACAATAGGACCCCCCTCGCTGTCTCTCTCCCCTCTCCCTCTGTCTGCATCTCTTCCTCCCACTGTTTTCTCACTTTTTTTTTTCCCGCATCAAACTTCTATTCATAGCGCCGTTCCCCAATATGTTTTCCTCTCCTCCTTACCCTTCTGTGTCTGCACCAACCTCAGCGCCCCCTCCACCCCCCTTCTGTATGCGTTTCGCCTAAAGCCTCGCCTCACCTCTCAGCTCTTCGTGGGTTTTGGCGGAGTCCCCCGCCCCTTCTCCCTCTCCTCGTTACCCTGCTCCCTCCTCTGTGCTCTGCTGCAGGGCACGGGGAGAGGAAGAAAAAAAAAAATGAAGAGACTAAACATTTTAGACTGTACACCGCCAGAGGAGAGGCAGCGGTTTGATATCCCCCGTGTTGTGTCAGACGGGATTGTTTTGTTTGTTCGGCCCTATACACGCTTTCACCGGCAGCACACTGGACTCATATAGACGTGTAGATGTAGTGAACCCCCACACATATTGTAAACGTTTACATATTTCTATTGAGACAGAATGTTAACACTATCTATGTATAGATCATCTTAGTTTTAAGGAAAAAGTCCTGTGTTTGTGTGCCAGATTAGAAAAGAAAAGCAGGACTAGCTCCCAAATAAATATCCAGCACCTGTCAAGCATTGTGGGTGCATTATACTGTGTGTGTGTGTGTGTGTGTGTGTGTGTCTGTTTGTTTTAGGGGGGTGGGTTGCGAGCATGAGAGCTGGGATAAGTCTGATGAGGCCGGATGCGATGGAGGAGGAATGAGAAATAAAGGTTGGAGCGAGAGACAGAGGAGAAGAACTATCAGGGTCAAGTTTAGCTTATGTAACCGCTTCCCACAGCTGGCCAGGGTTAAAAAAATAAATAAATAAAAAATGTGCTGCAGTGGCCAAGTTTAAATACAGGAACACACACACGCATACTGGCATGGCGCATTGTCAGAGCTGACCTGCGTGCATGGTTTCTCTCCTCTCATTGTCCTATGCACTTCTCCTTTTCTCAACTCTCGTTTCTGCGAATTTTTCCGAGAACTGCGACTCGGTTGGCGTGTTGCTTTACGGCCCCAGAGACTAAACAAATTGACAACCTTTTATCTGATGGCGATCGATAATAAAAGCAGCAGCTGCGGTGGAAACTCAGACCTGAGGGAACACGCCTCGTGCTTCTCTATTCTATTCTGAGCAAAACAAAGAAATGTCTCGCCAGATGTAAGAGATCTAAATAGGCGCTATCTGCTTTTTTGCAATTGGTAAAACGCTCCGTGTTTTGTTTGATGCGAGTGAAATAATTTCTCCTCCATTTTATTTCTGCTTATGGGCTTATCGGAACACAAGCAGATCTGACAATAGCGTTCGCAGCATTTAGGGCAGCAGTCGGCTGAGCTCGCCAGAGGCCCCTGAATGCCGCTACTAACCGACTGAGAGGGATCACCAGTTCTGTCTGCCTCGTTCGGTGTACGCGCTTACAATTTTCATCTGGTTGTAAACTGGAAATATGTGCAAATCCACACAGAAGGCGAGCATGCCTGCACTCGCATACCTTCACACTATACATAGCACATTATGGAAATCGTGGTCTACTCTAAGCAGCTCAGGGCTGGTATTAGGGAAAATTAGGTCGTGTTGGCATGGATCATTTAATTGAGTCTTAAGCAGAAAATCATTCTCCGTAGCTGCTTTCATCTCCTGTCATTTTACCAGCAGCGTGAGTGTGTGGCAGTGAGTGTGTGTGTGCGCGTGCGCATCTCTTTGTCTGCAGGGAAACAAGGGGTGTTTTCCCAAAATGTTCTGTGCACATGCCTGTGCATGCCTGCGAGGTTTTGGGTTGGCAATGAGTTTTCAGGATGCAGTTCAAAGAAATTCCACTTATTTGTGACTTTTCTTCCCTTTCTGATGATCTGCGAGTTTGTATATTTAAATGCGAGCCCTGTTTTTATACTTGCCGTGCTGCATTATCCTTACTACCTGACCACCCTGTCCTCTAGTCTCTTTACTCTTTCATCCCGTATGCCATCTCTTGTCCTCTAGTCTCTTTACTCTGTTTCATCCCGTATGCCATCTCTTGTCCTCTAGTCTCTTTACTCTGTTTCATCCCGTATGCCATCTCTTGTCCGTTAGATTCCCTCTCTAGTGTGCTTCACAGCTTTCCTTTACACTTGACTTCACCTGACTTTGTGTGACGCACCTGGCGGATCCTCTGCAGTAGTTAAAGAGAGGCACCGCTCCCTGTTCGTTCTCATCCTCTCTCTCCTCCTCCTCCTCCTCTGTGTACGTTTGACACGTCGGGTCACTTTGAAGTTGCGAGAGCTCGACTGAAACATTCCTCTCCCTTCTTGTTCCTCTCAGGGCAAACCGACGCCGGCGTTTGAGGATGTGTGGAGGATCTTGAAGTCGGCGAGAGATGACGCCGCACTGATGTGGAGAAGCTGGTGATGCGGCTGCGTAACCACAGGTAACCGCAGTTTGTACACATTGGTCTTTCATAAGTAACGAGAAATTTGACTGATTCATAACGTCCTTTCAGTTTGCCAGTATTTTTTTACTTGTTTAAGCCATACCATGTGGAAATACGTGAAGAATGATTCTAAGAGGCTTTGATTCTCAATTCAAGCTTCAGTTGTTTGTGAAAACAGATTTTCGACTTGTTAGAGGAGCTGTTTGTCAGTCTCTCTCCGCACACTGAGAACCTGATGGTGTGGGTTTGATGATGTGTGACTCACAGAGGACCAACTGATCTGACAGCAGTTGACTCAGCAGCTCAATGTGCTTATATAACAGAGAGCATGAGGTGAAGCAGGATGCTCAGATAACTTTATGATCAGCAGGACGCCGCAAAGAAAAAGGATTTCTTTGATCATTTTAACTGTTCTGGCAATATAGCTAATGGATCTTTCTAGCACCGCTGAGGGAGAAAAGTGCCGCAGAAAGGATTGGGCGATCAATCCTCGTGTCAACCAAGCCAATAATACATTCATCACTGTCTGGGTCTGAAAGGGAACAATGTGCTTTTGAGGAATTTGCATAATTTTTTAGATGGAAAAAAAGCTTTTAAAAGTATGAGAAAGGGAGTTTTGGCATTAAATGTCTTCGTAGTAGCTCGGATAAATGAATGAGATTTTGATGCATTCTGAATACCTGGATGCCTCAACATCAGAAAACCCTTAGGAGGTCTCTGTGAAACATTTATGCTCTAAATAAATCTTTAATTAACTTTGCGGTTTCCTGTATAGCAGCTTTTTTTTGGAGTGCGTTGTCCCATGCACACTACCAAACACCAAGGCTAGCTAAAGCACTCAACAATTGGCAAGGGAGTTTCCACCTAAACTGTAGAAACCTGATCCCCGATCTCATTTGCATGACAGTTTAACTCCAAAAGGCGATCAAAGAGATCCTGGACACATTTCACACACCACTGTTTGTTGATGGCCCATCAAATGTTTCTCACTCATCCAGCACACAGATTGACCTGGCTTTCAGCAGTGAATGGTGAGAGAGTAAACTCGCCAGTGCCATTAGAGGGCAAGGCCTACCATTTGGTAATGATTTAAAAGCGGAGTGCACACTGTAGGGCTGCAGCTAATGATCGTTTTCATCATAGATCAGTCTGCGGGTTATTTTCTCCATTCATTGATTGATTAGTTACCATTGGATCAATAGAATGTGAAAAATGCCGTTACAATTTTCCAGGGCTCAAAATGACTGAAAGAGTAGTTGCCAATTGATTTTCCCTCGATCGACTAATCAATTAATCAATTAAGCAACTAACAGCTGCAGCGCCAATATCCTGTATCTCTCAGTAAGAAATCGGATATCCATATTTATAGACCAACTTTAACACCCCCAAACTCAACCACAGACATAAAAGCACTTTTGCTCAGTTTAGCGGAGGATATTGGCAAAACACACCTGGATTTTGAAGGTTTTGGATAGCAGCGCTGGTACAATACTTGAGTTGTGACACAAATACTAAAACTACTTTTTTTGCCAAAACCCGCTGTGAATGAAATAATGTGACACAAATCTTTTCCTTCTTTTCTTCTAACAAAACCAAATAAACTTAAATATAATTACGGTAAAAATGTGATCGAGCGTCTTGTGACATTTTTCAGCATCTAACAGATTTTCGGTATTTGCTGCTGCAGACACTATTATTCTTACAACTACCCACGAAGTATTGAGGTTTGACACCTCCCTCCACCAGTAGGGCGATGCAGTATTAACTTTTGAGACTCTGTACTTTCGGTCACACTTGGAAGCTGAAAAAACACATTACAGATGGCAGGCTGATGCATGTTTTTGTTTTAAATGTGTGCTGATACTAGTACATTTAACACGCTTCTCCATTTTAATCATGAGAGGGATCTGACACACCGACTCCCTTTTATACAAGCGGTGTCAAAGCCTTGGTATGAGTTTGATGAACTTAATAAACACAAATATTGATAGCACTCTTGTTAAGTTTGGTATGAGTTAAGCTGTTGAGGTGATACATACAGATGTTAGATATCAGTTGCAGATGTGGGACACACAGATAAATAGCTATGAAACACTTACATCACTTTTTTATAAACTTACAAGAATTAGTCTAAGATGAGTATCTTTAACCTCTTCCTTCATCTACAGTTGAATCATGGGAAATGTGGAGAGTCAGAATGGGGACAGCGGTTTCTACGGCGATGTGACGGGACATCTCTCCCGTAAGCACACGTCCCGGTCTCTCCGTCTCTCCAGCAAGCAGCCAGTCACCCGCCGATCCCGGCACTCCTCTTCAGTGAAACAGGAACACAGAAACTCTGAGGCCTCAACCCGCTCTTCCAGCACTCCCAGCATCCCGCAGTCCTTAGCAGAGAACGGGCTGGAACCTTTCGACGCGGCAGATGCGTTTGGAGAGTTCAGCATCAACCCTCACTGGACACAGCGCATGGCTATGACGATGAGGCCCGAATCCTTTCAAAACGATGACGACCCCTTGGCCACGCCGACTCCTGAAACCTCGGAGGCGGACACTGTCGCCCAGGACGGGGGAGAGGACTCGATGGGGGAGGAGGAGGGAGACGCCATCGGAGAGGAAAGGTACCTCCAGCGGATGACTGAGGGTCCGCGGGAGGGGGGCAGCTTTAAAAAGAAGCGGTCCAAGTCGGCGGACATGTGGAGAGAAGACAGCCTGGAGTTCTCGCTGTCCGACCTGAGCCAGGAGCATCTGACCAGCACTGAGGAGATGATAGACGGAGGAGAAGAAGAGGAGGAGGAGCAGTTTGCACGCCCTAGAGGCAATGCAGGTGAGGATGGTGAACACACGCATCGAGGTGTCTAGTGCATTTATTTTAAACCTAAAGAATACAGTTTTACTTCCTAGTTTCCTATGATTTATTACACTAGATATTGTGTTTTTTGGACTTCTTTTCCTTGGTGTATGCCTTTCGAAAAGCACAGATGTAGCGGTCCAAAAAGTGTTCATATATGTGTCTGTCTGTGCGTGTGTGTAGGGGTGTTATCTTGATTGATTCTCTTCGCAGTTGATGAGGGGGAGAGAGGTGGGAAAAAGATTGCAGTCACTCACCGAGTAGGGAAAAAAATACTGAGAATATCTACTGATTGGAGGTTAGCTGCCATCCATCAGTTGCAGTTGAGTTGGTGACAGGGTTGTTAGCTTAGCTGGTGCTGTGCAGGAGCTGCGCGGCAGCAGGCGGTAGCTGGTAACTTAACTGCCGACGGTCTGAGAGCTGCCCCTAGGTGGTCCGCTAGCTCGGAAAATAATGGCTTCATGCAAGCGCGCGCACACACACACACACACACAATGGATGCCTTAGCTCCTAACACTAAACTTAAACATTACAATGTTGCCAAATTTCTTCTCAGAGCCATGAAACCAAGTCTTAACCATCAAACAGTCATTTTATGGAGGACAGGTCAAAAAGCAGTCGTGTCCTCTCAATGCTGGTAGCAATACATGCATGCACACACACACACACACACACACATACACACACATGCACACACTCATGCTTAATCACCAGCGTCGTACAGATTCACAGAGGGGCTGAGACACACCTGGAGAAGGGTTAATTTACATGTCAAATGTAGCAAAGTACCCTGAAAGTCACTGACAGCAATCAGAACACACTAACCGCATCCCGCACGCACACAAATACACACACTGCTGTGCATTAACCACCTGTGTATGTCTCCGGCTCAGCTGAAAGGGCATCGTCTCTGGACCATCTGTGCAGCCAGCAGAGTCCCGGCCTCAGGGGGCAGAGGAGCCGCTACGCTAAGAACCGGAGAGAGGCAGAGTGCGACGGAGATGGAGAAGGGGAGGAGGGGTTGATGTCTCCAACCGACGAGGATGGTGGCGGGTATGGAGCGTTCACACTCCCCTGCCGACGCTCCCACTGCCTGTCGGAGGGCTTGGCAGGGCTCGGCATTCCGGCTGCACCGCGCCCTGCTTTCCAAGGACGGCGTGCGCAAACTACACAGGTTGGATCACAAATGATGCCTACATGAATAAACAACGCAAAGCAGATGAAAGCGCTCTCAGGCAAAGTCTTCTTTCTCCACTTGCTCTGGTATTTTGTCACTCATGTCTGAATGACAGAGGACTTTGTTTACCAGTAGTATCCAGGAAGTTCACAGTGTTCCCAGACATGACAGTCCCTTCAGAATTTAGCATTTTGTTGACAACCACAGCACTTCCTGTGTATGCTCTCATGCTCTGCATTTGTGTGCGTTTGCATGTTATATTCATACGTGTATGTGTGTGTATCTGTGTGAGGCTGGAGGGAATTGTAAGGAGCGAGATAGAAAGTCATTTCACTTGTCCAAGCCCGGTTTCTCCGTTCTCCCTTCATGAAATTAAAACATTAAAGCGTAAGTCTTTGATGTCCCATTCTCTAACCACACACGCAATCAGATACTCGCCTTACATGTGGAAATATGAAAAAAAAAGGACTTAAAGAAGGAGGTTAAAGAAGAAGCAATCATTGTAATGTGTGACAAAAAAGCCAATTAAAAAGAGATGGGAAAGACAAAAAAAACAACCAACTATATCGGTACAAAAAAACAATGTTCCTGTGTTTTCTGTAATTTCCATGTGTCACCGATGAAGAAAAAAAGTTGCAAAATAAGAAGGAAGTACTGAAATAGTGAACCAGGCTTTTCTTTCAACTCATTCCCAAAACCCCCAAGCACCCTTGGATAGCAGAGCCCCCTAAGTGCTTATTATAAATTCATCTAGCCAGGCTGTGGGGGTTGCTAGACCGGATATAAATAGACCGACAACACAGCAAAACAAAGAAGAAAAGAACAGAGGAGAACTCGGCTTGGTGAAGGGAAATGTGTGAAAGCACAGAGAATGTCTTGCTCGGAGTGAAGAGCTTGCTCTTAGCACAAATGAAAACACGCACTGGGATGCAGTTAGGTATCCAGCCACATACATGTAGACAAAAGAAATAAACTGGTGGATTGGTCATTCAACTCAGTCAGACTGTTGCTTCTTCCAGTGTGTACTCAAGTGTGTTCCCCTAGCTTGTCTGTGTGGGAGTAAATCAGTTCTGTTTCTTCCCTGCATCAGGACATCTCAGGTGTTTTGGGCGAGGGAAGCGAGTACGGAGACAGCGGCATTGATGGCGTCACCACGGAGATCGACGGGGACGGAGAGCTGGTGTCGCGTCGCTGCAAGGCGATGTCTGCCTCTTTCTCAGTGTACTCGGCCGCCGAGAGCAGCGTTTTCAACGGGAGCGACAGCGGGAGCAGCAGCGCAGGAGGAGGAGAGGGAAGAGGCGGCGAGGGAGGCAGAGGAGGAGTGTACGAGAATTTCCGGAAGGAGCTGGACAATCAAGCCTGGGTCAGTTAGTTTGTGCGTGTGTTATTCTATCTAAATGTTAATGAAAGATCTTTATCGCTCAGTTTTTCCGTCGCTTTCTCATCAGACGCATCAAGGTCGGGACTGCACCGAGGAGGCCGGCTCCGCTGTGAGCGACGAGCAGAGCAGCGGCACACTCAGCAGTGCGTATCCATCGGACGCTCTGATTGGCTGCGCACAAGGCACAGTCAGGAAGGCAGGAGCTCTGGCTGTGAAGAACTTCCTGGTTCATAAGAAAAACAAGAAGGTGGAGCCTGCGACAAGGCGCAAGTGGAAACACTACTGGGTTTCTCTGAAAGGTATGGCTCAATCAATTTACATCTTATGTAATCTAAATAATTATAACAACGATTAAAAAACAGTGATTTATTACTGAGATAAAAATATTAGGGAAAACGTTACCAAAACTTTTACTTTAAAAAAACAACTGCCCTGCCACAATGTCACAAGATAAACATCTACACCTGACCTGTTTAATCTCCCACTCTCTCCCTCCTGTTAGGCTGTAATCACATCAGTCGTAACACAGTCCATGCCCTTGGTTGTCACCTCCACTGTCCTCTCTCTCCCTCTTCTGTGTGTGGCCCCACATTTCTTCTCCTCGGCCTCATCACAATTTAATTTTACGCCGGCATCCGTGTCTAATCCAATCTGGCCCTTGTGAAACGCGCAAGATACAGCATCTGGGGCTGCATTCCTGCCTGCCTCCTGTCCTTTACGCCCAACCCCCTAAAAACAAATACAACCGACTGTCCCACAGTATTTGTCCTGACCTATTGTTATGCATTCGTGCCAATTGTAAACAATGTAGGGCCCATTATTTAACTTATTTTGTTAACACCAATTGCAATGTTTTGCTCATTTCAATGGGGAATGTAGTAATGTAAGTAATGTGGCATCCATCTTTCTCCTTCTGGATTCTTCAAGGGTGCACTCTCTTCCTGTACGAGTCCGACTGTCGCTCTGGGATCGACCACAACAGCGTCCCAAAACACGCGTTGTGGGTGGAGAACAGCATCGTCCAGGCCGTACCTGAACACCCCAAGAAAGACTTTGTCTTCTGCCTCAGCAACTCAGTGGGAGATGCTTTCCTCTTCCAGGTGAGAGACACTGCTATTAAAAACCAACTTAGGGGGAGGGGGAAATGTACTGTTTATAACAGCGGTTTTAATTAATTGTCAAAAACATGATGGAGGTCCTCGGTTTTTCAGTCGTTTCATTGTGTTTTGGGACGACACAAAGTCATCAGATCAACAGGAGAGAGAGAGATGGCTGAATATCAAAAGCTACTCTTTTCCCCTGTGTGTGTGTGTGTGTGTGTAGCCGAAAATTACATGACATTTAGCCATGTGTGGGAGATAAGCCAGTCGTGGGTCCGTGTGTTTGTTTTATGTCTGACATGTTTAAAGGCCACACTGTCACACTGTGACAGTGATCCACCACAGTGACCATTGTGTAAAATGAAAATGTGTCTATTTATATTCATGGCAGCTGTCCACGTTTGACATTCAGTCAAAACATGGGAAGATAAGTAACAAATTGATGATGAGATTATAATGACCACCCTCTGGCGGAGGCTAATAGTGGGACTCGTACTTCAATTCTCTGAGCTGCCAGTTTCTTAATCTGGCTATTGTTGCCTGTTTTAGATCGACTTCTTCTTCGACTTGTGATTTTTTTTTTTCTCCCTTTTTCCCGTCTTTGGTCAGACGTCGGGCCAGACAGAGCTGGAAAACTGGATCACGGCGATCCACTCCGCTTGCGCTGCCGCTCTGGCTCGGCAGCACCACAGGGAGGACACGGTGCGACTGCTGCGGACCGAGATCCGCAAGCTGGAGCAGAAGATCGACATGGACGAGAAGATGAAGAAGATGGGAGACATGCAACTGTCCACCGTCACCGATGCCAAGAAGAGGAAGACCATACTGGAGCAGGTACGGAGCAGGGACATTGATGATAGATGCGCGAGAAATAAAACGTACTTACCTTGCGTGTGATGTTAATCCGAACCAGGTTTGTGATCTCATCCGAGTGTCTCCGGTTGAGTTGAGTGAAAACACCTAAGGGCCTCTACAGATGCACATCTTTGTACCTTTTGAACTGCACTGATGCTCTCACACGGCGATATCTCAGCACTCCATCATCTTTACTGCGTGGCGTCATGCAGACAAAATGTGCTCGAGCAGTACGTGCGACGACAGATGTTCTCAAATATTCCGACTGGTTCTCGTCAATAAACACCAGCCGAGTGAGGCAGAATGCTGAGCGTTCGCCGCACATGTTGAAACGCATGCGATGCACACATTACCGCGCAGGTGAGCTCGCTCTCGCTAATCCCTCCATGTTTAATAGCTGTATTGAAATGGGCCGCAGCTGGAATCTCAAAGCTCTCCTAGCATCAGGTTTGATCACTCTCAGTGGAACATGGGGTATGGCTTTAAACCCACTCCTGCATGTCTGGAGCTGCTGCCCGAATGTTCAAGCAGCATCGCATGCAAACATTTGCAAACATAAGAATGTGCGCACTTGTGTGAGCAAGCCTCTGTTTCTTTGTACGTCTGTGTGGTGTTTGCTTGATAGTCAATAAAAAGGAAACAATATTACATAATAAAAGCACCGGGAGGCGGTTAAACCCAATCACGGCAAAATGCTTCCCATTTCCGAGAAAACATTCAGATTTTTTGCTTTTGATTGCCTTCTACAAAGACACGTTTGAATTGTGGGATCAAAGGAGTAAAAAAAAAAA
>CAEMYA010000025.1:1457142-1473557 GCA_903131615.1 Diplodus sargus | reverse complement strand
AAAAAAAACTGAATTTGAGTGGTCTATTATATCATTATCTGACGTCTTTCAAGATCAGTATCTGGAACCACATTAATCTACTAAATGAGTTTACAGAAATAGACTGGCATGGGTTTTAATGTTGAACAAAACAATCAAAGAAAGAGCCGTATTCATTTTGTATTAACTCCTTGAACAAATAGGTGAAGGCAGGAATCAGTGCAAATTAAGTCTAGATTGTGTTTCATTGCGAATGTGTGTGTGTGTCACTGTGTTCCACCTCCCACGGCCCACCCTGCGATACATTGCACATAGCACAGCGGGTCGGTGACTGGTGGGGGTTGTGTTGGTGAGTAATACCTCTCCACAGGGGCTTCAGCGCTCCCACTTCTCACTCCTCCTGAAACGACCAGCTAACAAAGAGTGATCTTTTCTACATATTTTATCTTTTTTTTGTTTTGTTTTGTTGTTGTTGTGGATGTCTTTATCGCTGTTTAATCAGTGGCCAAACCTGGAACCATTCCATGGATAAATCTGGGACTAAGTTGCATAATCATAAAATCCATCCTTTTTTTTTATTCATCCTTCCCCTCTGTTAGATCTTCCTGTGGGAGCAGAACTTGGAGCGGTTTCACATGGATCTGTTCCGCTGTCGCTGTTACCTGGCCAGTCTGCAGGGCGGCGAGCCCCCGAACCCGAAGCGCCTGCTGGGTTTTGCTTCACGTCCGACCAAGCTGGCCATGGGACGGCTGAGCATCTTCTCCGTCTCTTCCTTCCATGCACTGGTACGGTCAAAAAAAAAATAAAATCCCCACCCACCGTCATGCACGCACGTTTTTTGGTACTCTTTTTTTTGCATTCCGCTTAATCCAAAATTCAAATACAGTCCCGTGTGCCTCTACATGTTCCAGGAGGCATTGCGTGAGAGGGTTCCCAATAGCTGACCTTCAATACCGGCCCGGCTTGTAGAGTGGGTGTGTTTATCTGGCTGTTAGAGCGAGCCTCTTGTCGCATACTGTACGCCTACTGAAAGCAAGAATTTCTCCTGACAAATGTGCAGACTAGTAGTCATTGCACGTTGCCTCGGGTTAAAACACAGTGGAACTTACCGAAGGTTGCATAATGAACACCCCTACACCTGTACCTGCCATGTGAAACTTTTTTTTCAGAAATCCTGTGCAGCCGGTCCTGAAGTAGCTTGACTAAAAAGTTGTTGTTTTTTTTTTTTTAAGGATGTGCCAGAATCTTCCCGGGTCTAAGTGGGGTAAACTTATGTGTAAGCTCGAAAGAGATGCAAGGGTTAGTCATTGAAAGCAAACATCGTGACACAGTCCTTGTTTTTGTTTTTTGGGGTAATTCTTGACGACATTTTGAAGCTGTTACTTTTCATTAGAAGCAGCCCGCAGTAAAGGTCGCTGCAGCTGTGACATAACTGGTTTCTATTGAGCCTCTGCTGCATTCTTTCAGTTGTGGATTTTGACCCTGAGAGTGTGTTGTAAAATTAATTGAATTTACTCTGAGGGAAAGCAGTTTGACTTCTGCAACGGGCTGTTCTCAGCTGTGACTCCCAGCAGTGGAAACAAAGTTGAAAATGAGATGACAATTCAAATTCTAACCTTAAACTAGAGTATGACTGAAATCTATATTAGCGTTCTATGAAAATATGAACCATACAAAATGTAGAGAATTGCACGTCCTCTTTTCCTTGTAAGGACACTTACAGAGAGACAAGTGCTCTCATTCACATACCTGCACACACTGTCCTCCAGCAATCAGACAAACTGTCCTCACGTTGACAGCTTTACCTGTGGCTAAAAGCCAAGTCTTTACCTCATTGCTCTGCACCTTGCACTTGTTGTCACCTTGAGCACTCCAAGAATGTACGGAATGAATCGCCGGCATTTAAAGAATAATACACACGCTGGCGTGCCAAATATCATCCGGGAAACAAAGAGCAGAGCTGCATCTCTGTAGACCTGTTTTCTACGAGCGGGCCATCAGATACACACACACACACGCACACACACACACACACACACATCAGAGGTTGATGGTGTTTTTTTGTGATTGGTGGATCAATACGAACTCTGTTAGTAAGCTGCCATCCCCGAGGCACTTTCCCACAAACAGGCTTAACACTCTCTGCTCTGTTGACCCCCCCCCTTCCTTTTACTGCCTACACCCTCACTTCCTTTGTCTCTCACTGTGTTTCCTGCTCCATCTCCCTCCGTCTCTCCTTCTCCTTATCTGACTTATTCTCTTCTCGGCTGTGTTGCCGCGCACTGTCCTCCGACTCTGTTATCCCATCTCTGATCCGTCCGCGTCACATTTTAAAATTGTGTTGTTGCATTAGCCAAAGAACCTGTTAATGATTTTATGAATGATTGTAGAAATCATTTTTTGAGAACAGTCATACATTTACCACATGTAAAATCACAATATAATTACTGAATTAATTGTGAAACTAAATGAGAATAAAATGCATCGGCAGAATAAAGAATATGTGTTTTTAAATAATTTATGAAATACAAAAGCATTCAAATGAACCTATTCATATTTTCTAATTAATTATCCTCTCTCCCAACTCTTGGCTGTTTATGCTCTGTGACAAAAGGAATTTCTTTCATTCTTTTACTTTTTTTTATTATCCACAGAAATTCACACAGTAAGGGTTGTTATTATCCATCGCCAAAAGAGACATCAAAACCGACTGTTGAAAGGCCTCTCGCAAGAATCTTACATAATACGACTCCTGAAGACAGTTTGACCTATTATGTTTGACATGTGTGTGTCTCAGAGGCAGTGACTTGTTAGGAGGACGATAAGCACACCCCCCCCCCACGCAAGTATAGTATGTGCTACAGCGCATACACATACACGCGTCAAAAGTATATGTTTGTGTAACATATAGTGAGTCAGAGCTGCTCATAGCTCGGTAGGTTTGATGTGAATTAACCCAGAAATGCCAGGAGTGGTTTCTCGTCGAATATGTAGTAGGTCATCGAAAGGGGATGGGAGGTTGAAAGTGCTCACGATGGGCCATTAATCTACATAGTGCGCCGTTGAGAATGTGTTTTCATGTGTTGGTTATGTTTTCCATGCCTGCGTGTGCATATGTATGTTTGACCCATTTCTGAGTGACTCATAACAAAACACAGACAGTCACTGCTGTCGGCGTGCAGTGAACATACATTGTCTCCCACCCTCCCTTACTTGTGTTCATTCGGAGCCATCCCAGTGGCTCGGTTAGTACAAATAATGAACTTACATCAACAAGATGAGCAGCAATTGTCAGCTGTCCTTATGTTTTTGGACTTACCTTGAAAATCAAATCTATTACATGAATAAAAAAAAGTGCTGATCTAAAAAGTATTTCTCTACAAAGTGTTTGGATTGCCGTACGATTCTATAATTCAGCTGTGATTGTCATCGTGACAGGTGTCGGCCCGCACCGAAAGCAGCATCAGGAAGCGGAACCAGGCCATGCCTCGCACCTTCAGTAAGCGCCGCAGTCGTTTCTCCTCCCTGTGGGGCCTCGACACCACCTCAAAGAGGAAGACCACGGGGCATCCGTCCATCAACCAGGTTTCTCTTCTTCGGTCTTTTGATTGTGTGGCGTCTAGTTGTAGATGTATTAACTACTTGATGATAACAGCTTGTCACTGTGTTTGACATATTCGAATGCGGTTGAACTGATCCGTCCTCTGTGTGGTTGCAGGTGTTCGTTGATGGCATTGAGCCGGTGAAGAAGCCACTGGAGCGCATGTTCGAAGACTCGGCCAGTGAGAAATCTGTAAGAGCTCAGCCATCATTACTAGATAGCAAAATACAAATGTCCCATTATATATTAACGATTAAAATAGAATGGTGTCCTCTATGACACTTTTAGATGTGTTATTTTGCATTTGCCCTCTTTTATTTTCAACCAAGATTAACTGAATTCAAAGTGCTGTATCGTGGGCAGCTGGACTGGTTTCTTGAAGACGTTTCACTTCGCTGGACTTGTTTCAGTTCCAACAACTGGACGCGTTTCAGTTTCTTGAAGACATTTCACCTCTCATCCAGGAGGCTTCTTCAGTTCTAACTAAAAAAACAGAACTGAAGAAGCCTCTTGCATTTCCTCTTGAAAGAGAGCTGAAACGTCTTCAAGTCCAGTTGCCTGGGACACAGCATTTAGGATTACCGAGTCCAGGATGACTGACAGCCTTCGTCAACGAGATTAACTAAAAACTCAAAAAAATGTTTGCTGTTGAAAGAGTTGGGTGCAAGTAGGCCCGAACTTGTCTCCATTTCCGTTGTGGTCCCTGCCCATCCTGCAGCCAGATACAGTGAATGTTTCTGTCTATACAGCTATAACCTTCCTGAACCTTCCTCCTCCCTGTCTTAGTTTGGCATTCACTACAGAGAACCAGAGTTTATGTAGCTGTGGGCTTATTCCTTGTCATTGTTTGCGTTTCTCATAAAGCCAAGATGAAAATCACTGGGGCATCTAATGAACCTTTGTACTTGTATAATGGGTTACGGGGCTTCTACGGACCCCGAGGCCAGTACCGTGGCTGGATATTCCACCTCCCTCTCGCTTAACTGAGATCCTTTTGGTGCTCTGGCTCTTCATTTGCAGAGGTTATCTGGGGAAAGCACAAAATCCATGAACCCTTCTGCATCAGCGATCATTTCGTCGAGTTCATTTTCAAGTCCCCGCTTTAATGTTATCACACAGGAGAAAGGGGAAATTTGCAGACCATGAAAATTTAAAAGCAGCCGAGTCTCCTCCTTGATGGCATCAGATGATCTCTTGATTTTATCCGTTACCTTAGCAGACTTTGGATCCATCATTGCTTTCTCATTGCTCCCACCGCTGACCGCTCGGCGTCCTAGTCAGAAATAAAGCTATTATTCGTACTCTCTACCTTTTCATCACGTCAAACACTATTCTCAGATTTGCGTTGACAGATTCCCATTTCTTTTTTTCCAGTCGCTCCAGGCAATTCCAACTCCATCAGCGTCACGGGCTATCGACCGGAGGGATATTTCTGTCCGCTAATCCCGCTGAGACAAATTTGATCTGATATGTTCAGATCATTAGCTTTCTGATGTCTCAACAAATTATGCAGACATTCGCTACCAAAGGACTTTGGCGGTTTCACACCATCTGCTCTCTGTCGTATTGACCGCAATTTACAGACAATTACATGTAATGAACAATATTTGAAGAAAGAAAAATCGATTATCCGTGCCACATTTCTAGTAGAACCTTTTTTTACAGCCTGTTAAATGATGGATTTATGTGAACTGTAAGGGAAAAAGTCCAATTACCCATGGGTTGTGCAAGGACAAGCATACCAGCTCCATATTTTATGAGAACTGGTAGAAGGCAACAGAGATGGAGGGGGGTGGCGGGAGAGAAAGGCCTCTGTCTGAACTCAGTAGATAGAATAAAACTCTGCCGCACTAACCCTCTGTGACTGCGGAGGCCCTCAGTGGCACCATGGGAGATTGATTTCCTTCCACCCACGTCCAGCTTCAGCCGGCAGGGTATGAGAATGACAGTAAAGAAATGCACAGGCTCTTCGCTTTGTTGCGAGACAGACCCGGAAACGCTGCATCAGTGGCGGTCAGCATCTCCAGCGAGGTTTATTCCAAATGTTCACATCTGATGGCCTTGCCCCACTTTAATTCTCTGTTTGTTTTGGGGGAATCCCACTGCTGGCAATGAAAGGGGATCAGAGAGAGGAAGAGAGAGACTAGTGAGCCCCCCCAACCCCGCAAGTAGAGGCATCCTAGATGGGCCAGGAGGGGAGCCAGATGGTGCTGAGCAGGGCTGGGGAGTTCAGGGAGTTGAGGGGAGGTACTAGTTACGGGCCCCCCGGTCTGTTCTCTGTCTGAGAAAATGTGTGTGCGTGTGTGTGTTTGTTGTGTTTGTTTTCCTTTATAACTCTATGTGTCTGTATTTTGTTTGCGCATGTGAACATGCGTGTTTGTTTGTGCACACAAAAACATTCTTTTGGATATAGCGCGCTCCCTCTGTCTCCTCCTGTGTCTCGCTTTAACTCCTTCCAACACAAAACACACACACACACACACACACGCACACGCTTCATTTAAACAGGGACCACCAGGCGGGATTGTTAACAGTCAGCAGATTGTATGGCGCGAATGTGAGATGGGGAGGAGGGGAGATGATGGAGCGATGTGCAGATAGAAGGGAAGGGGCACCAGAAGGAGAGGCAGTGATTAGCGGGGGGCGGGAGGGCGAGCGAGGAATGAGAGAATAAACGAGTTTGTGGATGCTGTTACCTGAAAGGATTAGATAAGGTATCAGTGACAGGCAGCGTGAGGTCGAGCGGCGAGGCTGACGTGGCTGCCAGATTGTCCGGGGTCAGGCTGATGGGCTTAAAGGTTACAGACCGCGGTTTGGACGGAGTGCACACGCGCCCGTGAAGATGCAAATGCACACAGATATGTAACACATACCTAGGGCAGGGCGACGAATGTATCAAGAGGCTCTCTAATCAACACAAATGAATTAGATTTTGTAATCAGATCTCCCGCTGCTTACGGACCACCGCCAGTTATCATCACATTAGTCTAATCAATTTCATCAATCTCTTTTTGCGAACGAGAGGAGACATAATGAAGAATTAGGAGGAATATGAATATGGTTCACTTATCTCTCTGGATCTCATTCTTCCCTCAACTACAACTAAATGGTTTTCATAGTAACTTTGAATATGTTATTGGGTGCCTTTCTGATTTCACTGAGCGCAAAGGCTACTGAAACACGTATAAACCCTTGCGCGTGTGCTTGTGTTCGTCTTTCCAGAAGGAGAGAGAGAGCTCGGTGAAAAGCATTCCCCAGCAAAACGTAGACAGCGACATCTGGGTTCCGGACTACCTGACTCCATCTTGGGTTTGCCTGCCGAACAACCAACCCGTCCTGGCCATCATACAGCCCGGGGAGACGGCGCTGGAAGTCCTGAGCACCACCTGCAAGGTGGGTCTTCGCCGATAGCATTGCTGGAGGCCATTAAGAAGCTCCTAGTTTGCTGTATATGGGTGATAACTGCAATTGCAGAAGTGCAAACCTCATGCACTTCAGTACTTGTGCTAAGAGTGCTAGTACAGACACACAAAAATGCCCCAGCAAAACAGGTGACAGTCAACAGCTGCTCAGAATGCAAATGATTTGTTTAAACAGGTTTGTCAAACACACGCATTTGAGTAGTCAGTCTCATAAAACTGCACACAGAATAATAAAACTCTTACTACGATGGTAAAGTGTGTGGACAGCTTAAGACAGGCAAACACGTGAAAGGCAACGTTTTTTTTTTAAGATCAGTTCGGTGTAGCAGGAAAACAATAATTAGAGGCAGAGTGTCAGATTATTTTAAATGTCAGACTGAGGAGTGATTCTGAGAAAAACGACGCGATGCCGTCGCTTCTGGGAAGGCAGAAAACGTGAACCCTATAGACGACGACCTATCAGACCGACGGTGTCTCAGATCTCTTCTCACAATCCTGTATACGCGGCATATTACTGTCTCGCACGTCTCTCTCCACTTCATCTCCTCCTCTCCCTAATTGGTCCCAGCCAGAGACGCACTCGAATAATGATGCCTAATCGTACGTATACGTTCCACTAAAGAGTCTGTTGAAACACGCAGCTAGAGTATAGCTGATAGACGTGTGCCTATGTGTGGGCGTTTGCGTGCATAAATGTCATAGAAATGTCACGAGGAAGTGGAGCGTCTAATTCATGGTCCCTGTGTGTGACATCTGTGTATATATATACGTGGATTCCATACATGATGGGATACATACATCTGTGTGACATTTTGTCAGGGGTTTATAATGAGCTATAAAGTCCAGGAACTGTGTTTTGATTGTTGAGGTTACAGTATTATTCGTGTGAAGAAGGCTTGGCTTCGAAATTGCAGGAAGAGCAAACCGCATGTAATTAGAAGGTTTGTCTTTTGTTTTGGAAAGGAGAATGAAGGATTGCTCATTTGACATTCCGCCAACGCGCCTTTTTTTCTTCATTTGCTTCCAGACCCACAAGATCGACCCGTCCTGCCACTACGTGCGCTTGAAGGTGTGGATTGACAACCAGATGCTCTTTTATGTTCCCAAACTTGAAGAGGACATCTCGGATCTGGTGAGAAAACATACGCCGCTGTATTTACGTAAAGCGAATATCCAAATTTTGGACAGTCAAACGCACACTCACAGCAAATAAGGAAAGATAAAAGATGGCGTACAGTTATTTCACTTTTCAGCTTTTCAGTCTCAGCTGATACAGAGTGTCCCATTTGGATTTTCGGGGTCATCCCCTTATTATGAATTAATTCCTGTGTCTTCTACTGGCAGAGCTGGATGCGAGCTTGTGCATGTTTTATGACTCGGTTGCACATTTGATTTGCAATGCATTCAAAAAAATTCCCAGGATGCAAAAGACGCTTCATTGCGTATCCTGTAAATTATGCAAAACAGCATCCCGAGTTTATTGTGTGCACTGTGAACTGTACGCATCTGTGTGTCCCCGTTTGTAATTTTCTTGTTATTCATATAAAACAATCACCCACACTGAGCAAGACCTCACCTCCACCTCCTCCTAATTCAGCCCCCGCAGCGAATTCTTTTTGCGACGCTGCTTTGTAGGTGATGCGCTGAACTCCATCACAAAGCAAAGTCATTGTATAACTCGCTCTTTTTCCTCAAGAGGCCTTTTTATCTTCCGGCTTTGATCGGTGACTCATTTCACCCTCTTTCATCCTCAGTCTATGATACTACATTATTATTGTGGACTTCTGTTCCCGTCTGTTGCTTCATACACACAGCTGTGTCTATGCGCTCGGTCAAAGCCTTGTCTGAGCACCTACGCGCTTCTCAGACTTGACCTGGATTTTGACCCTCGCATGTGATTGCTCTGTTAAGGAGCCTGAATAATACATGACTCTATCTATTCTTTATTAAGAGCCATAACATGACCTTGAACCTTCCTCCATCCAGCAACACTGCTCTCCTTCCACTCCCCGCCAATTAAATATCATTTTCTTGTGTTTGCAGCTTTACAAAGAGATTGAGATTTGCCCCAAAGCGACCAAGGTGATCCAGTTTGACAAAGCCGAGTCCTGCAGCATTGGATATGGTACGTTGAACTAGACTCGGTTCATGTCGCACTCCTAAAGTTCTGAATGAAATCGATTTCAGAATTGAACTTAACTGAGTCATGCTTTGTTAATGACCAAAGAAGGGTGACCTAATGTGAGTGCATTTTGCCTTAAGTGGATCTAATTGCTCGGCTGTTATGCTGCAGCAGTGCACGCTGTCAAATTGAGATATTTCAATGTGGAAGAAAAGGATAATAACTGAATCTCTCTCTGTGCCATCTACGTTTGTAGGTTTTTCTGTGGCGGTTATAGATGAGGATGGGATGCAGCAGCTCCATATTACTGAAGTGAAAGCGGAGGGACTTGCCTCAGCCAAAGGTACGTGCTTTCTTTTTTATGAGCAAACATGATGTGTGTACATTTGCTGAGTATTCAGTGTCGTGGGAGTTGAAATTCAGACATAGAAGAGAAAACAAACAAAGCAGCACAACAATCTATGACAATTAGCATAGTTGAATCTGGGTGCAGTAACAATGGGGGTTATGTAAAGGGGGGATGTGGAAGCTGGGTGCATATTTCTTCCTTGAGCTGACATTGCACACTCACCAACTAATCACCTGACCTGAGAAACACCTGATCCCGCACGACTTCTTATCACTGCAGCTTTGTGTTACAGCTTTGCATCCGCTGCTGAGCCAGCAAAGTTAAATGCCTTTTGTTTGAGAAAGAAGGTGGGTGGCTTAGGACAGAACAGAGAAGAGGTGAAGACAAAGAAAATGCTCAACTTCTCTTTCAAAGGGGTTGGCTTGCAGAAATATGGAAAGAGACACTCTTTTTATGCCCTTTTCAAGATTTACGAGGCAATCAACTCGGGATCGATTGATTGTCTGCCCCACTGATCACCAGATAAGATGATAAATTCAATGCAAAATAAGTAGTAACTAAAGTTAGAAAGGACAATATTTGCCTCTGAGTTGTAATGGAGTGTAAATATAAACTAGTAGAAAATTGATATATTTCAATAAAGTACAGGTGCCTCAAAATTGTACTGATTTTTTACTGCAAATGTATACCAGTTTCAAATGCAGGTTATTCCCTTTGTCAGGAAGTTATATGTCCAGCCATGTCTGATTGTTGGTTGGTTTGTCAGCAGGTTTACACATAAACTGCATTTCCAGATAAAGGTATTGATCCAGGAATGATCTCTCATCATGAGATAGGGTGTCAGACATGTTTAGCTGGCTGATATCTATGAGTAAGGATGTGGATCTGAATAGAACCAGGATCTAGCAGATATTATATATGTTTCAGTATGTATATTGGATTCAGCTCGGTTGAATCAAAGGGGGACTGTTGGGGGTTTGTGGAGGTCCATATGTGCTCTACTAAGTGCAGTTCTAGTTGGAGTCTGAAATTGGTGTCAGTATCGGTCCTGAAAGAAAACCTGAAAACGGTTGATTCCTACAATCAACATCAATTTAGAAATGCAGTCCACTCTACATGATAGGAACCAGAGACTCCAAAACAGAAAAACAGATCAAACCATCTTTACAGACTTGAATCACCTACACACTGTATTTTTCAATCTGATGTTGGCTGGCTTTTATCCTGCAGACGGGATCATGTGCCAAAACCTAGATCCACTAAACGAGAAAGAGAACAAAGGTTCCATCAGAGTTTTGAATTTGTGGCTTTCGTCTCCTTCGTGAGAGCAAAGAAGAGAACCAGCACACCTTTGTCTGCATCTGGCCGCGGCGCAGAGATCGACCCCCATTCATGTGCTCCTATCTTTTAACGCAGCCTAATGGGTTTGAGAAACACGCGGCCGCTCTGTAGATACAACACTAATGTATAGAAAATAACACGGCCCACTGTTGTGCCCCGCGGTCAGACCAAGGTTACTCAAGTGTGAGATTGTGTCCTCGAGCGCATTAGCAATCTAAAAAAGCTGCTAGCTTAGCAGGCTGCCAGCAGCCGGAGGACACAGCTGTACCCCCTCTCCACCTCTGTGTGTGAGTCGAGATAGAAAAAGCTTGTGGCATCCAGACAACACATTGCGTCTTTTTTCGGATTATTACACTATATTTTTTGCTGAATCACAGAATTAAATATATCAGGCGCGACATATTAAGTCCACGTGTATGCTGGGGGGACGGGCCCTGTGTGGGCGTGCATGTGTTTTACTCCAAGTGAGGAGAATGAATGGGGAGTGAAAGAGATCACGCTACAGTTTCTGCAGGGTATATGCAGAAACCAGGCCAGCGCTGGACAAGGAGCCCCAAAGGCTCTTTTCTCCATCTCTCTCTCTCTCTCTCTCTCTCTCACTGTAATTCCTGCTCCCCCTTCCTCCCCCCCTGCAGAAGCAAACACAAAGACACATGCATGCAATACACACCCACACACAGACACACACACACACACGTAGCAGTATTTGGCCAGAGGGGTTATCTCTCTCTGTCCAATAAAGACTCTGCTACAGCTGACATTTCACATCCCAGACAACTAGGTCATAACTCTGGGCTAAATGTGCGCCTTGTGTGTCCATACATGTAGCTGTGTGTGCGTCTGTAGCATTAGGAAAGCCGTATCACAGCATGACGGCTGTTACTATTACGGCAGACAATAAAATAAAATTAGACTGAAGTCAGGGGAGTGGATAACAAGCAAACGTGCTTAGTTGTGACTGTGTTAACAGGACCAAAACCCTTCGTCTTAGTTAATTCTGCAGGTGAGACTGCAGTCACATCTCCTATACAGCTGTCACAACCAATCAGGTTTATTGGGCGAGGCTTCCCGCTTAACTGGCGGGCTGATTGAGTGCTAATTTGCAATTAGCGGACCCTGGCACAGGTGGTCAAGGGGGAGGGCCTAACCGAAAAAAAAAAAAAGGGCCTCAGTCTGAAGCTGTGTTCCAGTCGTGTCTGTGGTTTTCATGTACAGTGCAACGTATAGTGTATACATGATGACAGGACAGGAATAGACAAGCATTGCACCCTCCTTCTTAAGCCCATCCAGTCTTGTTAGATCAGTATTTGCCTCAAGCGAACAAGCACAGAAGGATACATTTTTCATGTATGGGAACACATTAGAGTCCCAACATGTCTGACTAGCCAGCGAGTATGGCACTGGAGTTCTGTTTGTGTAGATTATTGTACACGTTAAGAGTCTTAGAGTTTATGGCCCACAGGAAAGCTGCTGTGTTGGACGGTGTTTTGTTGTTTTGTCACAGCCCGTCAGCTAATTTTTCCCCTTACTGTGCGTTGCTTTTATGGCTGTGTTTTTTCGCAATGTCTTTTTTTTTTCCACTTTAAAGGACACATCTGCAATTTTCAGCAACTAAAATGTCTTGCTGTCCCCCAGGTTTGAGAGCAGGGGATGAGATTCTGCTGTTGAACGGGAAACCTGCGTCTGCCCTCCAGATGGATGATATGAGGGCTGCGTTTGAAAACCAAGCGTTGACCTTGAGCGTCAGCACCCTTCCCCAGCTGGACCCGCGGGTGCTCTGCACCCTTCCGCCCCGTCGCTCCGACGGGGAGCAGGACCCTGCCACGGACATCTTCTCCCAGGACCAAGGTAAAGCTTCCCGTCCTGTGTGAACAAAGTTGTGGATACACTGCACGGGTTATAAGTTGTTGTTGTCATTATTTGTGATTGGAACAAGTTCCATTAGATGATGTATGCAAACCTCTAGTGTCCCCTAGTGACAAATATAATGATACCATGACAAAAAGAAAAAATGGAAAGAGAAAACCCATACAACACATTTTTGATTTTATGAAATGTGAATATTGTATTGTTTTAAACACATTGTATGAGGAAAAAATAAAAATATCGATGCTTACGATGACCTCATGCTATCTTACATCCTCTAAGCCACTAACTTTCTGTGGTGGAAAAAAAGGGAGAATGCAGATGGCGATCTTTGTAAGCAGAGGGTGAATAGGGCGATCTGCTAATTATGCGCGGACACTGTCTGCTAACCAACCTGCAGGCAGCCGCCAGCTTTCCTCTGACCTGCTCGTTTTATCCGTGCAAGGGCACCATTTGTATTCCTTTTATAAATTGGGGCTCGCAGTGCACAGGCTGACAAGCTGGCATTGTTTATACAGAGACTCAAGAGCGGTATGAATATTAATAAGAATCCTTCAGCGGTGCCGAGCTGTCATTGTGTAGGATACGCCATACGCAGAGGGTCAGATGGAGAATGAAAAACACTTCAGCGGCCAGATGGAGGTTATCAGTGATGTCATGCTTAAGAGGAGACGGTGTATGTGAAAGGCCTTTAACTCAGAGGAGGCAGTAAATTGGACATTTCTTAAGGATACAGGCAGAATAATAACCAAGTTAAAGGTTCAAGGTGAGTTGTTTGTCATTATGCAACACAGGATTGCATAAGAAATGAAAGTCTGTAAACTCCTTCATGCTACACAAACATTTATGTACATATATTCTTTAAAAAGTAGTCTATACACCCAGCAAAAAAAATTCTGAAGTATTTGTGTCTGGGGAGTGTAAACAGCAACAACCAGATGGTGATGATAACATGGTCGGCTCCGAGCATCAATGACACCTGCGGTGTCCAACTCTGCAGTATACATCATGTCGTATTTTTGATATCATTATCAAAAATGGCTACCTTGGACACAACATTAAAGGAGGAAGTCTAGAGATCCAAATACATTAGAGCAGGTTGAGATGTGGATTTTTTTACTGACACGCAGTAACTCTCTGTTGACCTCTGTCCATTTTTTTTTTCTCTACAGAGGACATCCTGGATGATGTGTCGGGGTTGACGGTGAATAGCCCAGATGAGAGTATGGAGGAAGGACATCGGGTGATCCTGCAGAGCCCTGGAGGTCATCTGGAAGACAAAACCTGCATGGGGACCGGACAGAAGGTAGGACACTGCAGGCAAAGACGCAACTTTGATGTTGCTGGGAGACGTTCAGAGGTTGTTTTTTCCTCATGTGATACTTGTGACCTTTTACACAGAGGCTGTTTTGGGACAGAAAGCACTTAAGAAGTCCAACATGCATGCACACACGCTGCTTTGAAGTTTCTTCTTAGTACATTTTTAGTCAAACTCAATGATTGATCCATGCAATACATATGAAATCGTAATCATATTTTTATATGAATAGCAAATTAGTTTTTATATAGTGCTGACAACAAGAATACTACAAATCTACATTGCGGTGTGTTCAGTAGATTGTGTGTGTGTGTGAACTTTTCAGTGGTAGCAGACAACAGGTGTGTGTGTGTGTGTGTGTACGCGGGCATGGGTCTGTGCGCGTGTGTTCTGCAGCGCAGAGATGGAAGCAGACAGGTGAGTGAAAGAGCGAGTGAGCGGCGTCACTTTCTAATTAAGATTACGTCTGGTCTGATCAGGGTCGGCGCTGTGATTGCTGGGCCTCGCCTTGTGCCAGTCGGTCTCCCTTGGATACGGTTGTCACTTCCATTACCATGGCAATGTCTGATAAACAGTAACCACCGGAAACATTTTCTTTTTGTATCCCTCCATCGATAGCCCAGATATGAACAAAAAGATGAGGAAAGGGCAGGGAAGGCGCCGTGCTCTCTCTTGGATATGTGTCAGTGAGCTTCAGTCTCGAGGGAGAGCTAATGGGTGAGGTCAGAGCCTGCTCCGGTCTAGACGAAGTCCTGTTAGGCAGCAACGGCTCTTTGACTCCAATGTGCCATTATTAGTTGGAAGTATTAGTATTAAAAGATGAGAGTGAGAGCGACGGACGGGGTTGCCATGGTGGCTGGATTGGGACGAGAGGTCTGCTCAAGTCTCGTCTGGTGTACTTGATGTGGAGAAAACATTCAGCAAGAGTGAACTTGTTAAACTTTTACAGAACAGCTCGAAGCTCCTAATTAACATTTAAAGTCTTCGCTATTTTGAGCACGGCGTTTTCTACAAGCAAAAATAAATCTAGTCAAATCTATTTAAGTGAAACAGCAGAAAACACAAAGCCAGCATAAAATCTTCATGTTACACCTTTTTGATTAGAGTGCGGTTGCATCACTTTAACGTGTTAAAAGCTAATGCAATGTGGTCAGTGCCAGAGTAGCTGTATGTTGTTTTGTGCAGTGATGGGAACTTGTGTTGCATCTTACTTCTATTAAATGAGGGAACATTTGTATATGCAGTGGGAGTAAAAACAGATTTCAAGTCTCTCAGCACAAAATGAATAGGAGTTATACCGCTAGATCCCATGTGTGCGTGTGGTTTTTAGAGGGATAATTTGCCGGATTTGTCGGTTGCTGTTTGTAAACACGCCCGGCTCCAATGGTCGACAGAGAGAGCTGGAAGGTGAGTGACGAGAGGGAGCGGCATTAGCGAAACCAAACCAGCCTATCATAGACAACATCTAATTTTCTGATTGTATCACATTGGGTTTGGTTCTAAGGCGCAAGCAAACACGCTCACATCTTCGCACAGCCCTCCAGATTTTGTGTGAATGCAGCTGAAGTGCGTACTTCAATCTGTCCGCTGTTTGATTCTCCGCTCTGTGGTGTACATGTAGTTCAGCCCCGCCCTCGGTCAAACATACAGAGATCTATATATGATAGACAGAGAGCAGAAGAAAGAATCCCGACCTGTTAGCGTCCTGAACACACCGCCACCGCCATATTCTGTTAGTGGGCCATAAGTAATAATTAAGAGGGATTTTTTTTTTCTTTTACAGCTCTATAGATTGTTTATTTATCTTGCCTATGATGCCTTAATGTTCGGCTTTCTGATTTATTACTAGAGGCTGTTCCATATAAAAAATGGAAGGAAAACAGTGTTAACATAGCTCTGGGAATCTATGATCATCATCTCACCTTTCATTTTCTCACCTCCTGCTCCAATCTGACGTGTGCTGTCTGATTTCTCTCCTAATTTCCATCTGTTGTCTCTCTAGCACTCCCCTTGTCATCTTCCTTCTTTTCTACCCCTCTTTTTCCTCTGTCAAGTGATTTATTGTCATATATGCAGTGCCCATGTCCTGTTTTTCAGACATGACATTCCTTCTCTGTTCGTCCTTTGTGATCATTCTGTCTCCTCATCTGCCATCCTTTGTGCTTTGAACGCTCTGTCTTTTCTCATGTCCTTCCAGTTTCCTGTCCTTCTTTACCCCCATCCTCCCCTTCTTCCTCCTCCCCCTCCTCCTCCTCACCAAACCCCCTGCTGTTCATTACCATAAACAACATGAGGCTGCTGCTGGCTCTCAAGCAACTCTGCTCCCTTAGCTCTCCGGGCAGCCGGCTGTGAGCCCTGACCTGAGCCTGAAGCACTTGGAAGCTTCCTCCATCAACAAAGACAATCCAAACTTACCA
>CAEMYA010000025.1:1390226-1423049 GCA_903131615.1 Diplodus sargus | reverse complement strand
TTTTTGATGATTCCGGCGCGTTTCAAACAGGCCTCCGTGAGCGCAGGATCCTTCATGTAAGCGCGCGTCTCTTGCAGATTCACCAAAACTGGATGTCAGGTCATTTTTATGTGTTATGTTGCCTAATTGGTCCCCTCTGACAGGCCACGCTTTGCTTCTGAGAGTACACAACATGAAAATGTGCGGCATTTATGTGCTTATAAGTTGCAAGCATGTGGCCCGGCCCGGCTGTCAGACGTGGATGCCTACAGACAGAAATGAGGCCTTTGATGCACGAGTGTTTTGATCTCTTAAGTCTTAAATCCAGCGGAGGACCGTTGCCTGCCATGGAGGGGGGGAACATTATCATTCAATCCCCTTACTCATATTTTCCTCTCCTCTCCCTTTTTCTTTGCATCGCGGCATCTCTCTCCTCTTCAGCTTTTTTTTTTTTTTTTTTNNTTTTTTTTTTTTTTCATTTTGTTTGCCACTGCCCATCCTTTGAAGCATCTGTCCTCCTGTGCTATTCATCACCAGATAAGAACCTTTTTGACTGCAAGAAACCAGGGATATGTCTCTCGCGTGGCACTCGATTAAAAACCATTTTCCGAGAAGAGACACAGAAAATGAGGACGCAGCTTTCGTTTCAATGGCTGAAATTAAATCCTGGGCACTACAAGCTGTGCGTTCTCTTTCTCTCCCCGAGCTATTGTAATACACAGTATTCAGTTTTGTATTGTGTTTTTAAATGTCTGTGGACACATTTGTGCTATTGAATGCACATCATTTCATGACAGAAAACACATAAGAGAGGTCAGCATCATGGATTTCAAAGATTTGCACCAGGAAAAACGTGTTTTTTGCCGATCATTTTAAAGTTCCTTTTTATAGATACCACTTCTTCAAAATGGTTCGACAGCAACAAATATTTCTTCACTAAGAAAAATGATGCAGGGAGACTCATTAATTTCCTGTCATGGAGAACTTCCTTCTGGCTGTCCGGAATTGAGAGAGACGGATAAAAAAAATCTATTTTTCTATGTTTTTTTAATTTTTTTTATATGAGAACTAAACTTAATTTTCTTTGTGCTATGCCTGTGACTGTGTAATAGCCTCATTTTAACCTTGATAACAAATTCCACTTGTTCAGCTCCACTTGTTTAAGACTTTGTTGTTCCAAGGGGATGTCTGGCTTTCACTGATACATAAATTCAACCTAATACTCAGCATGAAGAAGGTAGCGGTGGCTTGATATGTAACATGGCATGACTCATGTTTGAATATATGTTAATGTGTACCTCTGTTGCTCTCTCTCAGTATTAAGAAAAGGAGAAGAGAATATGTTTTTCGATATACATCAAAAAGAGGAAATTGCTGAATTATGGCACTTTCGTTAGATTTGTTGTCAGAATCGGTTATATGTCAGCCATGACTTCGGAAAATATAATCTTATCCGCAGTTCCTCTCGGTCAAAACTCCAATCTCCACTCTACTCTCCAACTCAACAACTCACATCTAACGAGATATACATAAGAGCGAGGCTTCTGAGGACTTGTTTCTTTAACGTTGTTATGCAATAAGAATAACCAACGCCAAAAACACGTTATTTTGCCCCAAAGGATTACAATGAGGCCATCTACTGGACCAAATCCAAAACTTTCGGGTAATCCAAAAGTGAAACTTGAGTGAAGCTGAGGCGGCACATGGAGCCTGGCTGCTGACTTCTAGCTAGAGTGCTAGGAGCTCGCTTTCACTCAAAACGATTAGACCTTTAATCACGTGTAACTATAAACCATGATATAATTCAAACAAGTGAGTGATATCAATGAAATCGGTATCATTTGGTACAGTTGCTCATGAATGTCGAAATTTATAGAGATTATAAATAGAGACCAAAACTGTTTATTGCGCCAGGCTGTAAAATTGTTTATTTCGGGTTGTAAAGTTGGGGATTTTAATATTGAGGTCCATTCGAGAAACTGCACTTCTGCGCTGGCTTCAAATTCAGCCGAGGAGGTTGCAGCTTGGTCTGCAGGCAGCCAGGCATAATTAGAGAAGACATTCAGGGCTGTGGCAACGTGTCGGAAAAATACAGCAATCTGTAAAATATACTGGTTGAATGGCCTGTGAGTGCTGTGGAGTACAGATGTGAAAACTACCACAGGGAAAAAGCTCGTACCTGCTGTGTACTAAGTGCATGCATGTTAACATACATAAATACATAATGATAAATCCTTAAATAATTGAATATCTCGACTGTAAATGGAGGAATAGGATTATGCATGCGCACGTAGACGGTGGCAATTGCGAGCACAAACTTCCAATACGTACGGGGATGAGCAACCCGCACACATCGCTCAGTTTTCACCTGAAGTGCCCCAGTGAGTCCTCCAGCTGTCTGTCAACACGCGCTTCTTCCGGCTGCCTCTGGATCCCCTTCACTTCTCCTCCGGGGTCCTGACTCAGCCCCACAGCTGAAACTCCTGCGCGGAATTCAGTCGGCCTTTGAGACTATCTCCCACTTCTCTCTCTCTCTCTCTCCCTCTGCATCTGTTCTCCGCAGGCACAGTGGGACGGGCTGACAGGGCACATTGTTCTTAATAAGACGGACGGCCTGAGGAGAGACTTTGATTTGGACATCATCAGCCTCAAAGAGGACGGCACTGCCAGGGTGAGCGCAGAGGCCCGGGAACAGCCAATTACACCCCTCTCATGCTGCTTCCATGCTGGCTGATTCATTCCATTAAGGCTTCTGTGTGTGTGTGTGTGTGTGTGTGTGTGTGTGTGTGTGTGTGTGTGTGTGTGTGTGTGTGTGTGAAAGAGAGTGAGCTATTGTTGAGATTCTGTGTCCTATAATCCATCCCAAAATTTAGATTTTTTTTTTTTTGGTTTACATGTGTCCGGTAACGAATATCAAGAATGCTGCAACAACTGATTATTTTTCTCCACACTGTGCTTCATCTCGCACTCTTCACATTTTCAAAAGGGTGCTGTGGAGGCCGGCAGCCGCCTCACGAAAAGGTGGATCAAGGTTTGTGGAAGTGCCATGTTTGGCCCGAGCCCCTTATTGTTAACCTCCCCCCCCCGCCTCTTTTCTCACTCAGTATGCCACGCACCTTCCTGCTCCCTGCCTTGTCAACCTCGTTTCACTCCACTGGTTTTGTGTACAGCAACGCCATGTATTTGACATTTCAGTTTTCCCTGTGTTTGGGTCCAGTCATCGCTGCCATGTCTGACACTTGTCAAAACTTTTGTCAGCAGGGGTAGAAAAGTTTTTTTCCATATTCCTTTGTTAAAGTACGACGTAACGGTGCTTCAGTGAAACGTACGTACCTGCAGTTTCACTAAATGTGATGTCGTTCAAGTTTCCTCAGCTGGCTGTGACTGTAAATTTATCCGGCCGATCCTTCATTTTTGCAGAGACTTGTCAGTTCGCCACTTATAATGTGCTGCTCTATTATACTGTCTTCGTACTTTCATGGAAATCATACAGGCCAGAAGTATTTAATTGCAGCCAGGAGGGATCCAGTTAGCAGAGGAGACGACAGCTTAAGTCAAGACTTGCTACAAGAGGAGCAGATTTTCTTTGCTGGCCCTTTTGATTGCGCTGTGTATGATAGGAAGGATATGATATAGGATTTTAACACTCACAATATGTTGAGTACGGTGAAGGTGTCTCGCTAGTCCTGTATTGGTTCCCTGATTTATTTTGAATTGCTGAAGTCTGTCACCATGGCTGGCACATTGTATCCCCCACAACAACTCAGATGTGTGTAAATACTACAGACTCTCAAACTGAAGAACCATTTTATTTATCCTTCAGTTGTGCAGGAGGACCTCGTGATTTATGATTACTTATTTAAGATTCTTCGATTTCTTTTTATTATATATTTTCAAGAATAATTTTGATGATTATCAGGGTCACATTGTGAATTGCAACAATGTTGGAGAGGTTAATCGTGACTTGACATTTTCATATCACTATGCTCGCTTCAATGCAATTTCTGAAGATGTATGCTGAATGAACCTCGTCTTTGTCAAATCATTCTTTCTTTGTCAAACTAAAGATAAACTGCGCCACATTTTTACGTTAGAAATGTCTAAAAAAACGAGTACACCTTCTTGTTTCTTTATTGAGTTGTATCTATACTACATCAGCGTCCAAAATGTTTCCAGCAACGTTCAAACCTGATTTTATACGAGGTAACTGTGTGTTTCATTCGGTCGCTTTTAACCAAAACGTATGTAGAAACAGACGATGACATGTCAGAGAGTGAGGAATGAAGCTGATGCTGATTTGATCTAATCTGTGAGTCGCATCAGATTTTTATTCACGGTTGTTCAGCAATTAAGGACAACAACTCCCATGATCCCACGCTGCTTCACAATGTCATCAAACTTTTGCTTTCAGTGTTTTTGATTGAGCGTGCCTTTAAGCTTAACTATAAGAGCAAACGTATACCCCCTGTGTCCTAATAATGTATGGCTCTTGATTTAGTCTCACAAGATACACTGTAAAAACTTAAGCGCAAACAGAATATTCTTTACTCAATACCTCTGCTTGTCACCTTGAAGCCAATTTGAAGAGCGAGAGAACGAATGTTGAATGTATTCATCCCCTTAAACACGTACCTTACTGTCAGACGTCGGCAAAGTTCTTCCTCTCTGTCTGTCTGTCTCAGATGTCGGACAGACAGGTGTGTAGGCAGGCAGCAGCTGTCAAGGCTCAGAGGCAGTGATTTATACTGTAATTTTAATTCCATTCAGCACTTTCAGCCCTCAGAAGCCTTTCCCTCCCCCAGAGGAAATAACCACAACATGGTAAGAAGTTCACATAAAACGCTCGACTTTATGGTGGTGAAAAATGAATTATCAGTCGGTTGCAGTCGCGTTAGTTCTCGGGCACTGGAGTGTTAAATACACTCTGAAGAGGATGATGGGGCTAAACAAAGTGAAAGTCTCCTGGGGAATTTTCTCTTAAAGTTGTTGAATTTCTGGTTTCTTTTTACTTATTTATTTTTTTACCCCTCTCAGCTCTCCTGGCCTTATGCACCGTGTCTCCCTGCTCTGCCGTTAACGGTTCTCCGGTCTGATTTGGCTCTGGACGGAGATGAGCTTTAGGATTCGCAGATAACATTTTACTCCCAGCGCATGAGAGAGAATCCCTGTCAGTTTTTATAGCACACTTTGTTGTTGGAAGCTTCTCTGGTGCGCACGATAAATTTGCAAGGCTATACCCAGTAAATCCATGACTTAGGGTTTTAAAAAGATGATGATGCCGTGCAGCCGTCCCAGGCTATATTTTAGCATTGATTCCATTGGCTGGGTCAGATTACTTTAGCACTTAAACTTCAAACTGACTAATCGTGCGGTTGATATTTCATAGCGGATGATGATTCATTTCCTGAAATAACACTGTTTTACAACGTTCAACTTGAGCTGGTCGAACCGCACAAACCTTAATTCCCTCCGCACTTTCAAAAATATTGTTCTTACTCTGTCCATTTATCTTTGAGATTGAGGACAATGCAATTAATTAAAGCCGACTGCATTCACTTTGTTGCTCATCTGCTGTGTCCAGAGATAAGACGACAGATTTATGGAGTCCTGCAGAGAGTGCAGAGTGCCGGCGGTGGAGATATAGAGTGCTTTTAGCAAGGTTATAAGTGAGCACATTTTCTGTCTGTCTGACTGGGTGAACAGAATAAGATAGAAACGTAATGAGGAGTGAAAAGCGTGTTATCTCTTCCGATAGGTAATCCTGCATAGCCCTTTTTCTGAAGAAGAAATAGTAAAAAAATATGAGGGTACTGCCTGTAGAGCTCAGTCTAATAAGAAGTACTGATGCGTTCAATACTACTCATCCTCTTATGCAGTGAGTGAATGAACAGGCCTTTTGTTTCCGACTAAAAATACCCCAATCCATTCCTTCTTCTGAACAGAACTAAAAGGAGGAGAGCGTCTCTCCATCACTTCTCTTTATTTCTTATTTACGTTGACACTGATCGTTTAATGCACTTAGCTTTATAGCATCACTGTCATGAGCCCCTTGACCTTTCGTCAGCCCTTAACGAGTGAGGGGATTTTAAACACTGCCAGACGCCTGTTCTAATCTGGTAACTGTCTGGATTATCGCGCCTGGTCCGATGAAACGAACACTCTCATTCGCAGTTACTGCGACGGCACGGAGGGCAAACACCATGTGGTCGACTTTCCCCGTTACCCTGTGTTACCCTCCTCCTCTTCATTCATACTGTCCCCAATGGTGTGATATCCAAATTCTTCCCCTTCTTATTCAGTTAGTTATTGTCCCTTATAATTGATGAAAATTAAAATGGTAAAACAATGATTTCCCAAAGCCTGATTTAATATCATCAAATGTCTTTTTTCGTTTGACCAACAGTCAGAAAACCTTAAGATATATCACAAGAGCAACAAACGCTCATAGTTTTGCTTAAGAATGAGCTCCAGCTCAAATATATTCAACTATTATTATGCACCCAGGCTATCTGCAGGTCCTTATAAAGTCTAAACATGTCTTAAATTCAAGTCAATATTCAATATAAAGTCTCAAAAGTAATTTCAGAGTCTTAAATCTCATTTCATTCATCCTTCTTTTGATTGATATTCGTCAGTATGAGTCAAGCTCTTCAGTTTGAAAGTCCACATTTCCAATTTTGCAAATCTTTAAACCTAATGTAGCTACACTGGTGCAATGCATTAATGGCTCATAAAAGTTTCAAAAATATACTTCACATACACACTGCTGAAGTCTGTCAAGCCGGTGTCTATTGATAATCAATTGAAAACACATCAGCACAACAGAAATTTGCTGGAATAAATACAATCACTTAACATGTACAACCAATGTCCATGTGAGGGTACATTAAAACATAGTGCTGTATAATTTATACATAAATATGAAATAAATTAACAACAATTACCATGAGCATCTCTTGGACTTTGTGTAGCTTTATTTTGGAGCCATATGCTTCCTTTGTGGCCATGTTGGTTCTGACCCATAATGCTACTGAGATACGACATCAGAACGAAGCGTCACATAATCTCATAATGCTCACAACTAAACAGGAGTCATTTCACATTGTGCATTAAATAAAAACCTTACAAAAAAGGCAATACACTTTTAGCTCAGTGTTTTGAGTAACTACATAAGTAACTTAATGTAGTTACTAAGTAACACATTTCTTGTCAGTCTTTTGCCCTTTTAAAACCTTATTTTAACAACTTCATAGACTTCAAATAATCCTAAATTTATGATTGAAATACAAACAATTAGTATCTCACCTGATGTTTTGTGCAAAAATCAGGCTTAAATTCGGTAAAAAAGTTATCTTGAAAAGGTTTTAAAAAGTATTAGAAAGATAAATGTCTGATACCTGTCGACACCCTGTGCACAAACAGTTATTTACAACAGTTATTGTAATTTCTTATCTTTAAATGCTTATGTAAACAGCATTCAAACTCGGGCTTCTTCCTGCTGTCTGTAAGATTTCCAGTATTTCAGATTCAACAGATGCCCGAGCCAACCCAGAGCTGTGATTCTCCATAAAGAAAGTGTTAGCCTTCACATTTGTCATAAAAAAACTGTTTTGTTGTTTGGCCTGCACAATATGTCTCGTACCCGACAGTCGGATAAGTCTAACACAACAGGAAAGGTGCTGCTTTGCTCCGGAATAGCTGTGAACTTCTACCTGGCACACGCAATCAGCAGCTCCAATGGAACAAGCTACCTCTTCGTTTTCATATTCATTCTACATAAAATGAAGTTTTCGGCGCTTTGCCCAGAACCATCAGAGCAAAGCTGAGCAAAGGGAAACGGTGTCGTGCAGAATAGTGAATGGAGCAGAAGTTTGAAAGTGAGCCAAGAGTGTCAGGTCTTTTAACCTGATACTTTTTCATTTTTCTGTTCGACGAATCAGAAAGTGTGATTAATATGCAGCGTATCAGAGCAGTTTTTTTTATCGTTTCCTGGTGAGGTTTGGAGACTAATTCGCAGTCCGTATATTTGGTGTCAGAGATAATAAGAATAATCAATTAGCTTCCTTCCTTGAACAACGATTAGTGTCAGTGATCATTAATGACACCACTTCAGCCTTATTCAAAGCTTCTATAGAAGTTAATGTCCACACACTGCAATTAATGTCTTCAAATAACCAACATCACCAGTCAAATGTGACACTGATCAAAGCGGGAAATGTGGTTCAGTCAATCTCAAGCACTGTTTGCCTTTCCAGATTGCTGTGTGGAACTCATACAAAGGGATGAACCTGACGGAGACCAACCGAGACAAGAATAACAATGTGACAGACTCTCTGGCTAACAGGACTCTTATTGTCACCACGATACTGGTGAGGAGGAAGGTTGCACAGAGGACACTGTGGGGTGGGGGGTAAATATAGGATGTGTAGAGCGCAGATAGGAGGACAAAGGAAAACAAAATGGTCGAGAGAGGGAAAGGACGGGAGGGAGTGGTGTTTAGGAGAGGAAAACTTGAACTGGATAATTTGAATGTGCAGTTTCACAATTGTGTTGAAGTGATATGCACAGAGGCCAAACACAGAGGAAAGGTATATTCCTCGTTATTAGTTAAGTTAAATAATATTCTAACATAATAATTCAAAGACAGCTAGATTTGCTGTTTAGACGTAGTTGCCACTCATCTGTGGAATATGAGTTAAAAAAAATCGGTGAAATTCAGCAGATCTCTTTTGCTATACAGGAAAATCCGTACGTGATGCATAGGAAGTCCGACAAGGAGCTGGCTGGTAACGACCGTTTCGAGGGTTACTGCCTGGACCTTTTGAAGGAGCTCTCAAACATCTTGGGTTTTACATATGAAGTCAGACTGGTGGCCGACGGGAAATACGGAGCCCAGAATGACAAGGGGGAGTGGAACGGGATGGTCCGAGAGCTGATTGACCACGTGAGTTAAAGTTCTAGCAGTCACACTACAGTAGATGGGCTCCTGTTCACAGGTATAGCAGTTACAGTAGCCGGGAGGTATGTTCAGTTGATGAGGAGCAACATTTGGGCATAACCTATTTTGATTGGCAGATAAAGGTATTTGCATCGCTTAGCTAAGTAAATGTATTACAGTGTAAAAATACTCTACTCTGTATTTTTACATTTTGTTTTTACATTTATTTTGTTACTTTTGCTGTTGTGTTTGTTTTTGTTACTTTATAAATCAACTTTTTTATTTTCCATGCCCATAAAGCCCTATTGAATTGGTATCAGAGTATCAAAAGTAACACTGCTCACTTTATATTATTGTAATGTGTTGGATTTGTTTTCCAAAGTGTCTTTGAGTATCATGAAAAGCATTATATAAATGCAATGTATCATTGTTATTGTTATTATTAATCTCTAGCTCTAGTTTTTAGAAGATCATAATACAGTGTGTGTTCTCATGTAAAATGAATACTGAATGAGAATTCAGCAACTGCTGTTAAATGAACCCCCCATCCTCGTTAATCAGCTCCTTTTTAAAAGAATCACCTACAGTACAGGGTCGTTAATGTGCATACAAAAAAAGAGACTTCATTCATATTCTATTGACAAATTAGCATTCCATTGATTTAAAATGGGAATGTGCTTACAGACCAGTGAAATCATGTTTCTTTGATGATATCAAAAGGAGGTAGATTATAATCAGTGGTCTTAGCATATTTGAACTATATGCCCCCTATGATTATAAAAACATTATCAAAAGACAGGTCGACCATAGTTTTGAATTGTACATATGAAAAGCACTGGAATCTTTACATTGATTGGTTTAAAGTAGGTTGTTGCGCTCGTATCTAACCCAATCTATATTGTTCTGTATGACTCATTTGTTCGCTATAACAGTTTGTTCCTTAGTTGTGAAAAAACAAAAGTTTAACAAGGTTTATGCATTGTTGTAATAATGATAAACAGACATTTGTTAGCCGGATTAAAGGGAACAGGACAAATGCTATAGAAAGCCACGTGTATCCCATAGCTGTGCCTGTTTTACCTTCAGTGTCTCACTTCGTCTTCCGGCTTTTTAAGGTTGCAGACCTGGCCGTGGCTCCTTTGACCATCACCTACGTGAGAGAGAAAGTCATCGACTTCTCCAAGCCTTTCATGACCTTAGGAATCAGCATCCTGTACCGCAAACCGAACGGCACCAATCCGGGCGTGTTCTCCTTCCTTAATCCCCTGTCTCCGGACATCTGGATGTACGTGCTGCTGGCCTGCACAGGAGTTAGCTGTGTGCTCTTTGTGATTGCCAGGTGAGAGGATGGATTGATCCTTGTTATATTGAGATGATGTATGGTGGGATGGGAAAATATAAGGATCAGTGAGGGTACGCTGTTGGATATAAAGTCCACAATCGGCTTTGTTATAAGCGCTGTTGTTAATGGTCGAAAGAACAAACTCAACTCAACTTTATTTACAGACAGTTTTTCATACGTGCAGCCCAGAGTTCTTTCGCCAAGGACAGGAAAAGCTGTGATATGGTGCCAGCACCGAGAAAAACAAAAACAGAGAGTCATGCCCGATGTATCAAATCCACATGAAAAGAATCATTGATTGACTGGAATAATTTGCCTTTCCCTACTTGAGCGAAATTTCTTATTTTGCACAGCTATTCTAAAATAATCAGCGCTTCCTGTCAGCTGCCAGATTGGCTTCCATTGTGTTTGAAGTAGTCTGGGGTCATTGCGGGCTCGCTCCTCTCCCTCCCTCTTAGGTACTGTGTGAAACCGCTGCCAGCGGGATGCACCTAGCAACCCATAACTGAGCTGTATATTTACTGTGAAAATCGTAATGCAAATGAAGTGTGATGTGCAGCGGCGAAGTGCACGGCCAGTGTGCCCTCGTGCCTCAAGATGAGCTACAGTACAGTGCTTCTTCAGATTAAGCATCTTTCCTCCTGACAGTATGATTTACCTTCATCTCTTTTTCTCTCTCTTTTATTGTCTCGCAGGTTTACTCCATACGAGTGGTACAACCCACATCCGTGCAACCCGTCCTCGACTCTGATACAGAACAATTTCACTTTACTCAACAGTTTCTGGTTCGGAGTTGGAGCTCTTATGCGGCAAGGTATTTAGCTCACAGTTAAAGGGATTATAATTGATACTTTTTTATAGAAAACAGTGGATCAAGTAAGTCTTTGTATGTGAAAAAGGTTCGTCCAAATTTAAATGACAAAATGCTAGAAGTGTTTAGAATCAGCACGACCTGGTTTAGGGCTCATGGTTTGGGATAAAATGAATCACTTTGTCAAGGTTAGGGAAACAAGTTTTTTAAGGGGACGGAACAATGATGGTTATGCTTGAAGAACTAAATGTAAAGTGACAGTTTTAAATGGGAAATGAACAATGGTCCCCTGTGTTAAACGATGAGGTTTAAAGTCCTGACGTTGCGGCTCACCTGACTTCCTCCTTTGCACTTAATTATTAAAGTTAATAGAGGGCTTTGTCACTTGAGCGTAACCAAGTCATTATTCTTTTTTTCTCATGAGGACTCAGTTGCTCCTTGTGACAAAACCATGAAAATTGTTTTTATTTTCCAGACCACAACTTTGATCGCTGTCATCAGTGTAGTTATTTGGTTGCAGACAGCTGTTTTTTAGCTAAAAAGCTCAGATAAAACCAAGCGCATGCTCAGCACCACATAGCCCTCAAATGGCATTACGGTAAAGATCGGATCAGAGCCGAGAGGAATGTAATTAGTCAGGTGGTCGGAAACGCGACTCAGTTATTGCAGGTTGAAAGGATTATTAATAACAAAGGCTTTAAAGGCCACCTGGCCCTCTCCTTAAGAGCAGTCGTGAACTTCCTGTACCGCAGTAAAGACTGCACTGACACTATGAACACTACTCTAAGCTGTTTAATTCAATACATCAATGTCCGCCTCTTTTTTTCCTGCGAAATGCCCTTTCTCATGAATTGCAACCATACTGCGTTATAAGAATTATGTAGTAGCTGACCTCCCTTAAGGCTGGAGGTTTGGGCAGGATGAGTCCCACAAGCTTGATTGGAGGGTAAACAAACCTACCGCGGATGAAATGTTGTGACTTCTCTGACTGCAAGCTGCATTCGTCAGTTGTTTCAGTTCTTCGGAAATGCAGCTATGTGTATAGATGAAGAGACAAACCAGTGAAGCTTTCACTAATGACCCGGGATGCCTTTACATGTACATTTGTCTGATTTGTAATGTGCTTGAACAGATTATTTCGAAACATTGAGCATCATGTGCTCCGCTGAACTGTAGCGGGGTTCCAATTATCCGTTCCATCATCTCATTACAAACAAGCTCAGACAGGGTTCGAAGCCAATGTACTACGAGCCAGGTGTCTCCGTGTCATATTCTGCATATTTGTGACGTGTGTGTAATTAGGGCAATACCCGAATCACAGGAATGGCAGCTTTTTGAAAGAAGGTACAATATGTCACAACACACCATTATAAATGAAGCACTGTGGTGCTACAGGGAGACCCTTGCCTACCAATGGCATTCTCCAGACGTAAGGAAACCTTCTTTTTTTGGTACAGACCCAAGCAAAACTCATCCTATGGGTATTTTTATGACTCATATAACAGTCACAAAATATATCTCAATATAATCCCGATTTGAATTTTTGCATATAGTTCATCTCTATGAACTAGCTGTTCGGTGATTAACAGCAGCAGTTTCATAATTTATTTTCCAGAGCATCACAACACCCGTATCAGCTGCACTTTCTCACTCTCTCTTCTTTCAAACAGCGAGCTGACACACACTGTGGGGCTTAACACACAGCACACAAACCTTGTTATATTTGTTTTTTTTATAAAAATGCAAAATCTTATGCCCACAATGTTGTGTCACTTTTGCCCCGTGGAACAGAACATGGCATCGAATATCAATATGTTTCAAGGTATTATTCGGAAGGTTTGAAATTCCAGGATCGTAGCAACAATAGTTAACAGTGACCTCAAGTTCTCTGTCGGATTCCGGAGAATAAATTCCACCTTAGATACGTGGCAGGTAAACCAATCCTCCGTGACCTCGACCGTGGAAGCAAATTAAAGCATTCTTTCAATCCAAGTGTGAGAGGTCTGAAGATGTTTAGAGAAAATAATTCCAAAATTTGCACATTTCATGCATCTTAATTTTCTCTGCGTGGAGAAAGAAACAAAAGGGACGGAGCTAATTCTGCCTTTTCTGTTTTTTTTTTATTAATAACATTTTCATTTTCGTTATGTTCAGCTTTTCTCTCTTCTACTTTGTACTATTTCGTTCTCTTCTGTTTCCTTTTTCACTCTGATCTACAACAAAGTCTCACAGAGGGTGGAAAATAAGCGTGCTGTATGAAGAAGTAGCAGTTTATCATTTGGGGCTCAGGCTGAAAATCTAATTGGAGCTCTGGTGTGAACAGTGACTCATAGTGCTCTGGTTGTAACAAACCAATGTTAGCTTTTTAAGCTGTTTTTCTTTTTTTTTTTTTAACCTTTTGTCCCCTTTCTCTATTTTTCCAGGCTCCGAGCTGATGCCTAAGGCTCTGTCCACTCGTATAGTCGGGGGTATCTGGTGGTTCTTTACCCTAATCATCATCTCCTCCTACACAGCCAACTTGGCTGCCTTCCTCACCGTGGAGCGAATGGATGCGCCCATCGACTCAGCGGACGACCTGGCAAAGCAGACCAGGATTGAATACGGGGCAGTGAGGGATGGATCCACCATGACCTTTTTCAAGGTACAACTGGTTTAGCAGGCTCTTAATGAGCCTTATCAAAGTCAAACGAATTTAATCGTTGATATTACTGCAGAGAAGTGCCTGTTTGCTTTTTCTCAAAAGTTCACAATAAGTTGTACGTCCTGTCAAATTGTGTACAAGTGTTGCAGCAGAGGTCAAATTAAAGCCCCATGCCATATATTGTGTAATTCCCCATATTAAACACATGAAATCCTTAATTTGAATATCACATTCTTTATTAAATGTTTGTCTTCTTGGAAAAACATCAAGATGCAGCAAACAGTTTGCATTTTTACCTCTCTATTTAGCTTCATCTTAAGCAAAGTAGTTTATAATTGTAAAATGTTAGACTATGCTTTATGTTTGTATTTAAATAGATTATTTATTCATCAATGTATTTGACAGGGACGGTACATGTAGACATTGTTACATCTGATTGAAATGCAGCCGATGCAATGTATACGGGACCTCCAGCTATAACGTAAACAGCTCAGGTTTCTCGGTACCAAATAAACCAATATTAATATCCACCCACTGGATGCAATAGTCTCAATAGTGTGTGCTATTCTATCTGCTATTCTATCTATCTCTGATAGATTTGTTGTTTACTCCTGTCTAGGATTCTGAATGATATTACAAAATATAAATGTGAGTGTGAGTCAGTAGTAGAGTACCTTCACTTCCATTAAATCGGGGTCATGAGGGTTCCCTCAGCTGCTCTCCCCAATCATCCTGTTTCTTTGCCAAACATCCAATGAAAAAAAAAAAAATCCACTTAAGTCAGAGTCAGAAAAAAAGGCTACATTTCCTCTAATGACAGAGGTAAGTACATGATGGGAAGTTGAGAAGATGTGTATTGAGACTAAGTGTGCTTTGGGTCGTCCGGGTTGAAGTTAAATATATGCAAACTTTTTACCTCGTATTATATAACGTATCGCAGCAGCGATGTCCTCAGGCAGGGCTGTCACTTCCTTTCCCCCCACCGCCACCCACTCTCCTTGCATCCTGGTGGCTCAGCAGGGGTGATCCATGCAGGGCTTTATCCTCCCAGATTGCAGCCAGTGATTACGGCTGCCTGGATAGGAAGAAGCAGGCTGTGTTGATGGCTCGAACAAATTGAATCAGCTGGAGGAGATTAAGACCACAGCTGTCCCATTTTCTCTCACTGAGCGAGACGAGACACACACATGTGTACACCAAAGAAAGACAGATAGTCCCACACACCCTGCTGTTAAACTTAGATGTGTTTAATGATTATCAGGAGTATTTAAAGTATTAAAGTACATGTGTTGAGTACTAATGAGTAAAAGTTCTCACCAACTTTTCCTCGGCTCTTCTGGCAGAAATCAAAGATCTCCACCTACGAGAAGATGTGGGCGTTTATGAGCAGCAGGAAGAACACGGCGCTGGTTAAGAACAACAGGGAAGGCATCACCCGGGTCCTGACGACGGACTACGCCATGCTGATGGAGTCCACCAGCATCGAGTACATCAGCCAGAGAAACTGTAACCTCACGCAGATCGGAGGTCTCATTGACTCCAAGGGTTACGGAGTGGGAACGCCTATTGGTAAGAAGAATAAGATGGAGACGAAGCTCTTAAGACTTTTTTTGAATGTCTTTCAAAACCGGCAACAAGTAATAAAAAAGAAAACTTGTTGCGAAGAATAATTAGCATTGTACGTTGAGAAAAAAATGTTTGGTGTTTGTCTCAACTTGTTCAGCACAGCAAGGCTTTTCAATGATCGGGTAAACTTTTGTCCATTCAATGCAAACTAACAGGACAGCCTCTGAGTTAACGCAAACAAGCCCAGTATGCACAAATCACATTCCTCAAGCAGAATATTAAACTGTGCTGAAATACACTTCACAATTGACAGTTGGAGGCTTTGCACCGAGATACACATTTTTATTCAGTCGGAATTAGCATTTTTATTCTTCAAGAGTACAGCGCTGCTGTCCTGTATCTGTCCTCAACAGGCAAATGCTCCTCCATCAGAACAGCCTGCCAGCTGTTGACTGCAAATGTTCATGTGAGGTTTCAGGCCAGTTTTTTGGATTGAGAACTTAAATTGGAAACAAGTCAAACCGCTGGGGCGTGTTTGCAGTCGGTACTGCTGGGTCTCTCATGTCTTTCTCTTTTTTCTCTCTTCCTCCTCCTCCTGTTGTTAGTCTTTCATTTTGTTGTAATCTGTCTTGAAATATTCCCCTTGTGAACTGTCTGACTGAGCCCCATTATTTTTTTCTTTTGTTTAGTTTTGTTGAGCACAACCAAAAATGCGATCTGTCTGTCACTATCTATGATATTTATACATCATACTTTATATTTGTTATATTAAAAACATTATGTCATTTCTGCCGTTATGGGTGCTTTAATCATAGTAATGAAAGGAAAAGAGATGTAGTTGGAGCAGTATGTAGTTTTGGAGAAAGAAATTAAAACTCTAAATTTTGATATTTACAGTATTAATGAGGTAATAATAAAATTCAGAAATATGTGGGTTTTTTTTCAATAACTGAGTAAACAAGCTGTTCTCAGAGGAAAAAAGGGTCTGAAGAACACTGCACAGTTTGAAGCTAGAAAGGTGGCAGGGTCCACCAAATATAAACAAAACCTAAAACTACATAGTCTGCCTTTAAGGTTATATTCACCTTATGTTTTAGTCATGTTTACCCAGCTTCCGTCCTCATTCTCTGACTCGGCCCTGGAAGTTACAAGCGACCGAATGAAAACTTGAGAAATATTACAGATTTCTTTGGGTTTGAGTGTTTAAAACTCAACAAAATATCTTAAAAATGTAATCTAGTAGACATTAAATACATAGCAATTACTGCCTCTTTTGTGTCCTCTATTCCTAGGTAAGATATGGCATAAAAAAAGATTGTATTCCACTGAAAAAAAGTTGTTGCACAAAGGATGAGTCATGCAATATACAATAGAGAACGGTGCAGTAATTCCAAAAAGTGTAAATATGAATTTAATTACATTCAAGGAAAATGTAACATAAAAGAAAAATCAACATTTCAAAGGTTGCGAGCCTCTCCTCCCAGCAGCAGGGGGAGAAGTTGTTCAGTCTGGTGGCCACAGAAACAAAAGCACTTCCTGGAAGATTTAAGCAGGAGATCACTGGCAATGCCTTTCACCCCTACATGACATGAGGGTGGCATACCGCGGGCGAGAGGCATTGCCAATGAACCTCTGTAGTTTGACAGACCTCCGCTCAGTTCAACTCACGGCAGCGAGCCAACCTTCCTGATGAGCTTGTTGATTCTTAGGTTGCCGGCTGCTCCCGCCCCTTCTGCCCACGAACGCTGCTGTGTGCGATATAATGACGGCCGCCGAAGAATGGAGGGAATATGTGTAGCACAGAACTACAGTTGAGCAAATGAGCGCATCCTCCTCGGAGTCGGCGCCAACCCTTCTCGTAGAGGGGGGCGCTGATGTTGCTATTCCAGTGCGGTTTGATGTCGAGCTGCAGGTGTTTCGGTCCACATCATTTGTCTGAATACAGCTTTTTTTTTTTTTCCTGTGCTGGTACGAGCTAGTTAAGGGAAGACATGTGAAAGGGAGTGCAAGAGCAGAGGCACCTGTGATGTTACCTGTTGCATACTGCGGCTGATCATCTTGAATCCGTGACACTAATGAGAGCATCTGCCTGTACGTGTCGATGAGCGTACAGAGCAGGTCAGGTGATGTGGCATTAAACCCCTTTAAGAAAAATCCTCTATAACTTCAGTATCTTTTGGTTGTTTGGTGTGTTTGGCGGGATGTTGTCAACAACACAGAGACTCTGTACAGGTTCAGGTTTAGGTTACAGATGTGCTCAACAGCTTAACACAGCTGATAGCACCCTCAAGCTGGCACCCTCGGGGTAGAAGCAGCTGTGGGCCGAGCAGAGCTCAGCTGACAAATGATTCTGCTGGAGGTCACTGGCGGATCGCGGAGGAGAACGCCCTTGAGGAGTCATCTTCTCGTCAAACCTGTTGAAAGTGGTTTAATCGCTTCAACTTCTTGAACCCATCCATCTCGTCCGAACTCTGTTCTGCTTCCAGCTGGTGACGGTATCCCCCCCCTCCCGACTCTGCACCACACTTGTGTTGTAGCTTCCCCCGTCTTCTTTTTCAACAGTCCTCTCTCCATCAGATGTTTCCGTGTCAGCAGGTTTATTCACAAGGCTTTACTTTGTTAATTAACCCTAGGCTACAGGCGGAAGATAGCAAAGTTGTGATATCGGTTTGGATAAAAGTAATTCCCAGCTTGTATATCGTATTTTACACACACTGTGATCTTCACCGCGGGGCGTCCTGCGATCAAAATAACGCAAATAAAAGATGCGGTTTGATTGCGTCTTGACTCAGCGTGGGATCATGGGAGTTGTTTTACCCTCACTGTTAAACGTCCTCTATCTATGATAAAGATCTATCTTTGTGACTCAGGCATAAATGTTCTCAGACAAGGTGATGTTTTGAAGTTTTATTCGCCGTATGCCGTCATGATTGCCATTGATTGACTTCCTTCCTCTCACTGTGACGTAAACATCTGATGTTTGCCCAGAAATTATAGCAACAGGTGACCAGATGAAATGCACCTTTACACAACTCAGCAAAGTCAAAGTTCAAGATACATGAAGAGTAATGTTTCTACAGTTAATTCTGATCCTGCAAATTATCCAATTTCACAGTAAAATATGCTTATGGTTCACTTAAACAAACTTAACAGAAGGATGCCTCAGCAGTGCTGCCATGTTTTGTCAGAAATCCGACCTCCGAATTCTTGTTCTTTTGGAAAGTTAAACCTCCCCCAACCAGGGACTTGTCCTCTGAACTTAATTTAGACCCTGTTCTCTGCAAAAGAAAGCTTATGAATTCCTCCTAAGGTTCCTAAGCCCTGTTGCTGCAATGGAAATGCGGCTCAAGTACCAACACATAAATTCTTTTGTCGGTACGTGATGTGTTTCCTTTTTGTCCCTCTCCCACCCCCAGGTTCTCCGTACAGGGATAAAGTGACCATCGCCATCCTCCAGCTGCAGGAGGAAGGGAAGCTGCACATGATGAAGGAGAAATGGTGGCGAGGCAACGGCTGTCCGGAAGAGGACAACAAGGAAGCCAACGCTCTGGGCGTGGAAAACATTGGCGGTATCTTCATTGTCTTAGCTGCCGGTCTGGTCCTCTCTGTGTTCGTGGCCATAGGAGAGTTCATCTACAAAGCCCGCAGGAACGCCGACATAGAGGAGGTGAGTGAGGGGAAGTTATTGCTGTTCGTCTGCTGAGCGATCATGACAAATGACTGAATTAAAGGTCATTCCGCTCCGAGGGAGCTGGCAGCTGTAATGAAATCTTGTGGTTTTTGTTTTTTTTTAATCAAAGGAAGGAGGTGGTTTAATTAATTTGTATTGTAAGAAATTAGAATACTTATTGCTCAATTATTTTCAAACGAGGACATGCAATGTTTTGTTTTCTCTTTTTAGCCCCTCATTAATATTTTTTAGTGTTTGTTAGATGTCGTCTGCTTCATCCAAATTCATTTACACGGAAGCATATTTGCACTTTCCGGATTTATGACTTATCAGTTCCTGCCAGTCCTACACAGTAAACAGTGGGTTTAACGTAGTGAAGAAGTGCTGAGTTTGCAGCTCCAAATGACTCTGTTGCGTAACCTAATTCTTTCTCATGTACCCAGAAGTGTGCCACCAGCACTGGATTATGCCTGAATTCACAGGTTTCCGTTCCTCTTTTTAGTGATTCTTGTGCAATGTTTGCGGCACAAATACAAAGGAAAATGTACTAATTATTAGTATTTTTAGGGGAAGCATGTGTTGAGTCGGCTACTTTCCTTTTACACACGGAAACGAAAGAGCATCCGTGTGATACGTTTCTTTTGCTCTGCCTCGTTCTGCGTCTTGCATGGCTGTGTTTATTCTTTTCTTTGCCACATTTTTGCACTTTTCATTCGTGTACCTGTTTTGATCTCTTCTATGTTTTCCTCCCTTCATCCTTTTTCTTCTCCATGCATGCTTGCGTCAGGCCTTTTGTTTCTTTTACGGGGTGCAGTCCCGCCAGTTCCAGCGGCGCGGCTCCACCTCCTCCTCCGGCACCTCCTTATCTACTGATCTGGAGAGCGGCAGGCTACTGGGGGATGACACAGAGTAGCCCCTGGCAGCACATTTACAAGACATGCACACCCTAGACGATTAGGTTTGTAACCAGGTGCCCCTTCTCTGTGCCCGAGTGTACCTGCACCTGTGTCGGCCAGTCCCAATTACCCAAACCATTTGACCCCTCAATACCTGCCCCTCGTGCTCCCACTACTTCCTTGCCAAAAACATCCTGTTTTCCTACTCTTTTCAACTGAAGTTGTATTCTTAAATCTACACCCTTTGTCTTAATACCCAGGGTTATGTTATGACTGTGTATGTTTTCGATATAACAAGCTTGTTTTATAGCACCTCATCTCCATGCAGACAGGTCTGATTCACAAGTGACTGTCCCCACTCATTTGCATGCTGTTATTATTCAGCATGTAAGGAGCACTTTCCTGATGAAAGCCTGAAAATACAGACTGAAAAACAGGGAAAACACTCAAGACACCTGGAAAGCTTTTTTAAGTGCAGGTCATTACATAAAATGGTCGAGTCACCTGTGTCTGTTCTTTTGAGTAAAACATTAATACAATTCAGAATAATTTTCGAAATGTGACATTTCAGTCAATTATAAACACATTTTATTTCTGCTGGTTGCCTTCCAATACAGGCCCACGAGTTTAGCTTCATTCAGAGAAGTCTCAGTGGGCATTTGTGTGTACTTTAGAAGCAGACTTTGAATGCCATTTGGGAAATCAAAAGATAGGAAAAGTTATTTGAATATTTTCCTACTCATTAAGCTCGCTGGTAGACCGGTTTGGTCTGCTGATATGCAGGATAACAGTGATGGAGCAACGTGTCAGGTTAAGATGTCCCCCGACACAGATCTGCAGCCAAAAGGGAAGTTGTAATTTCATCAATAATTTCCAGCGACTGCAGGATGTTTTAACTGAAGAAAAAAAATGATGGATGGGATCACAGAGGGCTGCAGACTTTCAAGATCTTCGCTCGCACCTCAAGGAATGACCTTGTTTACTAATCGCAAGATCAATCTCCGTCCGAAGTATGGTGAAAAATATTTTAAGAAAAACATTCACTTTGTTTTAGCAAACTTGAATCACCGCAAAGAGGAGAAACTGATAATACTGTCATTAAAAAATCAGTGCGCATACGATAAATAAGTAAACTGCTAAATTGATAAATAAGATGCAGTATTAAACAAGGCAAGAGTCAACAATACATGTGGGTGGGATGTTTTTGATCTCCCTGTGTCCAAAGGTGAATCTCAAGTCTGGACCGGTTATTCTAACAAGATCAAAACACACATGAATTCAGGGTTTCTGTCAGCCAGTAATTACTGTTTTTCTGGGGGTATTTATACAGGGAAATCTGTGGAGGTCCGGCATATTTAAAGGGCAACATAAATGTGTGTTTACAGATCTTGGAAAGTACGACTGCATATGTGAAAAAAGCACTGAAAAGCCCTTTGTGGCTCCAGAGGAAGCTGCATGTAAGCTCATGAATTGCCCCCAGTGATGTCACTCAGCGGCTAAGTTGCACTGTGGGTAATATAAGCAGATATTTTCGGCTCGGCTCTGATCATTTGTTTTCAAACTGTCTATAATATATTTTAGTAGTGCTGTGCTAGACCAATTGATTGCTTTTCAAATCTGGTGCCGGTATTACCCACAATGCAACTTGGAGACACAAAAGTCTTTATTGCACTTTTTCAAATATGCAGTCGTACTCCCCAAGACCAGTCAACACACTGCAGTTTGTAAAATTGGTGGAGTTACCCTTAAAATTTCTCCACACAAAATGTCCGGTGAAAATAGTGCAATTTGTAGTACAGTTTGAATTGAACTTAAGATAGAGTAAGCGATTCTGAAGGAAAATGTAGCTTCTTGCTGAGTCTCATTGCCAGGTTGTGAAATACAGATGCTTTGTTTGCGAAGCAGAGCGTATTTTCCACATCTAGCCAGAACTTTTGAATCTTCCACAGCCCAAATGGAAACCCTGCTGTTTTTGCTCCTCCGTCTCAGTATTTCAAGTCTGAGGTTGGTTACAAGGTTGGTGTTCTACCGTACTAAAGCTAAATCTTCCTAGTATTCGTGAGAAACCCTGCAGGAAAGCCACGTTTTGTTTCGGAGGCCTTAAGCAAAGCCCTGGGATGAAAGGAAAGAAGACCTTCTGTGGTCGTCGGGTGTAAAGACCGTCGGATGAGTTAGCGCTGTGAATGATGATTTGCTCAAACAAATGTAGCGAGCACCCCCCTCCCCCCGCCGGAGGAGAAGCAAAATAAAAGGCAAATAAACATGATCGAAGATTAATGAGTTCAATGCGATGTATTATTCCGCAGAATCAAATAAGCCCGAGGCTTCTCATCTCAGACAGCCCTCTCTTTGATCATTTCAAATAATTACCATATTATGAATTCATAGCTCCCCGCATTAGGATGTTGCTCAGCAGACATTGTCCTTCATCTCTCATCTGTGTAACTGGATTTTTGCGATGAGACAACAGGCACTCCTAGATGCGTTTATGATAAATGTGTCTTTTGTCATTTCTGGTTAGATGTTAGAGCCAACCTGTGGTCATAGGTTGTGAGCTCACACTCAGCTACAGGCAAGCCGAATCAAATGTCATCGCCTTAGGTTTAAAAATTAATTACCGGTAGTATAGCTTTCAGTTAATACTGTATCAAGTCATTCCCTTGTTGATCCAATTTCTTTTACTTTAACACATTCACACAGTCTTTAAACTCCTGGCCAAAGTTCCTGAAGGCTTTATTGGCAATCAGCTTCACTGGTGTCCTCACTCCTGGCCTTTAATTCTTCTCTCTCCGGCAGTGCGTGTCTTTTAGCGCCGTGATGGAGGAGTTGGGCATCTCCCTGCAGTGTTACAAAGGCATCCGGAGGAGGTCAAGACCCCACAGCGGAGCGAGGTCAGCTTGCATCCTCTGCCAACCCAAACGCACTCCAAAGAGGGAGGGGGCGAGGCGGGACTCCAGCACGTGAGCCTCGGACCCTGAAAGAATTGGACGGGACTGAGATCAGAGGCCGCCCGACTGATCGCTCTCCACTCCTCGGCTGTTTGTTTGTTGGCCACCAAATGACGCAAAAGTTGTTTCCTCGCCACCCCTGTCTTTATACTGTATGTGTATGAATAACTCATTAACCGTTATACTGTAGGTGTAGTTTACAAAGTCCTGGCCTTGTATCAACATGACGATGTTAAAGCGGTAAAGTGACGGCGACCTGAATGAAAGCTCTCTCGTAGTATAAAAACCACCGCTGCTCCCTCATGAATCTGCACACTTCATAGATACTCCCATTGTGTAAATGTATGACAACTTCACTGATTTTCAGAGTAAAAGATTTTTTGCATTTTTTAAACCCTTGTCAGATTTGCTGTTATTTTGTGTACGGCTGGCGGCCGTGTGCGGCTGTTTTTTCTTTGTGACCATGCTGGCAGGCAGGGAAGGAGCTTCAGAGCGTATCGCCGAGCCAACGCTGGCCAGTGAAAAGAGATAAGGACCTCTAAAGGAAAGTCAGAAACACACCTGCTGCTTTATACCCCTCGAGCACCCACGCCGCAGTTATCGCTCCACATACACGCTCGCGCAGATAAACACAGATGTTTGTGGTCGTAACGCAGCTGCCTACGCGGCAGAGGGAGGATACGATACATGGTGGAGGAACCGACCAAATGAGAAGTATTTTTTATTCTGCATGACATTCTCAGGAGGACAAAGACAAAACTTGATTTCCATGTTCCCCTGGGAGTAACGGTGTTTAAATTTTATTTTTTTCCAAGATGTCATTTTTGTTTCAGTTTGCACTTGTCGAATTTGAAAGCCCGAGGGAAGATCCTGTCTCCCTGCGGAGACGGTGGATCTCTGTGTATGTGCGCAAAACTTCTCTTAAAGTACCCCACAAGTTGTGTAACTCACCTACCAGCATGTTTAAGTCTCACTGTGGTTTCTGATAACATGATCCATTGACACGAATGATAATTTCAGCATAACACATTGACTTTGGACGTCACTCCAGCCGAAATTTTTCAGACCAGGAAGTGTTTAGAGCACTCTGGCTTTCACCTGCAGGCACTGTAATCAGAGCGGGGGACGAATGTGTTCCCAGCAGCTGCAGCACAATTAACTCTCTTCAGCATGAATACAGAGAGCAGGGATTAATGATTTCCTTTTGCTGCTTCCTCATATTCCAACCCAATCACCGAAGTAAATGTCGGCCAAGTACTTTTCCTGTGAACCGCGGTTGTGTTGCAACTCTTCAGTTTCTTAATTTGATGTTGTGACAACACTGCTTATGGTTCCGGCACAAAAAACCACTCGGTTAGGTTGAGAAAAAGACGCCACAAACAGGATGGGAAGTTGTCCTGACGCCTCGTCAAAAATATTGGTCCTAAAGCAGCGCCAGTAACAATTTGTAACAACTGACATGTATTAATTAGTTTGTTAGTTTTTTTTTGTGGATTGGAACATCACTTAAAAAATTATTTTAAGTTGTGTAATGCCGACAGTCCAAAGGAATGTGACTCAAATGCCTCTTTCCAGTCCCTCTGCTACGCTAACAGAGAGCAAGAATAACTAATGTTAGTTAGACCGGCTTTCAACAGACCACAGACGTTCCACAGAGCCCCTTTGTAAAACACCCAATTGTTTAACCTTTACAAATGTTGAAACTTGACTCGAACAGCGAGTCTCTTGCTTGGAAGTCGCCTCCTTCCCCTGCACCTCTAGACATGACCATCATCTCATATTCTTGTTATGTAAATGTGATAGAAATATTGACGTGACATGTATGACAAGTCAGACATTTGAGTGCATCCATTGGTTTGCAAAAGTGTAAAATCCCAACATTCTCTTCGAGCAGCTGGGCTGCATATCCTCAGGATTGTTTCTGTCCTCTGGGCAAAAGAAATGTGTCAGAGACGAAGAGTTCACTCATGCTGTTTGTCTCCCCGCCGCCCCTCGCCCAGCTCTCTAATCTCTTCCCCTCATCACTGCCGTTTTTATTCCTCCCTGTAGCCCTTTAGTCTTGCTGTGCACCTGTGCTGGACCGTGTAAGCAAGCAATTCAGTATTCCTGACTTTTTGGGAAACACTGGCATCATTAAAATCACAATCAAGTAAAGAAAACCATCACTCAGGACACACAAATCCACAAAGAACTGTACTTATATACGTCAACATGACCGAATGCTGGTCAGAAACTAGGTGCGAATGGAAAAATCAGGAGGAAAAACTGCTAATGGGGCACCTTTAGCATTAAATCGAGTGTAATTCATCATCAGTGATGTAAAGACTGACCTGCAGTCCGTAGCTTTCACCAGCTAATGCGGTGACATTTCAAACAGGAAAGAGCAATAAATGGATATAAACACTTTAGTGCAGTAAATTACTCGGGTCAGGGTTTTTTTTTTGTTGCAGCGTTCCTCTCGGTGGATCGTGTGCACTGGTTTGTGCGCGTCCCTTGGAGAATTGGACCGAGCTTTTCTTAATCTCTTCCTGTAATGAGTTTTCTTCTTTTTTGGTATTCAGATTAATTCTGGGATTGGGCCACCGTCCAATGTAATAGCGTTTGGTCGCCTCTAATCTCCCTAACCCTATAATTCTTAATCAAAACCAAAGTCAGTACCGGTATTTTATTTATTTATTTATTTATTTTTATCATTATCTAATCCGTCATGAATGAGGCCATGGATTACAACTCCGACCTTGGCATTCCATTCTGAGGCTGAGCGGGACTCTCCTCCAATCACGGCGGCCTAGGTCGACCTCACCTGAACAGTTTTTTTTTCCTGCTGTTGGACAGCGTTTCGGTCTTTGTCTCCTCGTTTGTTTCACCCACAGAAAAACAAACAAACAACAACAACAAAAATGCTTGCCTCGACTGATCCCGGTTTCACAGAGCCCTCAAATTCAGTGGCGGTGGAGGAGGAGAGGTGAAATAGGAAAAAAAATGGAGGGGAGATGAAGAGATGGCAGCCGTCTGTCTGCCTGTGCCGTCAGTAAGAAGGTCAGAGATTATGATCCATACTTCTATACCTCTGGCACAGATGAAGGGAAAGATTGAGAGGGGGGGAAATCCAGGGAAAGCTTGATGGAGGGATGGTTCGAAGAGCCTGTTTTTGACAAATTTCACCATCTTGTTGTAAAAGATTTTTTTTTACATATCCGACAGCCCTTGTGCAAATTTTCTTGTAGAGCTCGCGGAATTGTGTTCTTAAATCTCGCATATAAATACTTCACAAACCTGTCAAGTCGAGTTCATGTATCACTTCACAAGGCTCTCGACTGTATATAAGAGTACAGAGGAGCTGCATCCCGGCTGCGACTCCAGCGTCAGGAGGCTGGCAGACGAGTGTGAGCGTGACCCATCCATCACAATGAGATGAACAGTCTCCGGGGCTGATAAGGCAGGTCTGTGTCAACAGCCTGTCAATGAAGACAAACGAGGAGGAGGAGGACTCTTGGAGGTGCGGAGCGTCATTTATCTCTCTCGCTCGCTCTCTGTTTGTCTCTCTGTCTGCTGCCATCTGAAAGCCTGGCTGTAAATAATTCAGGGGGAAGACTCGTCTCGCGCAGGTGAGGTGGATGGAAAACCAAACTAATTCTGTCAGAGAGCCCGCGGGGGGCCTGATGTGCGAGGCTTCTTCATTCACATCCTCGGAGGCTTAAGATCAGTTTAGCATTCTTATTATGATGAGTCTTAGGCCTATTGTGAATTATGTCTGCCTGTAAACAGAGCAGATGGGAGGCAGATCGCGACGGAGCTTTATCTAAGTTTCAAGCGGAGATTAAATATGTGAATCTGTTTTTTTTCTTCTTCTTTTTTTTTCTTCATCAAATCTACACATCGTCCACTTTATATGAACAAAGTCAGACGCCTTTCAGATCTGTAACAATGGATTATTCAGATAATCCGGTGGGGTTTTTTTTTCCCCCCAGGGTTCATTTAGTTGAAGAAGCTTGGAAAGGAACTCTTAATCCTTCGTTTTATCTGAAAAATGTGGCATGTACGTTGATCCATTTGACAGGAAGTGAGTTATCCAGGAGCCACATTTATTAAAACAGACTTTTCAGTCAATTTTAATCACAAAGTTTGCATCAGCAGGAGACCGAATGCATGTAGCTATTTCTAAAAACCTTACTTTGACATGAAAAATGATCATAATCTCGAAACCGACGTCCAGATTTGACCAGTGATTCACTTGCATGTAGGGGTCAGGAGTTTTGCTTTGTTGATATTTGGCGGACCCTGCCACCTGGACCTTATTTTCCTCTGCAAACAGCGTGTTTATTCAGTTGAGGATAAAAATTATATTTTAGTTTGTCTTATAACCTCATTAATATTGTAAATGTTAATCCAGAGTTTGAATTTCTTCTCCAAAACTACATACTGCCCCTTTAAACTACTTTGAGATCTATAGATCACAGGTGTTGTGTTGTGTCTCTTGTGAATCAAACATAATCACACATGTCCAACATGATCTTAAGACTAAGTTCAAGTATTAATCTACGCAGAGTTTTATAAATGAGGCCTCACATGTACCGGAGGATGAACAAACCATGAGCTTCACTCTCTGTATATGTTTTATCACATGAAAGTGGTACCTTAAAGGACAGGTTCACCAAAAAATGAAAAAAATCAGTCATCATCACCTCATCCTCAAGCCGACAGAAAGTCCAAGTTCGCAAAACATTTCTGAAGCATCACGTCAAAACGGCGTTGCAGCGTTCTAAACAACTGAAGAAGCTGAGGGCTGAGGAAAAAAACTAAAACAAGAATAAACGTAAAATGGTTCCATTCAGGTTGTCCAGCGTCATCCAAGACTCTGGAGGCCCTGTGACCCCAAAGGGATTTAAAAATGCACTATTAACACACCTTTTAAAGTGTGATCCTCACTGTAGCTGCTTGTCTGAAATGGAACTCAACCAAGGGTGCAAAATAACATACTGCATTTTCTAATCAATGTGGGATCTCAAGGCTTCTGGAGACTGAGATCACGCTGGACAAACTGTACAAAGCCATTTTATGTTTGTTTCTTTAAAATAGGTTTTTAAAACAAGTCCCCATCTGCCTCAGTTGTTTAGGAGAACGCTGTAACACTGCTGCGAAGGTCCAGAAATGTTGGGAGGGCTGCCAAACTCAACCCGACTCGCCATCCACACGGGAGAGAGTAGATATTGACTGAATCACCATTTCTGAGTGAGCCTTTCCTCAACCTTTTACATAAAATACACAAAAGAAAGCTGAAATATCCAAATCTAAATCTTGTCAGCTCAGACTCCTATACTTCCCACAATGCAAAAATTGGTGTTTTCATAAGACCCTTCCTGCCTGGTAAAGGCCCAATCTATCCAAAAAAATCTCCACCCACAAAAAGTCAAGTCTAAATTCCAGCCTGAACAAATAAGAAAATTAAAACTCTTTAAGTGTCCAACCCCTCCAAAAAGATAAACGGACTGGGAGGATGCTCTATTTTTCTTCCAGCAAGCGCCTATTACAGCAGATGTTCATTCTGAGCAGCTGCCTCATTGCACAGCTATTGCAGAGCCCAGAGACCATCCCGGCATCATGACCGTGTCACTCAAAGCCGCCGCTCGAGCTATGGGCATTTTTGCGGGCTCGGGTCATGTCATCTGAGACATTTAATTGGGCCCTGGCCGCCACTGGGGGGGGGACAAGCGGGACGGCATTCCTCCACAGCTCTGCGCCCCTGTTGTGTCGCTCTCCGCCGCGTGCGCTGCAGTCCGCGGATAACATGCCCCCCCGTGCCCACGCACAGTTTGAGCCTGCTGGACTGACACATGGGTAGTGGACGCCTCGACCATAGTGGACAACTTTTTAAATTACTAAAATAATACACGTGGAAACTCAAGGGGTGGTGGTGGTGGTGGTGGGGGGGAAGTGGTGGTGGACTCTTGGGAGGGATAGTTGTGCCATATTTGCGCGGCGGCGCACGGAGACGAGCTGCGCCTTTCCCGGAGGACACAGACGACGGTCACTATTGAGGACGTACACTGCTGCGTAAAAAAAAAAAGTTATTAATCGGAGTTTCCTGGCTCGGGATTGTGTCGCTTCAGGTAACAACGACCGGCTCGCTCACGGTGCATGCATGCGAAGTTTACAGCCTCCACTATGAAGCCTATAATAAACCATTCCACATGACTAATACCCGTATTTTTTTCCCCCGAACAATGCATGTTTAGATCACCAAAATGTGACCTTTTAACTTTTTTTTTCTTTTTTAAAGTGCTCATTCGTTGCTGTAGAAGGTCACTGAGGCATGTTGTGTGAGACAGAGGGGTTTACCAGGGTTAAAGCAGGCAAATGGCCCGATATAAAAAGCCTGTACCTTCGCTGGAGGGCGGGGGGGGGGGTTTGGTGGGGCGTGCAAAACCCAGACCCCAGAGCCAGTCCGTCAAAGCCCGCTAATTATTTAATCCCACCGCAACTCTCAGTGCATGATGAAACCGGTGGCGCTGTATGTGTGTGTGTGTCTGATCACAGGACTCCCAACACTGGTGTGGTTTCATCACGTGCTTTTATCAAAGGGTGTGCAGGCTCTTTCATTCCGGTGGCGCGCTACACCTGCTGAGTTCAGTGCTCAGCTTCCCTCTCTGATTAAAGTCGCAATAAAGGGAGTTGGTTGGAATGATTAAAAAAAAAAAAAAAAATCACTGCTAGCCTTCCGTTTCAGCAGGTAAGGGGCAGCGATTTATCTGCAGATTTCCTTTTGATCCATCAATCATTTAGCCCTTTAAAATATGTTAAAACAGGAAAAGTAAAAATAAATAAATAAATAAACTGGAGAAGTTTTCAATCTCTGAATTTTTATGTTTGCAACATCAGTGAGGTAATGATATGAACTCACGATCATTCATTTCCTCCGTAACTGAACAAACAAGCTGTTCTCGGAGGAAGAGGTTCTCGGAACACTGTTTGAAGCTAGAAAGGTGGCAGGGTCCGCCACGTATTAACAAAGTAAAGCAGTCTTAAGCCGTGTTGTCATTTAAGGTCGGTTTGTTCATTCAGTTGTGAGAACAAAGACAGTGTATTTATTTAGTTTGTTTAGGCATTAAAAAAAGAGGGAATGGATCTCTTTCTCTTCACCTACATAGTGCACCTTTAAAGTGACCTCCTCACATTATTCTGTCCATTCTCAAAGGTGGAAACTGTCTATTTTTTCAGTCGCACCCCCTTACCCCCATCTTTCATGAGATCCCTTTTGCTTGTGCTGACAGCTCTGTTTTGTCTCTGTGTGGCCCCCCCGCGAAGGGATAAATGATCACCTCAACCAGAAGAGTGTCTCCTGATAAATCCGAAGTTAGGATCGCCTTCAGCCTCGACGACACATCAGGTAAACGTCTGCTCATCTCTGTGCTCTCACACACACACACACCTGTGTTCCAGCAACCCCCCCAAACCATTCTAACAGCTTATTTCGAGTCCCTCACCTGCTCATTTAACACTCGGCGGAGCTCCAGTCTCGCTGCGTTTTCCAGTATGTGCCCCCCCCCCCCCCCCCCCCCCCCCCCGCACCCTATCACTTTAACTGTGTTCATTCTTCTTGTGCCCGTGGCTGGGGACAGGTGCGCCCTCTATTTCTGTAGGAGCGCAGCATATTAAAAAAGGACGAGCGCACATGCACGGACACAGCTGTGGTTGCACAATCGGACAGCCTTTTTTTGGGGCCCCGGCATTAATTAGCTCACAAAGAGACTGAGTCCGCCCTACCTACCTATGGTGCCCGGCACTGTCGGTCAGGATGTTTTACTGCAGTGGGGCCAGGCACTGGGACAGCAGCTGCAGCCATGCAATAGCAGAGTCAGGTTTCCCCCCCCACCCCTCCAATACTAACAGTGTCCCACTGCCTGATTCACTCTTCAGCTTTTAGAACACTGGCCTATATTTATAAGCAGTTAACACTTCTAGTCCCACTCCATCCACCCCTGATCCCCCCCCTTGTCTTTCTCCCAGGAAGTAAGATGAAGGGCTGACACTCAAATCCCACCCTGAGCAGGGAGCCGTTGAAGTCGACATGACGACACGGCCTCTTGCTAAACTATTTTGTTTGTTTCTTGATCGTTCGCGTCTCTGATTCGTTTCCCCTTCGCCTGCCAGCGACGATTTGTCTGCTTCTGGGCTGTAGATTAATTTTAGTGGCTGAGCTGTTTGGGGAAAAAAAAAATAAAAATCCCACCCCAGCCTCCAAAATACTCCCCGGACGATCATGTTGTCGTCTCTTTGAACTCGTGTTTCCCAGCAGGGGGAGACTGAGACCTGCGCCCTGTCTGGGGATCATCCTCTAGGCCCCTCATGACTTCATGCCAAGCATAGTTATAACCCCACACTGTGTCAATCCCAAGCATGAGAACTGTATTCATTCCACATCATAATTGGCCCCATGGCTGCAGGCAGGGCCCGCTAATACTCCTGCTTTTAGAAAGTTGCATCATCCCAGGATTCTCCACATGTGTTCCACAACTCCAGGGGGACATTGCTGGCGAGGCAGACGCTGGTGCAGACAACCTGTCTGTTTTTGTCTGTCTGTCTGTCTGGCCGCCTGTCTCAATCCCCTCTCTGTACATACATCTGGCCCGTCTGTCTTTTCTGCCCACTCCTGTTTGTCCGTCTGCTCGGTGCTCCTCGGTGTCCCTCAGCCTGACAGCTCATTACCGCCGTACAATAAGAGGACATGGCTCATTTAAAAGCGAAGCACTCTGTTGCTATGTGGTGTCATATAAGAGGGCCCTATAGGGTTTCATTCGGGGCCATTTCATGAGGCGGAGAAAGGCATTAAAGCAACTGGCTGTAGGGCACATAACTTGGCTGTGCATCAAGGACAAGCAACGGACAGTATTTATGTAAAACATTAGTCAGATTCACATTGTGCTTCAGCAGCAGTGGCGGGACAGAGCTGGTCAATGAGGCACCTTTTTGTCATCAGTCTCAAACGGAAGAGTTTTCAGTATTTTCAAAGCAATTGCAACATGCAGTGGTTTCACCACACGAACATAAGATTTCTTAGAGTACTTCGATGAATGAAGGAAGTAAAAATAAATCTGAAAACAAGCGCTGAAGGGAACTTTTTGGGTTTGCTGGCGTATTTTAATCGGCTATTACTCCATAATTCACAACATTTCAGAAGGTAATATTGTAATTTTTACTCCCCTACATTAATGTGACAGCTACAGTCACTTGTCAATTGCGCATTAAAGAGATCTCGATTGGAAACATTTAACAATTAACTAGAATGATCAACAGGATGTGACTAAATGATGTCATGTTGTGATGCAGAGATATCCACTGAGGTGAGCGTGCTAACACAGCTAGCTCCAGCCATCCCCAGTCCAGAGCGCTTGAGCGAGCGGTGTAAACAGTAAACACTCACCTGGTCCACAAGCTTCCAGTCCGAACCGCTAGCTGCATGGCTAACTGAGCTAGCTAGTTAAGAGCGGCTACAGTTCACTGCCAAACCCCTATTTGTTTTAAGCGTGAGTTTAAAGGGTGGCCAATTCTTACACATTGCACCTTTAAGATATTACACAAAACAATAGTGATTATCTTACATAAAGGAAACATACTGTTTGCCATTAAACTCTTAAATTCTCTGCATCGTTAATAAGTATACAATATTGTGTTTTCATGTGTCAAAGGCTCTCATTTATTGTAGCTCAACATATAATACATTTTGCAATAACCTGTTGCTAATGATAACAACGTGTTCTGTTTCAATAGATGTAAAAGATGTGGAGGACCGCCCTCAGACTTTCCCGGATCTTGAGCAGCGATTACAGGTATACTGTGCTTACCTACCTAGTACATCACATTACCCTGAACACACACCTCGTATCAGTGGCAGAGCAATGACAAGAGAGGAGAGGTAGAATATCTAAGAGAAGACAATGACTTAAATAGTGTTATATCCTTACTTTTAAAGGAAAAATAAAGGAAGTTGCTGGGCATGTTCAGTGAAAGAGTGAATCAAAAATGAACCTCGCT
>CAEMYA010000025.1:1348126-1367310 GCA_903131615.1 Diplodus sargus | reverse complement strand
AAAAAAAAAAAAAAAAAAGCACTGAACAACCCTCCAATACTTTTAACTTTTCACTTCAATAACATGTTCTGACCCTGCTTTGTGAATTTAACTCGCCGAGCCACTTTCCACGAGGATATGAAATTCCAGTTGGCTCTGTGGGGATGTTTTTTTTCGCTGACTGAACTGACCTGAGTGGGAGATGATCTCCACTAAGCGTGTTAGCCACTCACTGCCAAGGCCCATTCATTCTGATGCTGATACTAAAAGCAATATTTCAACATTTTGGGAAATGGGCTTATTCACATTCTTGCAAAGAGTAACGGGGGAAGATGGATCATTACTCTCTTGTCCGCGTAAAAGTGGGAAAAACGCGTGGAAGCAGCTAGCCTAGCTCCGTCCGAAGGGACGCATTCTCGGCTACCAGAACCTCTAAAGCTCACTGGTTCGGCACAGATTTAACAAAATAGATGTGAGTAAGAATTAGACGTGCTGCTAGACACAGTTTGTTACCTTTACACAGAGCGAGCCTAGCTATTATCCCCCTATTTCCAGTCATTATGCTAAGCTAAGCTAATTGTTGCCTTTGAGAGTGCGATCGATTGCCAGATCACAGATATGTCAAAACTTTACATTTCCTTACGCTGCAACTTTCATTAGGTTCAATTTGATCTTGCGACAGTGCTGTGGTTATGCTGCGGTTAGGTTTAGGCTCCAAAACCACATGGCCAGGGTTTGGGGTTGGGAAACGATCATGTTTTGGCCCTAAAATACCCGTTTGGGTCGCCACAAACAAGACTGGGGATGTCTCGAGATCTTGTTAAAGAAACCTGGCTTTGTCGCAGACGCAAACGTGACAGGAAACGTCCCGACTTCCCGTCAAAATGCATAATTTTGACTTCATTTCGAACACAGCAAATGGCCGCCAGGTAAGAACACTTCAACCATGATTCGCTCTCACCTTAGCGGAGGTCTCGAACCACCCGACGAAGCCGTGGTCCTTGCAGAACTGGTCCATTTTGATGCCGTTGCTGGTCAGCTCCCTGCCCTGGTCACACTTGTTGGCCAGCAGCACGGTGGCGATGCTCTGTCCGTCGGCCAGCATCAGCTTGGAGTCCAGGTCCTCTTTCCACTTGACGACGGCCTCAAAGGTCGTGTGCCGCGTCACGTCGAACACTATGAAGGCTCCCATGGCTTCCCGGTAGTACACTCGTGTCATGTTGCCAAAACGTTCCTGACCTGTGACACACACACACACACACAGACACACATTTCATTCATTAGTTGTTGTTCGCAGTCTGACGAGAGATTCTCATTGTTTTCCTGCATTTTTCTTTTTTTGCCGGAAAACCGACTAATACAGCCGGCATTAGGGATCGCAGTCAGCCGTGCCTGCATTCCTGTGAAACGGCACATTCCTGCGGACTTACTGTCACGTTGCACTTAACCAGGCGGTCAATGCGACTGCTGTTCCCGCTGTTAATGGGCCCACTTACGCAAATTAAATCTGTATTTTGCCCCCACCTGCAATGAAAAATAAACTTTGACCTAGACTGTAACCCTGTAAGAATATAGCCATGTGAGACGTCTGTGTGCAGGTACGCCCGTGTGTATTCATCGACGCTTGGGTGTTGTGCAGGGAATTGACACCCGGGGGGGCTTGCAGAGGAGGTTTACTACAGCTGTCAACATGACATCCCCACCCCCGGGGGTGTGTGTGTTATGCCGTCTGATGTGAGCACCTCCTGGCCCAAGCCCGAGAGCGTAGGCGTGCGCACCCTGCTTTGTTTTCCATACTCTACCCTCTCAGCAGAAAAGTTTATGTGGCTGATAAGTATGGACGCCTGGAAAGCCCACTAAGAAATGCTCTCACGGGGACAAAGTGGTGCCACTTGAGCCTTATGAGTAAGAGGAAATGGAAAAAAAAAAACTGACTGGACATGGGTTGAGAACTTCCTCCTTTTTTGAGCCAGAGACTGCAGGGGATGAATTTCATCACCTCTCATTTGCAGTGTTGTGACCAGACAGACGCACACATGTCGCACGCGTCACCTGACACGCCGTCATTCAATCAAAATGACGGTGCAGTCTTTACAAGCGCGTTGGAGCAGTGAGCCGCCCCATTAATCATACTACTTTTTTTTCCCCAGGCAGGCAGACTAGACCTAAGCACACTCCTAATCTCATTTGATGGATCCAAATGAACGTCTCGAAAAGCATGTGGCCCCGCAGCAGTAATGCTGTTTTGTTTTTATTTAGGCTACAAAGACACTCCTGTGAGCGGCCTTTAAATCTCCCTCACATGGGCCGTACTCACATGATGCAGCACCATACCTTGGATGAGTGACTGAATGACAGTGTGTGCTTGTGTGTGTGTGTGTGTGTGTGTGTGTGTGTGTGTGTGTGTGTGTGTGTGTGTGTGTGTGTGTGTGTGTGTGTAGAAAGAGTACTGTTCCTGTCAGATATCAGCTCTCCACGGTGACAGTGCATCTTTGGGCTGTGAATGTTTCATAATTTTACAAGAGTCATGCCTTTTGTCTTGCCAAGATAAGTTTTATCTTCATAAATCATCAACTTTTCAGGAACTATGACAAAACATATGGCTGAAGAACATTCGGACCTGTTGTTTCTTTTTCTCAATGAAAGGGCTCCTTAAGACTTTAACAACACAAATATCCTAAAATGTAAATGTATGTGACCCTGCAGATGATTTAAAAGTAAAAAAAATAAAAATAAATAAAAATAAAAAAGACATTGAAACTTTCTTCTCTGTCCCACCTGCTATGTCCCACAGCTGGAGCCGGACGGTCTCAGAGTCCCAGTTGAGCACCTTCAGGGCGAAGTCCACTCCGATGGTGGCCCGGTAGTTTGTGGAGTAGGTCTGGTGCACGTACCGCCTGATGATGGAGGTCTTCCCGACGCCCAGGTCCCCGATCACCAGCACCTTGTACAGGTGCTCCTTGCGGAGGCCCTGCATGCCGTTGGAGTGTGAGGGGTGATTGGTCATTTATCCCACCTGTCGGATCTCAGGCGCAGCAGCAGGAGCAGAAGCAGGAGCAGCAGAGTTTGAGAGCTCCTTCGTCCCCAGCGTCTCTCTCTTTCTCTTCGTGCTGGGTTTTAAGAGCACGCCCTCCCAGCGGGGAAGTGTGTGATCTGCTCAGGGGCTGTGCTTGGGAACTTGTGACCTCGCCTCGTCAGAGACGCGCAGCGCGGCGCGGTACGGCGCAGTACGCACGGTCTACTGACTGCACGGTAGTTCCTGTTACTTGGTGAGTCTTTCAGAGTTACACACTGCCGCATACGTTAGTGTTGCCGTGTTTTTGTTGCACAAGAGTCGCCTCCCTGCTTCAGTTTTTAAAGTTAATATGGAGTGGCACGCAGGTGAAGCTGGCACTGGCCTTGAATTCCGTTTGAGACGCTACTTTTTTTTTTATTTTTTTATCTCAGGTCCCTAAAATGTGTGTTGACATGCAGCCTTATGGTACAATTATCAGAGCCCAACACATTTTTTGGGGGGGGCTAATGTCGGCTATATTAGGAGAATAAAGCTGATATCAGTGGCTGATATACACACTGATATTCGCTCTGATCCCTCACATGTGGTTATCAAACATTTGTGACAAGATATGTAATGGAGGTAGTTTATTTTATGGCTCAACAAGAAACTTTATTGTGTAAAATGACATCAGTGCTCTGATAAACCTCGCAGGGAATTTAAGAATGATACATTATAGCATCTTTTTCTACATTTTAATCTCTAAAAATAAGTTTTCTACACAACTACACGATCAGGCCCTAACAAAAAAAAAAAAAACCCAAACCCCATGTTTACACCACCACTGGACCAGGCATGTCAAACAGGGCTGACAGGACTGTTCATTAAGTCCTTTCCACTGTTTCATCATTTACAGTGTTCTCTGGTTTACTGTATGATAGTCCAGGCAGAGGTCGTCCTCTGCAGAGTGGTGTGTCTTTCTCTGAATGTTTGCACATTCAGTCTGTCAAGAGAATGCATTATAAAACTAGTTTTATTGTTGAGTGATTACAAAGATCAACAGGAGCCCCACGACTAATTCGCAGCACAATTTCAACAAAAGAAAGTTGGTTTGGGCTGTCTGTCTTCAGCTTTGAATCAGATTGCGATCCACAGAATATTAACACAACATAAACAACTCCTCCTAATCAGAGTAAGATATCTTTCTCCGGTTTTGGTGCCTTAATTGGATCATTGGATATGCTATCATATTAAATTAAGCCAATTTAACAACATAGAGAGAAGATGCGTCTGCTTGAGTCACGAGGGCCCGCTCCATGTCTGCTGGGACAGATATGTCTCCATGTCTCCATGCGAGTTAAACCAGGGAACACAGACCGATGTCAATCAGCAAAGTTCTTGCTTCAGCAGGACCCCAGACCCGGTGTTATCTGCCACACTGGATCACAGAGTACCGAGTTTGAGTGCATTCACGCAGACAGACGGACGGATGCGACCAGGCTGACAGTCTCTTCGCTCGATCCGCAACTTTATTTACGTCCCCGGCTGCCCTGAACACAAGGGCCATTATCCCATGCGAGGCGTCGCCCACGGAGCTCTACAGGACATCCCACGGTGACTACGCTGACATCCTGCTGCTTCTCCTCTCTTAATAGCTTCACATGTGAATGGGGGGGTTTAGTTTTTTTCCCCCTCTTGCCTCTGACAGTGTCCACACACACACACACACACACACACACACACCTTGGCAGACAGCAGTAGACTAATGCAATAATGTTGAAATGGATGTTTTCTGTCGCCTTCACTAACATGCACATGAACGCCAAGCCAGAGGCTGTTAATGTACATATTTTCATGCATTCTCAACCCCAGTGCACTCAAGCCATGTGAGTTGAGTTTCTAGCCATGCAAGTCTGAAGTGGTCTGTGGGAGTGAGAGGAATCATCACAAAGTATACCTCCAGGTCCAGGACAATAACCTCTCCCAGCACACAGTATGCCAGCGTGCAGATTGTGATCCGTCCATAATGTTGCGTGTTTGCTGAAGGCGTCGATTCAGCTTCATGGTGGCTCTAAAGCCGCAGATTGTGGCGCTGCTGAATTATTAGCATTGTAGCGAGAGGAACGACACACAATCAGTTTTCAAGGATAAACAACGAGTCGTGCCGCTGAGGGCTTGCTTTCTCCCAGGACTCATCAAAGCCATTAGGCTCCAACTATGAATAAACCTTGCCCACCATCTAGCGAATATTCATTTGGCCGAACAGCGTGGTCTATGGTATGCGACATAGGAAATTATATCACGTTATTTAATAAAGAAGTGGCCTAGAAACCCTATTTCCCGTTGGGTTTATTAATTATCACACTGTGATTTGACACAATTATCTTATCTTATTTAGAAAAAGGTTCGGAGGTAACATCGACTCAGGAAGTGTTTTAAAAATAACGCAGCACACGGTCCAGTTCTCAGCGACGGAAAGGGAAAACGTGACTCCTTCGATCGTGACACGTTTAGTTTAGGAAAGCAGATTTTCAAGTGTCCTTTTGAAAATGAAAAAATATCGCCTGTTCTTATATATCGTGATTATTGTCGTTGCTGAAGGAAAAAGGTGAAGATTGAGGTAATGATGTCATTTTTGGCCTGTTTTTCAGTCAGGGTATGATAAAGTTTGATCAACATGCACCCTGAGTGATCTGATTGGCCGACAGCTGCGTCAGCTACTGTTTTGAACGCACTGTTTCCACTAAATAAATGAAACAATATAACATAATGACAGTAAACATGTCACATTTTGCAAATACAGTAAACTGTAACGAATACAGGCCACTTCTTTGTCGTCTGTGGCGAGGGTCACCAGACTCCCTTTAAAAAAAATGCTAAATTTTGAGACTTCATTAAGAGGAACCGAATTCGCTTTGAGAAACTTTGTCTAGAAGACAGTCTTAACTATTCAGGTCTACTTGTCAATTCAGCAAACCTTATACATGAAAATGTTTTTTTCTTTCAGTACAAATATCAGTTTGTTCCGGTTTGTTAGGTGTTTATTTGTATGTAGAAGTGGAATCTGATCGCAAGAAGACAACAACATTCAATCCCAGTGATCGGTTCACTCGGGCGGGATTGTGAAAACCTAACTACGAACAGCCTCTTTGTCCTGTCAACAATGAATTACAAACAACTGGGAAAAGAAGTATCATTTTTTTGGATGGAAACCTTTAATGCATCACAAGTCTAAATAGTAAATTCCGCCTATCAGAGAGGCAGACCAAGAGATAAGACCAAGACAAACGTCTCCTGCGGAGAACGTCAGTGAATCATTGGCATAAAGAGTAGTATGCACCTGCAAAAATGTTCAGTTGGCACAAACCTGCATGCAAATATGGCAACTGCCTATGAAGATCTTTACATTAAAAACCAGTATAAAATACGGCACGTTTCAAAAAACATTAACACATTCCTGCCTGTGTAAACATACGGAGAAAAAAAAACGCAAGCTAGCTCCCACATGAACATCATCAGTTATACCTGTCAAATTTTTTCATTAATGTTCATCCTTAGAGAGGCCAACATTTAGATACAAAAGAAAATAATTTAAAAAAAAAAGAATATTCATTGAATATACTCAAGCATAAGAAACAACCAAGTCATAAAATATTATAAAAAATAATATCCTCCTTGTAACGCCTCGGAGATCGGAGTCTAAATGGGCTCACAGTAGGATTCTCAGTGTGAGCCCATTTATAGAAGCAAGACGTCATTTACTGCAGCGAGACATTAGTGCATATGTAGGCAAAAAGCCAGGCTGGAAACAAACTGTTTCGCAATACGTGTCTGCAAAAAAAAAAATCTGGCACACATTCAGTTCGCTTCCTCCTCCTTAAACTAATCTTAAAAAAAAAAAAAACACACACATCAATATCACGTAAGAGCATCGTTACTTTGCTACCGCGTCTATTAATCATAATGCACAATATTAAAATGTACTTCCTTACAAATAGAACTTAAAGAGTGCAAACAAATCTTTGACATCATGCAGATCGGAGACAGGTGGCGGCGGCTCGTTTCGGCAGGTGGGAGCTGACGTCAAGAAAGGGTTTTGGTTCGAACACATCCTGAGGTGGAGGATCATTTTGGTCCACTTATCCTACATTCAATGAAGTCACATCAAGAGAGAAAAAAAAAAGATTTAAAGAAGACATCCAAGTAGTCCATAAGCTCTTTGTGGGTTAGACACCTGATGATACTGCGCCCGTTGAGACGATGTCTTACATTCCCTTGAGACATAAAGAGCTCCCCGTCCTCTCAGGATGGTTTCATTCTCAGCGAATGTTCTCTTTCCGAGAAAAGAGAAGGTCGTTGCAGCATCTGTACACGTTCTTCTTTAAGATACGGAGTCTCTGGTGCCGCTGACGGCAAATTAGAGGGCAGAAAGAAAAAAAAAAACGGGTCAAGTTTCAGGCAAAGGTATTGTCTTCTGCCTTCATGCTCGTACAATCTGCGTCCCCCTGGGTCTCCAAATGTGAATTATTACGGCAGTTTGTCAGTAAAAAAAAAAATATATCACTGTACATATACAGAAAGTCAACAGCAATAATATCAGTAATAAAAAACAATTCACGCTTTTTGTGTTAATGATAATAGATGATGTAGAACAATAATAATAATAAAAAAACTTAAAGGAACAGTTCACCCCCAAAATCAAAAATACATATTTTCTTCTCACCTGCAGTGCTTTTTATGTAGCTGTATTGTTTTGGTGTGAGTTGCAGAGTTTTGGAGATAGATATCAGCTTCGTCTCAAATTTAATGGAACTAGGTGGCACTCGGCTTGTGGTGCTCAAAGTACCGTACATTTGAAAAATTTGACAGCAATGACTCGGAAATCATGACGTGCGTTACTCGAGGTAATTCACAGACGTTGTTGTGAGCAGCTTTCAAGTAGGAACTGTTTTCTTTTCCAGTATCCAGACTCTACAACTCACACCAAAAAAAATCCAGTTGGATAAATTGCTCTACAAGAAAACAATACGTAATCATTCTTGATTTTGGTACGAACTGTCCCTTTTAAATGCAACTATCTTAAGTGTTCTGATATCTTACCTAAAAAAAACAACTACCAATATGACTTAAAATACATGATTTTTTGTTTTTTTTGCAAGATCCAAAGAAATACTGAACATAAATATTTGGTTAACTTCCCCCACTTATGATTGGTTGTTGTGTTATAATGAAATAGAAATGAAACTGGCGATTTTTACGTTACCTTAAACCCAACTCATCAGTACCTCTTTGGAATTTGAAACGTTTTAAAACTGAGTGAGAAACCCGTGTCCATTCCCGTGTCGTTTAAAATGCCCGTGTGTGTGTGTGTTTTTTAGCTTTTCTCAAACTCACTTTGCAGACAAAAAGATGAAGCAATGATTTTGCAGTCTTGCCACTGGAATTTTTTTCTCTCAGTCCGCTCAATGGAGGCATGCGTGGGCGTATTCAATCCAATGTGAAAATGAAGAAAAAAAAAAAGGGTTTCAAAATACGCTTAAACATTCAGGATATCCACATGTAGAAAGGCATCAAAGAGTTTTGGTCCAGTCTGAAGTCATGTGTGGTTTTAAAATACTCCGAACAGAGAGGATAAACGAGGTGAATAAGGTAGCTGAGAGAGCAGGTTTAGAGAGAGGAGGAGCTCTGGCTGTAGTGTCTCAGCAGCAGTTGGTCATACTCGGCCTCGGAGGCCAGGGAGCTGCCATCGGAGCTCAGGGACGAGTCTCTAAACGGGGACGGAGGCGTCAGGGCCACCAGCTCCTCCATATCCTTGGCTCGCCGGCCGCTCACGCAAGTCCCCGCCAGGTGCTCGTAAATCTTACCCGCTGGCCGCTGGTTCTCGCAGAAGTTGGAGACGGCCGCCACCTCCGCGTACGTGGTGACCGTGGAGGGGGCCTGTCTGCCCCTGGGTGGCTGGTACGGAGGCGGGCAGGGGGGCGCGGCTTCTGCGGGCTGAGGGGCGGCGGAGTTGGGGCTGGCGGCGACACCCCCTGGCAGCATCATGGTGTTCAGCTCGCTGATGTTGGCGGTGAAGCGGTTAACCACGCAGCTGATTTGGTCCATGATGGTGGTGCCCTGAGGTTGGCCGATCATCCCTATGCCGATGTCGCCCACCCCTATGACGCTAATGTCCCCACCGTCCACCATGCTGTTGTCCCCGCCTTTTCTGCAGACCCCGGCGGAGTGCTCGGGTACGTAGGTGGGTAAAGCCTGCGTCTCCTCTCCGTCCTCTCCTCCCTGGAAGCTCATGGCCTTGGCTGCATGCTGGCTGACCGTGGGCAGGGGCGACTGGGATGGGGAGCAGGCGAAGGGCTGAGACGCCTGCGGCTCCTCGAACTGCTCCGCGACTCCGGCGTCCGCGGGCGAATCTCCGTCTTTAGAGAAGGGCTTGATGATGGCCGTCTGGTTCGCCTCGACTGCCTCTTTTTTCTTGACGTGGAACGACATCCTCTTCCACAGGTTTGGTCTGTAGCTGCGCTCATTCTGGGTCCATGTCACCGATTTCCCATTGGAACTGCAAAACATATAAAAGGCAGAGGCACTGGTTGAGAACTGATGATCACATCTCCCCTGTGATTAATATCATCATTTGAGCAAATCAGGGCTATTCATGTTCTACTTCTTCCAGTCAGAATATCCACCATCCCCCATTCTATCGCTTGTCCTCTGTGTAATCTCACATCTCCCCTCCATTTTCCTTTCTTCTTCCCTAGAAAGAGAATTCCTTAAAGGCGATGAGCCTCCCCTGGGAGTATTTAACCCAAATGAGGTTGCCTTTTTCGCAGCTCGGGGAGCAGTTTCTTTCCCCCGTGGAACTTCCAAACTGCTGTGGTGGATTGAAGCTCTGATTTATTAGAGACAGATCGAGAAAAGGCGCCGTGAAATGTCTCAGCAGACTCATCGTCTTTTAATACGCGGATTATTAAAACCAAAGGCAATCCAGACACTTCAAACGAGAAAAAGCATCAAGCTGGCTTTTTTAATGAGTGCCCTTTTTCAGGCTTTATTTCATGCCTCATTTTGATACGCCCCTGATTAACTGAAGTACTCCTTTTCCACATTTTCCAAGACCGCCCAACACGATTTTTTCGTCAACACTGTTGAAGAACGTCTTCTTTACACACTGTCTTGGACATAAACAACTTAAGTCTGTGGCAAAAGGAGGGTTGTTACTCAAAATAAGCCAAGCAGGTTAGTTCCTTATTAGACCTTGTCATGTCTGCCCTGTCCCTGCCTGCCTTCAGCTCTCCCCTCTTCGCCTTCTTGCGGGAGTTTATCGCAACAGAGTCCTTCCAAACAGTCAAAATGTTGGTTGATTGCAATGCAAACCAACGATTGTGCTTATCAGTGTTTTTATTGTGCGATTTTTAACATGACGTGACAAAAATCTGCACAAAAGGAGAACAAATTCTTGGATTGATTCGCCAAAAGAGAGCATAATTATAATACCAAGGACGTGTGGAATAGTGGATCAGACAATTTGACGGAGAGTTTACAGTAACAAAAATATAACAATGACAAAGTCTCACCAGAGATGGGATCGTCTCACTCCTCTGCTTCATTTAATAGAGTTATCAATGGCCAAAAAAAGGCTGGCTCAAGTATTTTCCCCTTAATTTTAAATACTGACGACTTGCATGCAAGAGAACACATAATTTAATAGCAGTATAATCCAATCTTCTTAAATTCAGGATTCATTTTACGGTTCCTGCCCTGCACAGTGAGGCACCTGTGTACATATCTGACTTGCCTCATCCTTGTGTCACCGGTAGGTCTGAACAGGGCTCGCTGGTTTTCCCTTGCACTAAGAAGAAAAAGGTGATTTCTAAATCGAAGTGGCGGCTGCGACACCGTGGAACACTCTCACTCCAGACTTATGTTCCGCTGTCTCCGCTGACACCTTTTTAAAAAGCTTCTTTTTAAAAAAAAAACTGCCTTCATCCCACCTGATGTCGTGTCATGCTGGTAATTTTGTGAGATTTTTAAGTTCTGTTGTCGCCGGTTTAATTGCTTTTGCTATTTTTTTTTTAATCATCTTCTCTTTTGGCATTTTTTTGACTCTTCATGAATCACGTCGTGTCCTTGCTCTGTGAAAAGCACCTACCTAACTAGAACCAATGTTCTCATAAGAGGTCCCGTTATTCAACTGGGCACAGGTGTTTTTTTTAAAAAATACTGAGGTGTTAATTTATTCACAGTTTAATACCCACTGAATTCGCCTCACGCACCTGATGTTGTCCTGCGCTGACCCGCGTCGTCGAAATAAGTTGGCCATGCTGCTGGAGGGTTTTCCAGACTTGGCAGCTTTCTTGGCGTCGCCCACGTGCATGCGCACCACCGTGGATGTTGTGAAAGCGCTCCGGACATTTTTCTCCGGCTTGGCAAGCATGATGTACACCTTGCCGGGGGAATAAAAAAATGAACAGCAAAAAATACTTGTTAGCATAAAAAGACACCAAAAAAAAGAAAAAAAAAGAAGTGAGGAAATTATTTGAATTTGCATTTTCCATTTTCTTACTTTTGGGACAAACATGCAGCAGAGAGCCACCGTGGCGCTGAGGCTGACACTAAAGCACATGGTTATGATCTTGTAGTTGGAGCCAAAGTAAATAGGGACAAAGGCCAGCCAGATGATGCAGGTGGTGTACATGGTAAAGGCAATATACTTGGCCTCGTTGAAATTAGCTGGAACATTGCGAGTCTGTGGGAGAAAATAAGGAGGAAAGTTGAAGTAGAAAGTCCCCGAGGGCAAAGAAAAGAAAAGTTGAAGCACGATGTCGGAAGTACCTTGAAGGCGTAAAAGGTGCAGCTGAGGATGAGAAGGCCGTTGTAGCCCAGAGGCGCCACCACCCCCAGAGTGGTCAGGTTGCAGATCAGGTGTACCTCGCGGATACTGGGGTAGTCATAGATCACCTGAGAGGACACAAAAGGGTCGCAGTGGCCGTATAGATAATGCAAATGAACGACCCCCTTATTGTCATAACGCATGCACTCGTACCTGCGGTGGCTCTATGATGAGCAGCGCCACAATGATCCCCAGCTGCAGCAGTATGAGTAGGAAGGCGATGACCAATTGTGCGCAGGCGGACATAAAGCGCGGCTTCTTGGTGCAGATCTTCTTCTTGCTGCCTGCCAGGATCCGCGCTATACGGTTGGTCTGGAACAGAAAATAGATCAAATGGTTTTCATGTTGGCTTCGCTTAAATCGGCTGTGCATAATACCGCTCACTTGCGCTGATTCACGACAATAATCCGCTTTTCAGTTCCCAGATCTTAAACATCGAACCCAGCCCACACACACAGATCCTCAACTTCTAACCAAAACTCCCTTAACAGTTGGCCGTCATCCAAGCCGTGCAGGTAGCTCCTGGTCGGATCCTTGGATGCACTTCTCTTTATGCTAAAAACCTCAAAAAACAACACTGACAATAGACATGTTTTCAAATGGTGGCTGTGGATGAGAAATGCACCATAAAAAAAATAAAAACACCCTCGCCGTGTCAGTGTTGATGGTCCCACACTGTAAAAGAAACATGTGTTTTAAGTGATCTAATCTCGTATGCAACATATCTACCAGGCTGACTCACAACAACAGCTGGATCTATTTGGGTGTCAGTATCATCATCAGCCGCCTCCTCTGCCGAAGGCTCCGACACATACAATATAGCCTGCATGCTGTATGTTCCTCCTTACAATGTGCGCAGTCTTCCACAGCTTCTTTCAGTCTACATTTTGCACATTTGTTGTTGTTTTCTGAACCTTTTTACATCCTGTTTCACATGGAGCATGTCATAAAAAATGGAAGAAATATAGAATTTTAAACGTCATAGTCGTTCAATCAGACCTTCTAATCACTGAGAGATGACTCTTTACTTTGTGGAATGGTTACACCTCACTGGCATTGTACGGTTTAATCGACTTTAATGACTCGGTTTCAGAGGAAGTGAAACATAACACTGACTGGAGCTGTGCGTACTTGTTCCTTTATCTCCTGGGAACAATAAAAACAGAAAACAGAGTACCTTGGTGACCAGAGCGGAGTAGCTCATGGCGGGGGACAGGCCGATTCCCAGCCGCTGGAGGTAGCAGTAAACTATGTGGGGCTTGGCGATAAGGCTGAAGGTGCACAGGTAGCCCAGACATATCCCGGCCAGGATGATGTAGCAGAGCTCACGGCTGGATGACTTGACCACGGGGGTGTCCCAAAATCTGCAGAGAGGCCACATTATCTCACCAAACTGGTCAAAGATGGGCTGAAGCATGATACTAGCATGATTATACTGTATATATTTTTTGTATTTAAACAGATTTATATTTTTGTAATTTTCATGCATTTCTTTGTATTTATCGGTTAGCATTTAAATTATGTTAGCTCATTTTCAGCAACTTTATTTCTGGATATAGTTTGTTTTTCTCTTTAAATGTGCAATATGTAAAAACTGACCACCTGCAGAATCAAAAAAAGAGTCAATTCTTACATGGTTGTGCAAAGAAAAAATTAAATCACTCATAGATTTATGCCATCAACATCATGATTGTCTTGACCAACACACATCTAAAAAGCAGTATATTAATGTACCCAGTTTGGGTCATTATAACAGTTTACTTAGTACCAGTGGGTTGTTCTAATTTAGAGTTGTGGCTATTTTTTACCGTTTACCCAGTTTCAAAGATCTATTCAAGTTTTTAAAAAATATATATATATAATATTATATATATTAATATATAATATAAAAATAAAATATCACACATTTTCTGTTAGCTGTACAAAATAATTGCAAATATTAGTAACTTTCATTGACAAATAGTATGTATGTGTGTAATTTTAAACAAAGCAAGATACATTTTAGTTGGAAGTAAAAAAAAAAAGTTTTGAAGAAGGAATTTAAACTCAAAGTTAGCAATATCAATGTGATAATATATATATAAGCTCATTTAAGCTGTTTTCAGAGGAAAATAGGGTCCCCAAAATGCTGATTGAAGCTGGAAAGGTGGCAGGGTCCGCCAAATGTAAACAAAGTAAAACTGTATGAAATTGTGTTGTTCTTTAAGGCCAGTTTGTGTATTCAGTTTATTCAGTCATGAAAACAAAGAAAATGTTTATTTAGTTTGTTTGGCCATAAAAAAAAAAAAATCAGTGGAGCTCTTTCTCTTCTGAATAGAATTTCCGCAGCAAAACTACAGACTGCACCTTTAAAGCTGTAATTGCATTGGTGTATCTACCCCGAACCGGGTCAACCACTTTGACCCATTGATTTTAACTGTGTATCTTAACAAGCTTAATGTGATTATTACTTGATGAAGACGGAGGTAACGAAGAGTGTCGCCATGAGGCCCAGGCAGGCGAAGACCACCGCGGCGATGGGCTCTGGATCCCCCCAGCGCACATACTGCACCGGGATTGGCTCACAACCTTGAGGGGAGGGGGGGGGGGGGATACAGGAGAGACTGAGGGGACGACGAGACAGAAAAGTTCGTGGAAATTCTGGATTTGTCTACAAGAGTTAAAGTGAAAGGATGTGTAACTGTGTGTTTGCGTGGAACACTGCCATAACTTGATGTGGATGTGAAACTTCAGAGGGGATCAGAGTAATAACACGATCAACACACGGAGGATAGACACTAAAAACTCTCTTATTTGTTCAAACTACAGAGAAATAGAAATATTGTAGCAGACAATACGTCTTTACAACAGGGCCTGAAAATGGTTTCAAGCTTTTTTTTTGTTTTTTTCATACAGACTTTAGAGTACATAAATCTGAACTCAGCCAGATCCTGTCTTCTGGCAACGTTCTAAAGTCTCTCGATGTGTGTACAGTACATGGAAATTTGTGTGCAGTAGAGAGTGCGACTGTTTGTGGTGTGTGTGTTAGCTACGTGAGACGTAAGGGGATTTGGGGTTGCGTGACCCAGATTGAAACGCTCCTCTGGCCTGTGCGCCAATCTTGTAAAGTTACAGACACACAAATAAAGCGCGCTTACCAGTGAGGTCATCCGTGGGCCACGAGCCGAGGAGACAGGCACGACAAGTGTACTCGTCGAACACAAACTCGTTCTCCTTGCAGGGAGTGCAGGTCCAACAGCAGCTCACCTCTCCTTTACGGATCACCTTGGGACACACACACACGCACGTTCACTTGTAGGAATGGGTGGAAAGGTCTCAAAGCTCCGGTGGCACTTTTCTGTAGCTAATCTCACACTCTGACAGCCCTGCAGGCCAGGGAAATGAGAATTTCTGCACCGGGGGATCAAAAAAGGATGGATTTATAGAAGAACTTTGAGATGGTTGAATAAAAATTAAATAAAAAGAGCATCATGGAGGGCATTCACACTGAAACCTTTGTCACTGTTTTGCGTGTTCCTACGGGGCTCCCCTGGATGATCACAGTTTACTCTCACAGTCTTGATGACACGCAGTTCAGAAGATCTGCAAACTAAACGTTGGACGGATGTAACTCAGATCGCCTCAAAGCCTGGCGAGCCTGATAAGAGTTCTCAATTCCCCACGAGCTGCCACATTACAGCGAGTCAGCAGAGAGTGTGTAGGAAGAGTTTAATGTTAGAGGACTGTTGGGATGATAGAGAGGAGGCGGGCTTGCAGTGTCCTCCATGATTTGGATGGGCAGCGGGGAGCTATAAAAGCCCAGATGGGACATGATTAAAGCTTGAACAGAGAGCCTTGCTGAGTCCCCCTGGTCGTCGGGCACTCGAGGATCTGATTGGAGGGATTTTTTTTAGACTGCAAAACCTGAGGCGCTAAAGTCGAGGCTGGTGTGTGGGTCTTGCTTGACAAGTCTAGAGTAAAACTATGACACGCTGTGCGCTCTGGTGTAGGTCCTTCCGCGGCGCGTACCTTGATCTGCGCCTTCTGGCAGGGCTCGGAGCACACCGACTGGATGACGTCACTGTTGTTACTCCAGATTTCCTCGTCGTTCATCTTCAGCCCCCCCTGGTCCCAGCTCCCCACGTGGATGTAAGCGTACTCCTCCTCGCCTATGTGCTTGAAGTTCATGATTTCGTACCTGGGGTGAAATGGCACATGCATGCATTTAGACGTTCTTTTCCGCTTGTCTTTTTCGCTTTCCCCCCTCCTCTCCTTTCGTCCCCCGCGTCGTCCATACCTGCCAGGTGAGTCCCCGTTCTGGTCGAAGAGGATGGCCTCCCCGGACACGCCTGTGAAGTTGGTTTTCATCAGGAATTCCAGCAGCTGCCGCCCGTCAATGGGCCGCATGGCTTCACACAGACCCTGGCACCGAGGGAAGAAGCAAACACTGTCAGCACTGCAATTGTTGACATAGTTGTTTGATTGTGAAGCGCACTGTTCATTATTGTACCTTATATCCCGGACACAGAGATTCCTGCATGGCGTGCAGGCCGTAAGCCATGGAGTAGATGGCATTTATGACAAAACCCATCTTCGTGTCTTGGGCGTAATGGAGGCGCAGAGATTCTCTCCCTGTGGGGAACAGAGACCTGCTCATAAGGAGAAAACCCAATCCAATGTACAAGTGTCTGAGGAGGTGCGTGGGAGAGGATTTTCTGTGTCGTACTAACAGGTGCAGGTGCGGTTGTAGGCGACGCTCTCCTGCGGGTGTCCCCTCAACCGGCACTGGAAGCGATGCTGCCAGAACTCGGGGAACCAGGGGTTCCTCAGGTTGGCGTCGGGCTTCAGGTTCAGGTAGTAATCGTCGAACCAGGTCACGTACGCCGACTTTAGCTTGATGGTGATCCCGCCAGCCGCCTCCCTCTGGTAGCCATCAGTCACATCGTACCTGTCGGCCCAGCCGTCACTGAACAGGAGACACAGACAAACGTATATCAGGTTGTTAAAGTAAAGGTCAGTCCCAATGAGACTTGATTTATTTATTTTACATTTCTTTGTTGTTTCATCGCTTTATCTTCTCTTTTTAAATAGATTTTTTGTTTTCTTTAAAACTATAAGTAAACCTTTAAACTAACATTAACAAGTGCTCGATTTACAGTCAGTTAAACTGTAGATTATTTTTATTTTACTGCTAACAAACAATGAAATGCTTTATAAATAATTCAAAAAGTAATTGTAAAGGTTTATGAATAGTAGTAACATCTTAGATGAGGGCCATCCAAATAATGTTTATGGATGAACTACACATACATGAATCCTTTTACAAAGTATTTTCAGCATCTTTGCAACATAACAATAAACAATTGCTCAAAAAAGATTTTATAAAGCATTTCATTGTTTGTTAAGGATATCACTGCCAAAATAAATGGAAATAAATAAATAAATTGCTTTAAAAAAAGTAATAAATACAACATCAAATGCACCACAAGTAATGTTGAAAATAAATGTAGCTAATAATTAATCAAATGAATATGAATTACACGTATATTTTTTCCCTTTAATTTGACATTTATTGATTTGTAAATGTATTTATTTAGTCCTCCACAGGATATGATTGTATGTAGACAGCAAAGTTGCCTTAGCAAGACTCCTTTTGTCTGCTAAATGTAAAGAATAACAGATGTTAGGATTACCAGGCACAGTTTGTATTGACCTTCAATCTAACACACTGTAGTTAACCCCAAAAAACTCTGAGGCATTCAGAACCAGCAGGTAAGCTGGTGAGCAGCAGCCTGTTTTGTAGCACATCTGCAAACTGTTGACACGGGCAGGATGTCTAGCGTGCGTGGCAGAGGTGGTGGTGGGTGGAAACATCATCAGGATTATGGCGCTGACGGTGACGAATAGTTAACCAAAACAACGATCGTGCACATTCTACTTTAAGCCGTGGAGCAGGATCACAATTACAGCTGACGAAACTGGTTTCACCTACAGGAGGGTAACAAGGTGGCTGACAAACCTCAAATAGTCCGGCCCTGCAGTCCAACAAGCAAATGTTAACGTTACACCTAATATAAGCTTGTATAAAAAAAACACTTTGAGGTTTTAACTACAGGATTGGGGTTAGAACAGATTACCCTGTACAGTTTATAATAGTTATATAAAGTCAAATAAGACCCTCCATCATTGCAGTTTTAATAAGGCCCACTGTAAAAAAAAAAAGAATAAACTGCCGTTGGTTCTCATGACTACATTCCGAAGCACTGTTTCACAGATTGAAGGAGACAGTTGGTGCCTCGCAAAATGAACCTAATGACTGCTCTGCCGAGACTTACAGTAAAATACAATATTTATCACGATGACTCAGATGTACAGACGCAAGACTCACTGGGTGATGGAAATGGAAAGTATTTGCTCACAAGAAATTGTGAGGTGAATTTTCTTTTTCAAAATGGCGCTCACGGGGAAAAAGATAAACCTGCGGGGGTCAGAGGTGGACGGCGCTGGGGAGGACTCGTGCTTGCCGGGATAGAGAGGCTCGTTATCGTTGCCTTTATTTGTTTTTCGACGTGTCAGTCTGAGTCGTATGCTTTGTTTGCCTGCGCTGCTTCCGCGGTCACGTAACTTCGCTTATAAAGTTTGAGCCCGTCTGCCGATTAATTAGATCTCCGTAGGCTCATTATCTGGGAAGCCCATTGAGGTGCGCCGGTAATGAAGAGCGGATTGATTTACTTGAACAACAAATATCTCAGTGCAGATCCAAGCAGCCCCGCAGTGCAGAAAACACACTGCTGTTATCAACCAGTCTGTTATCTGATCCTCAATCCTGATTGTCAGAGCGTATATTGATTCGTAACGCGGAAGTGTTTCACTAATTATTAATTATTGGCTTAGTTTAGACACCTCGATGCTCAGTAATCTTCAAACGCCAGACGATCAGCAGCAGGCCGCGGCGTTTGCAGACACAATCGGATCAGCCATTTATTCAGAAAACCTCGTGGGCTAAGACTCGGCAGAACCATTTCATCAGTGAACTCTTTGAAAAAAAAAAAAGGTTTTTTACTCCGTCTATTATTATCCTCTTTCCCTCCGGACACTTGTCTACAAACCACAAAGATAGACGGGGCTGATTACACCTCCACACATGTGCATATATGTAAACAAGTACACCTCACCGACACACACACACACACACACACGCCGACACACACACTCTCGTCTTTCTAACCTACAAAAAATAAAAAATAAAGCGAGAGAAGTCATTTCTGTAAAAAAACTTCGCTAACCGAGCCGGAGTTACACAACAGTTGTGTGGGTGGATTTTTTTTTTCCTTTTTTTTTTTT
>CAEMYA010000025.1:1328631-1339984 GCA_903131615.1 Diplodus sargus | reverse complement strand
TTTTTTTTCCCAATGCTCTCTTCGTTTTCCTCGCTTAGCTGCAGGGGAGAGATTATTACTCACATTTGACGCTAAATGGCACAACGGCAGCAACACGCGGCCTCGTCTTTCCCTCAGCCGGAGATTGAAACGACGTCTGTGGAAAACCGAATCTGTGGATTTTTTTTTGTCCCTCGTTCATTACAGTGTGGGTGCGCTTGGAATAGATCACTTCACAGCCCTTATGGAGAGGAGGAATGATTGCGGCCGTCACCTCGTTCAACTCACATATGGCACTCGAATGCTGTTGAAAAAAAATCTGAACCTGCCCTTTGATTTTTAGGGTTAATGTCTCTAGCCACCATCTGTCAGAAGATCAGGTAGCCCTGTTGTTGTGTCCTGTGGTTCTTTAATAGGTTTACTGTAAGTTAATGGATACAGACTTCTGCCTCTGCCTGGTTTAATTCACTGCATACGCTCTTCCATTTTCTTCTCTAATGGCCTAATTCCCCCAGCCTCAGTTCTCCTGTTAAGCCACAGTCTCTCTAGAAGTTCATGTGTTCCTCCAACAGTTACTTTACAATGCAGCACATGGAAATACTTGTCCATATTTAACGTTTGTCTGTCACAAACAACATCTGTTTGTGAGCTTTCTTGCTGATTTGAGACCTGCCAGTTTGAAGTCCTTGCATGGTGTTAATAAAGGAACCGTTCTGTGCCGAACCTGGAGGTTCTGTCACACCCTGAGCGTTGCCCTTCTAGTCTCAGATGAGCTGCAGGTGGTTCTTTTGCATCGAGACTCTTCATTGTGTAAACCATCACAAGCCAACAGTGTGAAGCTCGCTAACAGTTAACTGTTGTATGAAGAAGTTCTGTGATTTGTTTCTGACCTGATCTCGCAGCCCAGGCTGATATTCGGGAGGATGTTGGGGTCTGCGTTGATTCGATCCAGGGTGTGCATCATGGCCTCCACCCTCTGGATCCCGTACTGCTCTCGCACCGCCCCACACTTCCGCTCATGGACCTGAGCAGAGTGTAATCCAACAAGCCTGGATTACAAAAAGAACCACACACACACACACACACATGCATAAACACACAGCCGAGCGAGGTACCTTGTCTGCAGGTGGTTGGTGGTGCACAGAGAACAGAGCCCCTATAATGATGTCCCCGGGGAGGTGTGCTAAAACCCTCCGCTCATTGTTCTGGGCGCTGACCCCGACCCCTTTCGGGCCCGGCCAGCTCAGGCGGGCTCCCAGGAGCGCACACACAGCCAGCAGCCTCACACACAATGTGTTCCTCCTCGCGCCTCCTGCCATCCTCTGTCCTCTCTTAGAGCTGGGGCTCAGATGGATGCGCTGAGTTTGGCATGGTGCGTTTGGGTCCAGGGGTCCTGAAGACAAGGACGGGGACAGGAAGTCAAGGAAGGCTTTTCCAGCACGAGGCAAGTGAACATTTGTTTTTAAGGTGGACTGATTGTAGAAAAGCAATTTTGGTTGTTAATTTAAAAAAAAAGAGAAGGGTTTAAGGGTTAAAAAAAACAACAAAACACTTGTTTAAAAGTAAAATATCTAGTTGCTGTCCGTGGTGCTGAAAAAAAGATGGTTGGCAGCTCCGTTCAGTTTAGCTCAAACTGACACATTCAGCCTTTTTGTTCAAGACGAGACATCACCAACTTCCACAAAACTCAATTATCTCCGGCATCTCTTCACCATTTGCGCGCACCGCATTACTAAAAAAAACAACAACTTCATCCTACCTCTTCTCCGCCAGCAGCCCTGCAGATGCCATTCCTTCAGAGACCGTCCCCATCACACCGCAGCAGCAAGAAGGCAAGAAAAAAGCGCTGCCGGTTTTGTTTTTTTCTCCTGCTCAAGCTGGAGTCTGGCGCCTGGCTACAGCGCACTGCAAATAGCAGCAGATAATATAGCCCGTTATTGGAACATGTTTGACTTACTGACGCACACGGCGGGCCCCCCCTCCATCCATCCCCTCCATCCCTCCTCCTCCTCCTTCTTCTTCTTCACCACCTCCTCCTCCTACTCCAAAACAAAAAAACACAGTGGAAGGCATGGAGCACCAACAGTGACTAAACTGCTACTGTGGAAACTGTGGAGAGCTGCGGGAGGCGAGCCAAGGGGAGAAGTAAACAAATGCAAAAGGAAAGTCGTAAAGGATGCGAACGCGTAAAGTGGCGGCGCCGGCTCCTCGACCTGTGGCGGCCATCAATTAATCCATGATTAAATCCGACGTCATTTAATTGGAAAGTTTGAGGCTCGTGGCGCATTTAGTGTCCACTTCGAATGTGATAAAGGTAAAAGTAATGACTGTCTAATCAGCTGGGCTCCGTGCCTCTTGGCAATAAAAAAATAAATAAAATAATTTAAAGTGTCATTGCGCTGTTTAAAGAGACGTAGTTCTGGCTCTTCCAAGCATGTTAAACGATCCTTTAACATGCCTCCACTGCCACTGCAAGGTCATTTTTCTCTCTGTTTTCATGTGTTTCTTTCATGAGAGCCATTTGTTAAAAAAAAAAAAGTAAAGCCATTTAAAGGTGCAATATGTAAGAGCTATGTGCAGTGTATATAATATGTGTAGTGGTCCAGAACTGTGAACTCGGAGCACCAGGTGGGTGTTGCTTTCGACCAGGGCGGGTTGGGGCTAGCTGGTTAGCATGCTAACTTCAGCAGATAGCTCTGTAACGCAACACAACGCCATGAAGCCAAAAACTGTGGTTTCATCACATTCTGTTGTAATTGTTTGTTAATTTTCAAATGTTTTCAACTAAAATGTGTACATTTTGCACCTATAAATGTAAAACAACAAAAATAATCCACACTCTACACAACCACAGGACAGAGGGACCGGTTATCCGCGCAGCTAGTGGTTCGGAACTGTGAACTCAGAGCAGCAGGTGAGTGTTGCTTTCGACCAGGGCGGGTCGGGGATAGCTGGTTAGCATGCTAACTTCAGTAGATGTCTCTGTAACACAACAAAAAGATGTCATAAACTAATAACTGTCATTTCATCACATTCTGTTGATAATTTTAGTTAATTTTCCACTAAAACGTGTACATATTGCACCTTTAAATATAAAACAAACAAAAAAATAGAACCTCTTTGCACTCAAGTGAAAACATCAATCTGAGGTAGATCGTGAGGTTAGACACACATGTCACATTTTCACTTCAAATGCAGGGTAAACTACAAAAAGGAATAACTACATCTGAACATAAGAAAGCACAGAATCATCATCAGTGAGTCTATCCACTAACTATTGAAGTTATTACAATATAATGGTAATTCCACATTTAATGGTAATTCCACCAATTTTACACATTAGTGTGTTTACAGGTGTTGGGTAGTACAACTGCATATGTGAAGAAAGTAGCATAAAGCCCTCTGGGGCTCCAGAAGAAGCTGCATGTGATCTCATGAATCGCCTCCAGCGATGTCACTCAGCTGCAAAGTTGCATTGTGGGCCATGGGTGAGGTGCCAGAAACCTCTGGTTCTGCTGCATTGATTTTGATCAGTTCTTTTTAAACTGTCCAACAGTGTTATTTCTCACAATGGAACTTAGACATTACAGGAGGCAATTTCCTCAATTACATAAAGCTTCCTCACATATGCGATACATAACCGAGACCTGTAAACACACTTCAATGTGTGCAGTTGGTGGACTGACCCTTTAAGAACAGGTCAGGAAATGAAATATGCACATTGGTGGTTCAGTTAAGTTTATCAGATAAAACATTCTGCTTTAACTTACATCACAGCTAAGAACAAGAGCAAATATGTTGATCTGTGCTATCTGAGTACAGTTTATCTAAGACAGAGGAGGAGAACATGATACTTGGAAATCATGGTAGTCCAGAAGGCGAATCCATCCTGAATGTTTTCGGGTGTAAGACGAACAGAGGATCAGAGCTTTTAGCAGCTTCCAAACATCACTCATCAAGTCTCAGGTAGCACAAGCCCTGTTTTGCAGGGTAAGATGTGTGACGCATGTCCACTAAACAAAAGAAAACAAAGATCTTTTTCAGAGGTTGTTCAGAAAGTCTCATCGAATGGAGGTCAACCAGAATTGGTCTGCGTGGGGTTTCATTATAGGAGCCAAAATCATTAATTCCAGCCTGCAAAATTGTGGTTTGTTAGTTGCCTGGGGAGACGGAGAGAAGAAGTGAGGGAGGAGGCGAACTGTCATTTATTCCGACAGAATGATGGCGGAAGTAGTCGCATGGCGCCCTCTGGTGGAGATAACTGATAACAGGCATCAATAGATTTACTTTTTAAAGTAAATCTATTGAGACACACACACACATACTCACACTTTCTTGCCCTGTGAATATCACATGCAAGCTCATTTATAGTCCTCAGAGCCTTTGTCCTTCTGACTAAAGGTCAGGGTGCTCAAAGGGTTTGTCTCAGGTGTTGGGATCCATGTGAGCCCGCAGTACTGAGAAATATCAAAAGACATTTAGGTTTTCTTGTGAGAAAGCTTTGTCTGAAAGCATATGCGCATATGCCTGGGGGCAAAGTACTGGCTTTTTATTGTGCTTTGCTCCTCAGTTTGCACTCAGTAAATCCTTTGTTTGAGTTCACACTGTAGGTTATGACGTATATACATACTGTGCTGTGTGATCATATGACCACAAACAGTCATATCAGCCAAAATCCAAATGTGAAGGTTTAGATAGTTTTGTGAAATGTGCAATTAACATACCCTTTTGCATGTATGTAAGCAATAATACATTTTGACAGGAGCTTTTGTTTCATTCATTCATAGCCGACTACAGTATGTGTGAAGTTTAAAGGTGCAATATGCAAGACTTTTTGTTGATAACATTAAAAAAAATTTTTAGGTAAAGTTATCAACAGAATTAGAGGAAATAACAGTTTCTGACGTTATGATTTCTGTGTATTGTGTTGCAGAGATATCTACTGAAGTTAGCATGCTAAGCAGCTAGCCCCGGCCTGTCGACATCAACACTTCCTCCGGCGCTCCAAGCTCTAAGTCTGGCTGCGCGGCTAGCTGTTAATGCTTTAGCAGTCTGTTTTTTTTTTTTTTTTTTTAGATCAGTAGATTTTCCCTCAACATTCACATGCCACAAGTTAATGGGAGGCAGAAACAAACATGAAGTTATACTGATCACACATAAAAATACACCAACACCTGACTTTTTCCTCTTCATCCTCTTTATATCGCTTTCTGTCTGTGGTCCTAGTATTTGCATGGTGATTTCCATCCAGTAATGACAGGAATAACTGTTGACTTTGTTTGTGGTATCGTGTGTGTGTGTGTGTGTGTGTGTGTGTGTGTGTGTGTGTGTCTGGGAAACGATCATGAGTTATGCGCCTGTTTAGGAAACGACACAACATTCCCAGCAGAAAATCACTGCGAAATCATTGTAACAACATAATATGGGCTCCATGTGTTCCTCGGTCATAGATGCGTGTGTATGGCTTTAAAGGAGCACTACGTACTTTTGGAACACAACATTGGCGACAGTTATTTGACAACCTGTGTTTCCATAATGGAATAAACGAGCTGAAAAACAAGAAAGATAAACAAGTAAGTAAGTAAAAGCTTGGCTTATTCAGTTTATTCACTCAAAATACCTCATCAGTGAAGACTTTTCCCTCTTGTCTTTTCTATTCTCTTTAGAATGTCTTCCCCTTAGCTATAGCGCACCTGGAAGTTACACTTCCATTCCCCACTGAGCAGCACAGTATACTGGAAATCCCATTGCACACACGCTTCAGCAAATTTTTGCGCTTTCATTTTCTTTCTTTTTTTTTTTTTCTAGAAAGAGTTTGGCTGCAATCTTAAGATGTGTGCATTAGCTCTAATGCCCCCCACACCACCCACCCACACGCCCATGGTGTGACCCTGAGGTTAAGCAGCATGTGACTGGCTCAACAAAGAGGAGGAGGAGGAAGGGGGTGAGGAAGGGGGGTGACAGCCTTAGAGAAAAAAAAAAAAACCTGAAGAATTTTACCCTGTGAATAAATACATCACATGGGCTTTCCGACTCTGTGGATTCGTCTCATACCTCGGCGCTTGGAGCCTCACAAACCCTGCTGTAATGTGGCCCCTGGTCGCCGTCATTAGTTTCATGTCATGTTGGGATCCCAGCTTTCAGCAGTTCCCCCGTCTGTGCGCCACCCGGGAGGTCTTACGCACCAAGGAGTGCTGCCCGCCGTGGGAAGGAGACGGCTCGGCCTGCGGAGCCAGCTCGGGACGGGGCTTCTGCCAGGACGTGGAGGTGCCGGACCAGCCCGACGGGCCGCAGTACCCCTTCTCCGGCCTGGACGACAGGGAGAAGTGGCCCCTGGTGTTCTACAACCGGACGTGCCGGTGCGCGGGGAACTTCATGGGCTTCAACTGTCAGGACTGTAAGTTCGGCTACTTCGGAGCGAACTGCAACGAGAGGAGAGAGTCTCTGAGGAGGAACGTGTTCCACCTGTCCAGGGCGGAGAGGATCAGACTCGTGTCCTACCTGAACTTAGCCAAGCAGACGGTCAGCAGGGACTACGTCGTGGCTACGGGCACCTACCAGGAGATGGAGAACGGCTCCAACCCGATGTTCGCCGACGTGTCCACGTACGACGTGTTCGTGTGGATGCACTACTACGTGTCCAGGGAGACGCTGTTAGGCGGCCCCGGGAACGTGTGGACCGATGTGGACTTTGCGCACTGGGCGCCGGCGTTCCTCCCCTGGCACCGCGTCTACCTGCTGCACTGGGAGCACGAGATCCGGAAGCTGACCGGAGACACGAGCTTCACCATCCCGTACTGGGACTGGAGGGATGCCCAGGGCTGTGACGTGTGCACGGACGATCTGATGGGGGAGCGGAGCCCCCAGGATCCCAGCCTCCTCAGTCCCGGCTCGGTCTTCTCTTCCTGGAGGGTAAAACACATTCAAATCTTCCAGATTCTTGCAGAGAGGTCGCCAAAAGTGTGCTGTTCCCACTCTCCCTGTTAACTTTTATTCTATTAAACTATTAAAGGAGTCAGTTGTGAAGGATTGTTGCCAGAGCTGGAGGAAGTATTTAAATACCACGCTGTGTTACAAGTTCAACATTAAAAGTAAAAGCACAAATGTTGAAGCAGGATTTTTCTCATTTGGAACTATTTATTTATTGGACAGCAGCTGATTGTTCATTTCATGATCTATCAATCTGCCGATTACTTTCTCCCTTAACTTATTGATTGTTTGGTTTTGTCCAAAGTGACACCTTCACGATGCTTGTTTAGTCAAACCAGCAGTCAAAGTCTGACAATGATAAAAGATAAAAGTGTTTAAAGTAGCAAATCCTCAAATATGAGAAGAAAGGTGAATAAAAAATGACTTCCTCATTATTGAAATAGCTGCCAGATAACAAAAAAACAACAACAAACAAACAAAACATTATATTGTATTAACTTGACATATGTTGTGTTTAATTTGCATAGTAATTTGTAACAAAAGCTGTCAGATAAATGCACAATATTGAAAAAGACATGGAGTAAAAGCAGAAAGTGGCATGAGAAAAAAAATAAGTTCCTCAGATTTGTACCTAACACAGTGCTTGAGTGCTCCACCACCGCTTGTTGCTTATCATAGTTACACATGTATGCATATTTAAGTTCACCCAAAAATGAAAACTCAGTCATTACTCACCCTCGTGCTGATGGAAAGTCAGTAGCCCCAGAAACCTCCCATGAATTCCTACAGTCATGAGGGTCAGTAGATAATGACAGAATCCTCATTTTGGGTTGAAATCATGCAAATGTGTAAAAAAAAAAGAAAAAAGAAAATGTCAAATTTATATCGCTGCTATTTTGTAGGGAAACAAATGGATAAACATGATGTTTGACATTTTCGCCTTCACTTGAGCAGAATCATCTGTTGATCTGGATTTGAAATGGTTCATCTCGGCCTGCTTGGTTGAGATTTACACCGACAGTAATTAAACACAACACCGCAAAACTAACTGTGGCCCCCGTTATCAAACCCGCCGAAGCCGATAAACGTCTGGCTCCTGGATTTACTGCAGATGCTCTCATGCGCTTCATTGCAATATGTTTCCCCCCGTTGCGCCTCCATCAACAGGTGTTGTGCTCCCAGGCGGAGGACTACAGCGACAGAGGCGTGTTGTGTGATGCCCGGCAGGAAGGCCCGCTGACCCGCAACCCCGGGAACCACAATCGTGAAGTGGTTGAGCGGTTGCCAACTTCGGCAGAGGTGGAGTTCACTCTCAGTCTGGCGGACTACGACACCGGAGCCATGGACCGCAGTGCCAACATGAGCTTCAGGAACACTCTGGAAGGTCAGATAAGCTTGACCGCAAACACACACACACTGCTGACACTGCACTGCTCCATCTTAAATTATACACAGCTCTGCCCATATGTCCTGGCTATGTGTGGGGGACCACTATGTTGTTAAAGACCTCTCACTTTAGTTTGTGGCCTCAATCAACACACACATTTAGTTTATTTGCACTGTACGGATATAACAGAAGAATGGGGATACTCGCCAGATTTGATCAAGACTCTGTTGGTTTTAATAATGCATCGTAGCATCTTAGTCATTCGAAGAACCCTGACAAATAACCCCAACATGGGCAATACAGTGATGTGCACAAGGGGGGGCGGTGTCCTCTTGGGAGCCAAAAAGTGTGCCAAAGTGCCCTCTTGGTTGGCAAAACACACTACACTGCCCCCTTGGCTGGTTAAAACATGATAAACTGCCTTTTTGGGAGCCAAAACAGGCGCTAAAGTGCCCTCCTGGGAGCCACAACACGTGCTAAAATGCCCTCTTGGGAGCCAAAACGCGCGCTAAAGTGCCCTTCTTTTCACCCCTGCCCTTCAAAAAGTCTGTGCACGCCACTGGGTATATATGAACCCATACGTTGCCATTGTTTGGTACCATACTTTGTCAGTGCGACTTGTGGATAATTGCTGATTTCTGAGTTATTTATTAGTAATCTGCAAATGAGTAACTGGTCATACGTAACGACTTGCGTGCAGACACACACGCACACACACACACAAAAAACATTTTAAACTATGCAGTGAAAATGACATTCAGTGAATCAGCGAATCAAAAGGCCCGCGTCGTGCACACGGCTGTCTCCTGAGGCTCAGGTGACATCTGCCGAGTTTCCCCCCGGCGTAAGATAAAGTGAGATGAGCTTTTATCCATTCCCGCAGCTGGGAAAGATTCGCACGCTTGCAACACGGCGGCGATGTTGAGAAGCAATCGTTTCACGGGGAGGAGAGAAAAAAAAAAGAGCAACACAAGCAAAACAGTGTGGCGTTAACTTTAGGGTTGGTTGGTTCTCGGTTACAGACATCTATTTTCTACAAATAGCGGGTTGAATATCAGCACAGGACTACTCAAATAAAGCGTCCCCTGCTTACACAGCTTTATGGGCTCGTGGCTCACCGATGGTTTTCCTGGGACACATCAGATCTGAACACGGTCATTATTATCATCATCTTGTTGTTTCTGTTTGACAGCTCCCCTGACGCAAGTTCACAAAACTGCACTCCAGAATTAGATCCTGGGTGTGCGAGAATACCTGCACGTGTTCCCTCGTATAGGTTCCGTGGGTGTATACTGTATGTGTTAAATGTTACCTGAAGCCCTATCTTTAGTATCAAAGTAGGAGTAAAAGTATACATATATTCAAATGTGTAGTATGGTGATTTGGTGATGGGCATTTCATTCACGTGATAGTCACAGGGGAAACCATTCAAGGATTATTCAATTATCTGAAGATCTGCTGTTTGTATGAACTGTGGCATACGGTATAGTGGCACAGGCTTATAGTGACCTTTTGAGGAAGAGACCACGCTGCACACGTTCTACCGGAGATAAGCTATCTGTAATTTCCAGGCGTTGGTAAAAACAATGCGAAAGGTTTTTTTTTTCAGACTACAGTCGAACTTTGAACCATTAGAAATAAGATATTCTCACATCCGGTTATCGTGGCCGAGTATCTGATCGATCAATATTCAGTATTTTTCTCACTAGTGGAAGTTAGTTTATCTGAGTGGCAATAAAACATTTAAAAAAATAAGTTCTTTAAGATAGTGCTGATCCTGCTCTGATGCAGTGTTCAATCTGCAAAGCACTGTGACTATTAACAACATTTATCATACAAAATGAGTAAAAAGTTAATTGGAAATGGAAATACTGTATATGTATTAGCTTACATTCCTTTACTGCTGTGTCATGTATGTATTTGTACATATAACTGTATAGATGCTCTTTGTGTGTGTAGCATAATGGAATTGCAAACTTCGTGTTGTATAATGGTATATCTCAGCCTTCCCAGAAAAAAGAAAGATCATCCTCTGTAGGAGAGCCTCATGAGGCCTTTTTTTTTTTTAAAGGCACAATGCTTGTTTGACAGGTCGATTTTGAGTGACAGTATCTCATCTTTGTTTTCCTCACCGCTGATTTAAATACTTCTCCCCTCGCAGGATTCGGGGACCCGCAGACTGGGTTGGGAAGCAGCTCTCGTATGGGGATGCACGCTGCCCTCCACGTGTACATGAACGGCTCCATGTCCTCCGTGCAGGGCTCAGCGAACGACCCCATATTCCTTCTCCACCACGCGTTTGTTGACAGGTGAAACGTTATTCCACTTTTTTTTTCAGGATTTCAGATCACTCTTGCACTCAACAGCTTCACCGTATTTATTTATTGTTTTCTTTCTCTGTCAAAGCATCTATGAGGAGTGGCTCAGGAGGCACAGACCATCTGCAGCGCAGTATCCGGAGTCTAACGCCCCTATAGGGCACAACAGTGAATACCACATGGTGCCCTTCCTGCCTCTCATCAGAAACAGGGAATACTTCATCTCCAGCAAGGACCTGGGATATGAATATTCATATCTGCTAGATGCTAGTAAGTTATGTTTCGGTGGAGCTTTTATTTTTCTTTGCAGACATGAATTACTGCTTTGTTTTAAAGTGAAACTCTCACCAAAAAGCAACCCAGGCTTTATTTGTGAATGTATATGAGCCAAACCTTCGCGTAAATGCATAATTACGACAAAAGAGGCACTTTTAAGATCTAGTGTAGTTTCGTTTTCGGGCAAGCTTATTTTAAATGGAGTGCAGGGGCACTCTTACGCTAGCATCGAAATCGCTATTTTTAAAACACTAAGAAGGCTCGACACAACGTGAAACTTTGCTAGTAGTATCACCAGGGTGGTTCCACCCCGCTGTTCCGAACATAGACTTCAGTTCATCGTAATGGCGGGGTTTCCCCTTTTTTTCAAAGACCCCGCTATTCCGTAAAGGCTATTGAGGAAACCCCTCCATTCCGAAACCCCCCCACTCCGAACTAACCCTAACCTTAACCTACTTCCGAA
>CAEMYA010000025.1:1302586-1327932 GCA_903131615.1 Diplodus sargus | reverse complement strand
GCACAACAGTGAATACCACATGGTGCCCTTCCTGCCTCTCATCAGAAACAGGGAATACTTCATCTCCAGCAAGGACCTGGGATATGAATATTCATATCTGCTAGATGCTAGTAAGTTATGTTTCGGAGGAGCTTTTATTTTCTTTGCAGACATGAATTACTGCTTTGTTTTAAAGTGAAACTCTCGCCAAAAAGCAACCCAGGCTTTATTTGTGAATGTATATGAGCCAAACCTTCGCGTAAATGCATAATTACGACAGAAGAGGCACTTTTAAGATCTAGTGTAGTTTCGTTTTCGGGCAAGCTTATTTTAAATGGAGTGCAGGGGCACTCTTACGCTAGCATCAAAATCGCTATTTTTAAAACACTAAGAAGGCTCGTCACAACATGAAACTTTGCTCGTAGTATCACCAGGGTGGTTACACCTCGCTGTTCTGAACATAGACTTCAATTCATCGTAATGGCGGGGTTTCCCTTTTTTTGAAAAGACCCCGCTATTCCGAAAAGGCTATTGGGGAAACCCTCCATTCCCAAACCCCCCCACTCCGAACTAACCCTAACCTTAACCCACTTCAGAATTGTGCGAGTGCGGCTGGAAGTGGGGATTTCAGCACCACGGATAGGGATGTTTAATTTCGGAGCAGCTGTGTTTTGGGGGGAGGGTCGGAACAGCCGTGTTTCGGAGTGGGGGTGTTTCGGAATGGAAGGCTGTCCCCCACCAGGGTCTCTACACATGAACAGCATTGTGAACATTGTTTGTGTACACAGAGCTAACTAAAAAGAAGGTTTTTGGACGACTCTTGTTAGCGGTAGCATCTCCGGCACGCCGCCGTCATGGCAGACAAAAAGTGTCGATCCCCGATGCATCCCGACGCTAAAGCTGGTGATACTACAAGCAAAGTTTCATGTTGTGTCGAGCCTTCCTAGTGTTTTAAAAATAGCGATTTTGATGCTAGCGTAAGAGTGCCCCTGCAAATTAGCTTAGCCCTAACCCTAACCCTAACCCTGAAAACGAAACGGTAAATCATAAAAGTGCCACTTTTGTCGTAATTATGCATTAACACGAACGTTTGACTCATATACATTCACAAATAAAGACTTGGTTGCTTTTTGGTGAGAATTTCACTTTGAGAGAGAAGGAAAAAAAAAATAAAAATAAAACTTCTTGTACCTTTATCCAGACCAGAGGCTGGCAGAATCCCTACGTCCTTACCTGGAGGAGCTGCAGGATGTGTGGCCCTGGTTGCTGCTTGCAGGGCTCTGTGGAGGGATTATAACACTGACTGCAGCCGCTGCCTTCCTAACTGCAAAACGCAGATACGGAGGGTCAACTTGGCCGCTGGTGCGGAGGTGGAAAAACGTATTCGCTCTACCGGAAAGACAGCCACTTATCAGGAGCAGCGACGCAGAGGAAACCAAGCACCGTAACTACCAAACGACTATATGAACACACAGCCAGACTTGTGAATTTTAAATACCAAAACACTGTGAATTAGATATATCATTGACCCTAACCCTAACCCATAACTGTAAAGAGCCTATAATCTTTGTTAATGGCGATGTAATTTCAGCTGTATTAAAAGAGTTAAAGAAAAAAAAAAAGTGCATTATAGGAGATACTGAAATTGGTTTCAACTTGACTTGACAGATTGTACCCAGACGTGGTGTGTTCGACACTTATGGCTTCTGTCCTTTCCACAATGACTTGTCATGTTTCCTCTCAGGGGTTCACGAGGTGTTTCAGCTGTCTACCTTTTACAAGCCTCTTCTGCCTGCGTTGCAGCACGTTGCATCACTCATGTGTGCCGGCTTTCATTCCGAACAAATGATGGCAAACGTGCATCCAGCTGCCATCCGGAGCGAGGAAACACAACCTCTTCAAATCCACACAAGCCTTGGGTGACTTTTCTCAAATGTACGTGGGCGTTTGATTGAACCGCATTTTGATTAACGTCGATTCGCGTTCGTAGTGCGAGACGTGCGTCTGGGAAAGGGGGAAAAGGGTGATAATGTCTGCATAGATGTCAAGGTCTGAGACACCTCCACAGCGCCGAGATGTAGTTCAACGCTCTAACCTTTCAGTTGTGTAGCAGTTAAAAAAAAACAAAAAACTTTGACATTTGTAAAAGTCACTGCAATTCCCTTAAGTTGCATGAGGTTCAGAAATCTTCACTTGAAAGGTTACACCTGCTTAAATCGTGGAGGAGCTTCATTTCTCCAGGTCTCAACTGTCGGGAAAGTGCGGAGTTGATATCAAGTCTGTCAAACATTGCTCTGCATGAGAAACAGTCACACACACACAAACATCATTTATACAAGTCCAACAAAAAAATGTTTATTTTTGGTAAGATATACTGGTTCCCTAATAATTTCACCCTCATTCAGCCACAACTAAACACATACATTCGAAGCCTTGAGACATGCTGCCTAGTATAACATTTTTTTTAATACAGTACTTTCTCCATTGGCATTCTCAGAAATTACAGTACAATGTCATTATTAAAAATTGCGCTATGTTGTGTTGAGATAAATACAGCATTGAATATTTGGAAGCTTGTACTAAATATACATTAGGTATCATCGTGAGGAAAAAAAACAAATATGGAGCAAATTTATCATTTTAACTGCAAAAATATGGGATTGTCTGCTGTTAAACATTTCATTTGAAAGTCCCAGTGAACTATTTACTTTCTTATCTCACAGTTTATTCAGAATAAACTCCACAGACACAGGTGTGGACATTTTAGAGATCCAAATTTCCTACTTTAACTACATAGAGCAGCTTCATTACCACAGGCATGGGAATACATCTGTGAAGACAGAATTCTGACTGGTGGACAAAATGCAATCATTTATACAAGTCGTGAAACGGATGGAATGAGTCTTTTCCAGAGATGGTCATAACTGTCCAGTACAACGAGGAGCACACACGAAAGGCTTCATGGGTTTACATCTGACTCGTATCTTATTGTTTGGGTCCATTATCCAGGGGGGATTTCAGTGCAATTAACAAGTGGTTCATCGTTCGACTTGATTGAAGTCAATGAAAAGTTAGTGTCCCCCTCCTACTCAGTCTGTACTCGTGTGAAAAATTATTGTAAAAATACTTCCGACCTACATAATGACCAATAAAAACGGAACAAAACTTCAGAAAAACAGGCAAAAATCAAGAATGAAACCCCTGTAGAGGCTGAAGTCCCATGACAGCAAAAGAGGAGACTGTTAAAAGAGGTAAGGAATGGACTGTGTCGCTTGGATTCAGCTAAAATAAACGCAATGTTTTTATTTGAATTCCTCATCATTCATCATCCTCGCTATCTGATTCCTCTTCTTTCTTCTCGGTCTCCTTGGGTGGAGGGACGGGGGGAGGGAGGTCCAGACGAGCCCATGACATGACCTCGGACTTCTTCATGGCTATCTCGATCTTGGCGGCCATCATGTTTACTATACTCTTACTCACATCTATCACCTGGACGGAAAAGAGGGAGATAGAGAATGATGGAATTAACAAACAGGTGGTAAAAAAAAAGAAAAAAGACTGCAAGACTTTTTGCTTTGAAAATAAGGTCTTTTGATATTCACATCAAATAAACATATTATGGTTCATGACGAAGCTGTACTTACTCCCCAGAGGCTAATTTTCTGCTCAAACTCCTTCTCTCCCTCAAATATAACATGGATGTTGAGCTGAAAGGGGTAAGGAAATAAAAATTAGTTTGAGAAGAACACAATGAAAAACTAAGCAGTGTAGATATGGACATAGGTAAATGATTTGACAGGCTGCATATAGCCTCTCTCACCGTGGTGCTGTTTGCGTCCACGTGGCTGATCTCCGGGATGGAGTTCTTGGCGTAGATGGAGATGATGACCTGCGATCCGGTCTGGTGCCAGTCAAACCGACACGGAACCACTTTCTTACCCTGCGAGAGGGATTTCAGATAAACATTAGACACACGTTCAGCTATTCAGTTTCCGCTTTGACCACTAGATGGAGTCACAGCTGAGGACTTGCACACATGAGTGATGACTTGCTATCACACCTACCGAGTCTTTTTTCCTCCATAGATGTGCTCCCTTGGTGCAGCCCTCTTGAGAGAGGAAGGTGTTAAAGTCAGAGGTTTTCCTCTTACAGCAGCTCCAGTATTTCATCCTGGAGACGCAGGAAAGACACACACCCGCTGGATTTCTAGCAGTCGATAACTTGTCACTCAAGAGGACCAGAAAACAAGACTAACAGGAGGTGTAACAGGAAAGTGCTGGTGTTGCTCTTCACGCTTCTTTTACAGTTTCCAGAGAATTTTCTGCTGTTTCGTGTCAATAAAGTGGAAGGAAGAGATCGAGAGTAAAGGAATGTTATGAGCGGGTAAATAATTATCAGTCGTACTAACCCTTCATGGAAGATAGGAAACCCAGAGTGGTATGAGCAGACATCCGAATCGCTTGCAGGTCCATCAAAACTCTGTCGGTGGAAACAAAAGTGCGGTTCAAAGACTGAAGCAGATTGTTCTTGTTTGATTCAATTGTACAGTATGACACTTCTTTTTCTTCTTGTTCGCCTCAAATAATGAAACTCTGTACATAATAATAATAGTCAGGTTATTGAACTGACAGGTTTTAAATGATTTCTCTAGTACTTTCATCTCTTTGCAGATGAATGGGAGTCATTTAGAACGACCGCTTAAAATCTATTTCCTATTATTTTCTAATATTACGGTAGTGATAGAGGTGAAGTTTTCTGGGGATGAGTAATGACTACAATGTTCTTTTAAAGTGCCAATTTATACTCTACCAAGACCTCGACTGATTAATCAACTAAAAGCAGGCAGCCCTTGAGAGAATATCTCATGGCTTTCAATCAAATCAGTTAATGTACAATTATGTAAATCATTAAAGCCCATCTCCAAGCTTCTACAAACCCAAGTCAATACACATGATTTTCACAATTTATTTTCTAATCTTGGGGTTTCTGCTCTGACAGGCCATATTATCTTGAGCACTTTTATTTATTTTTTTTTGCTTTGCATTCGTCTCAGAGTGAATGTGGAGGAGGAGTGGAAAAGGAGTTGGATCTACTTCCCGTCACCCAGTGCGCTGAGCTCTTTCGGTGTGTTAGAATTTCTTTGTCAGGATCAGCTTGGATGATTTGTTTTTGTTTGTCGTTTATTGACATCTGTTTATGGAAATTTTTCAAATATGGTAATTGAATTTGGCTTAGAAGTTGAGAAAAAAGTGGAAACTTATTTGGCAGCGTTCAGAGGCGTGAATCGAAAAGGGATTCAAGCGAATGTTGCCAAAGCCCTACAGAAGTGTAGATAGAGTTTATAACTTCCATTTCCACGGCATGACAATTTATGTTTTTTCCCAACAAACACTAACACATACGCCTACCTTAAGACAACCTCCATTTTTACAGGATGTTCCAATCTTGATCTCGTCACCGTCTTCCTCTAGAGAGACAGAAAGAGAGACAGAAAGAAATGACGCCCACAATTTGAAGAGCACCTAAAAAAATGCATCCACAGTTCTGATGACTTGTCTCCTCCCTGTCAGCTTTTACTTAGATGCCACATAGTGAGTGATGCAGGTGAGGGCAATTTCCCAGCGGCCATCCATTAACTTCCACTGTCAACATGACCTTTCAGTCTACAAGGAGTAGATGGTAGTCGTCTATGACAAAGAGGAGAAGAGAGTTTGGAGACAAGGTTCTGTTCTTACCTTTTTTCTCTTCCTCATTTTCGGAAAGCTTCAGTTTCTCCAGAGCCTGCTTCAGAGAACCGGAGACTTTATGCTGCAGTCTTACCATCGGCTCATCAGCGCTGTAAAAAAAACAAAAGGAAAAAAAGAAAGGGAAAAAAAGGCATGAAACAATTAGAAAGGGAGGGAGAGAAGGAGTCTCTTTTTTAATTGAGCTGTTAATTGAAAACTAATTGGAAGCGTATTGTGGTCTTCATGCAGTGACTACATAATCTGCATCTACATCATTTCAAAATTAGATCTCGGGCCCAAAGCCGGCCTAAGACCGATACTCTACATGAAAGGAGTTCCGCTATTCACACATAATCGCCTCATCAGTCGCCTGTCCACTCTCTTTTGAACTCTGCTGGGAAGTATCCAGGGTAAAAGACGGTGGAGCGGTGTCGACTATCCTGTAGATTGATAATTTCAAGCTGATTTAATACATTCGATACTATACCGATCCTTTTATGTGTTTGATACTAAGCCAGAATACTAAACAGCAGAACGTAGCTCAGGAAGCTAATACGGATGTAAAGAAGCCAGCTTAACATACTGAACGGGAAATAAAAGGAGCTCTTTTTGTTTAAATGTGATCCTAAGATTCTGACTCTATTTCGAAAAAAAGATCTGCTATTATATAAATATTTCTAACCTTGGTCTTTTTATGGCCTCCTGAGGTTTAGGTGCCGAGATGATGTACTCGTTAAACTTAGATTTTTGGTCATCCGTGTCTTTCTTTTCTCCCGATGACATCACATCGGGTTTCACTGGCTCAGGGGGCTTTTCCTTGTTGTGGGGACCTTTTGTGCAGCCCTGCCAGGAGAAAAGTCAAGTGGGTTGTACTCACAAACAATGAGCAATCAGGACAGTATATCCACAGCAAGAATGTGGCAGTCAATGCCTATGAAAACAATAGACAATGGAGACTTAACCCTGAAGGATCAAGAGTATGGATTAAAACGGAAAGAAAAAACTTACAGCAATGCCTAGGAAGTCTGAGAAGTCGGTAGTTCTTCTCTTACAGCAAGACCATCCCTGAGGAAAGTCAGAGAGACGTTAACTTTAGGCAGATAACGAGGCACAAGCCAACGTTGCATTTTCAGGCATTTTACCTTCAATGCATCATGGAATACTGGGACTCCTGGATGATAGGTGCAGCCATCTGTGAAAATAACACAGTAATTTAGAGAAACGATATGGTGGAACAGGTGTACCGGCATCAGATAAAACACAAACCTGACTGATTATTGACTTTTTAGCTTTTCTGGCCTAATTCTAGTTTCATAAAAGAAACAAACTTTCAGCTTTCAAAAACACACCCCGAGCTGCTCACTGACGCAAAAAAGCTCATTTCTTTTACAGCATGATGGGTTGACTTGTAAAATAATAGTTTCTGAATGTGTTGAGGCAATCTGAGAACCAACAACTACAAATTATCTATAGTACTTTTCAGCCGTTTGATGGGCACCGACCCTTTGACGGTAAAGCACTACAGCATCTGTGATGTCTTGTCTGCACTCGCTTGTCCTTTCATATGTGGTACATCTCTCAAAGGACTTTGGTCAGCAGTGTCTGATGCTGTCTTCACAAGGCAGTCAAAAAAAAAATGTGGGAAGAGAAAACATGTTTTCTTATAGCGGTAGATAAGATTTCTAGACCAGGACATTTGCAGCACTACACCACTCAATTATAAGGCTGTTTTGTCACACATTTGACCTTTCCGAAAAATATTTCAATTAATTGTGCAGTCCTATTTGTTGATATATGCACTCAGCTGCTCACTGGGGGTTGGCAATCTTTCAAGCAGTATTTGATGGCCATATGGGATCAAGTCTGTCCAGTATTTATCATAATGTACTCTGGCAAGTGTCAAAGAGACTTTCATTCTTGAATAAAAATGATATAATATGCTGAGGTGGATGAACTTAAATGCTGTATAGATTGTTGCTTATGTTGTGGAGAAAAATAACCGATCACAGGTCCAAAAGTGACATTATGCAGAATATTACATGGTCAAAACAAACACCAAACTACATACTTAACAAACCAAAGAAACCCAAAACGGATAAATAGAATTGAAGTTTTTGTAGATAATGATTTTCTGATACTCAGTATTCAACTTTGATTAAAAATGGACCATACTGTTACATAAACTTGAATCAGATTTGGATATTTTGTCCTTGTGAAGTGCAGCACTGACAATACATAGATAAATAATGAACGTGGGAATCTGGATATGAATTGGAAAGATTTATTAAACTGTCCTTTTAAAAAGGGAATGAATTTCTGTGGAAGCAAAAAAAGTTATACCCTAATAGAGGCGAAATTTCAATACAAGCAACATAGAAGCCAGACAAGACAAAAGGCAAACAGAAAGTTTTATACACTAACAAGTTTAAACCAATGGCTTTATGACGCACTTGAGATTACATCAGAAAGTTTGACAGATCCTCATTTGCAATTTGCAAAAGTGGAAAAGACAGCATGATTTTGTAAAATATTGTCTTCTTGGATCTGGCCTACAAGACAAGCCACGGTGGGATGAAAAAACAAAACAGGACTGGGTCTGACCATATATCAAACATTTTCAATCACTAAAACTAATGACTATACTCGACTGTTATGAAATGAGGCCTCCAATTAAAATGGAAATCAGACTTGACTCTTGCAATGAGATTCTGGTAATACAAATACAATGATTACTTTAAGGCAGGGGAGGCTACATCTAATAAAAAGGAAATAAGGGGCTCACTGAGGTTTTGTTGTGGGAGTTGAAGACAACAATACAACCCTGAATGTTCAATTATATTTAGATCATATTCATAAGAAATCTTTAACTTAAGATTGAGAATTGAATAACTGGGACCGTAATCTTTTCCCTACACAGCCAGTATCTTCCTAATAGTGTTGCTGGAGTACTGCACTTCTGGAGGTTTGTCATAAACAGAACAACTTAATTTAATTTTGTGTGTCAAATCTGGAAAGAAACTCAATTATCGCTTTTAACATGACAAAAGAACTTATCTTCTCCTGAGTGGTGTTTCAAATGTGTTTGACTCCCTTGGCATCTTGTGTAACATTAAATTAAAAATGTGGCCACTGTTTGGGAAAAGATAACGCACTGTAAACATATCATGACTTCATTTGTCGGATGTCCTGATTTCTAAATGAGGCCCTCGGTTATTGGGGAGGCTGCTGGCAGGAGAAAATGTGGGTTCAAAAAAACACACTTTGGCATAAGCCCTTCTGGAAGTAAAAAGAACAGGATTAGCTCATGAATAAATGTTACTTCTTTCTGTTTCCTATTGGTTTCTGAAGAGCAGACAAGCTATAAATATGAGGTTTATAATTTCAAAAACCTAAAATAATTACATGAGGGGGTTCGGATTTCCTTATGTGCATAGTGTATGAGAGGCTGTGGCGATTATGTTAGCATCAAGAAAATATACAGTAAATCTTGTTAGGGCTGGGTGATACTGCCTTGAAATAATAGTGCAATATTCTTAGGCTGTATTGCAAAACACCCGACGAATCAATATTCTTCATAAATGGTAGGTTTTGGTGACAATATCAAGTACAGATCTGCACAATATTTTTGCAGTACTTGTCGGGCCCACATAGCAGCACTGCCTTGAGAAGTAGATTCAATTAGATGCTGTTGTTTATAACACACAGTACACAAGAAATGTTATACTTATACACTAAAATGTGATGCCCTGTTGTACCAATTTTTCCCCTGAAGTTTGAACTGAATACTGAAATGTAACTGTTATATTGTAAGTATTGTATCAAAGTTAGAAATTTCTAGTATCATGACTATATTTTAATTGATATTGCGACAATAATTGTAGGGATGACAACTGGTACCTTTACAGAGTATTCACACATTTGATTTTTGACAAATTCTCTCCATCATAATGACTAAATGGGTAAAAGCAAGTAACAGAACAAGATGGCCGATTATCGGGCCGATATTCAGCATTTTACACGCATTATCAGTATCAGTGATTTTTCTGTCAGATTGCCGATAAAATGAACACATTTAAAAATGTGCTACTTTGGCTCTGATGCAGCATCCTCTCCTACAATGTGTTCTTGGTTTTCTGATATTCTGTATTGGCCCTGAAAAGGCTATATCGGTCTGGTAAGTTAAATAAATCACATGACTTAACTGTAAAGCAGCCTTTTAAAACCAGGAAAAGACAACACTTTTGCCATTTTATGATATAACTATATCACAACATAAGAAAATATTTAGTGTCATGTGTTCTTTAATTGAGCTTCACAGTTAACAGCTCCAAAAGTCATTTGATGGATATTTTTTACTAGTTAAATCAGGCCAGTGGAATAACGTTATAACTTGATGAAATAATGTATGAATAAAAACAGACATAACGTTATTTCATACATGAAGACACTAACGTTATTTCCCCCACTGCTGACTGTCTTTGCTGCCATTAGAGTTGTTGAGAGAAGGGAAAAAGTTATTTCTGTGTTTTAGCACTTGTGGTAACACCGTTGTGTGTATGGTATAGCACTGAGACGTGCTGTAGAATACACTGTCTACATGTAACAAAAAGACTGAATGTTTCCTCCACTGTAACTTTATACCTCTTTCTGTGTGCCCTGTCCGGGAGAATGCTTCTTCTACAGTCTAACCTCTAACCTGCTAATCAAACAGGAGCTTAGCATGCTAACAACATCGTGAGAAGTCAACGAAGGCCCACGTGTTATTAGCTTCCCGAGTTATACCACACTAAAGCAGTGCTCGTGAATTAAGTTGTAACTGTGTTGGGTCTGGTCCGCTTATAAAAAGGTTAGCTACATGGGCTCACCGGGCCTGCTCGCTGTAGAAATTTCCAGAATGTTCAGAGGTTAGCTTGCTAGCGGACTGTTACCGGGCACAGCGACAGTTAGCGTGAACTACAATACACTTACCGTCTGGGTTGTTTTCTGGGTCAAACCGCTGTCCGCATCCCTTGTTATAACACAAGACAGACATACTGATGAGTGAAGTAGGTTCAACTGATGGCCAGATTTGTAAGTCACTACTAAAAAGCCCGTGTGAGAGAGATACAGAGCCGCAGCCGTTGCCTCACACTGCTGTACATTACACCGCGCTCACTTCCGGATGTTCTCGGCCGCACTCGGCAAATATCGGCCGCTCGCCCAGCCCGCCTCATCCATCCTGTGAGCGCACCGTGGTCCCGCACAAGCGACAACTGATGCTGACCGCTTCCAAACTTGCGTGAAGCGACGCGTTCCCTCCGTGCCACATTTGTTTCGGACCTTAACCTCCTCGCAAACGAACGCCCGGCTGTTTTAAACGCCAGTTTCGCGTCAACTATTGCAGTTAGAAGCCGAAATATGCCCGCTGCACTCAGGGTTACAATAGTCAGGTGCATGAAAACTGGGGCAATAGCTATTTAGTTTTACGAGGATGGCTGCAGCTCAGTAGACAACAGCCCGTCGGGATTTTGTGCACATTAATTTTTCCATCTCTCCGATCCACCATCGACTTGTGCGCGACCGGTTAAACGCGTTTTTCTTTTTCCTTTTTTTTGTCTTTCTTTCTTTTCTTTTCTTTCTTTTTTATTTTTTTATTGTGAGATGCCTGCCGGAGAGATAATGGAAAAGGATTTGCTCTCACTGATCACAGCTGTTTCGTCTAAAGGTAGGGCACGCTGTGATGTATGGATGTCTTGTGCACAATACAAGTCAATTAGGCTGCAGACGACCAGAGCTAAATAATAAAACTAGTGCATATTGCGCGGAGGCGAGCTCCACTGGATCCGCATCAACATGGGAGACGATAATGCACCCCAATATCTCCCGGGACAGTCTACCTCTGGGGAATGTTGATTCGAGTCGTTAAATTCTGACCGCCTACTAGTGCTCATATAGTGCTGAAAACGAGGCTTTAATTTGGGTGTCGTACAATACAAAGTAAGTAGGCTCCAATTTTATATCATCTGTTGTATTATTGTATTTCCATTATTGTAGTTCCTGCTGAAGTTGTATAATGATCAAGGAAAGACTGCTGTAATGCCATGCATACATTCAGCAGAATATATATATACTCTAGCTCATAAAACATTTGAAAGGTGTTGTAATTGAAATGATTAAAAATAAGATAAAAACAAATTAAAAAGAGGAAGATGTTTTTAACTAGGCCACCTCATTTATGCCCTCCTTTCCATTCCTGGATGTTATTTAATGGGTTAAAACTTGTGGCTGTGCCTGCCTTCCAGTTAACGCCATGATAACTTTTTCTAAGGAGGCTGTTTAAAAAAACCCAAAAAAAACAGGCAACTCATTTCTGAAAGAGTTTAGCATCTTGTCAGACCATTGTGTCTTTTGTCTGACCTACATTTGCTGTCATCTTATAATATCACATTCCTGGTGATCTGTCCAAAGAGGAGTCTTTGTGTCTTTTAGTCTTTTTATGTCTCACAGGGGGTTGTGTAAATGCACTGTGCTTTGATGTGGTTTGTTGAAAGCTATATCATTCTTTGCTTGTGAGCCTTTCGAGGGCAATGTTCAGTGTTTGAGTGCATCATTGAATATGCTATCATATCCCTGTAGTGATAAGCTGCACCTCTGAAATGGCTTTGTAACTTTTGTCTCACAGGTCTATATCAAATTTTTAGCATGCAGGGAGCATGTCTTTAACAACTCACCAACTGAATCCAGATCTGTTTCTCTTTCTTATTCTTTCCAAATGTAGGGTGACTGGGTGATGGAATAGTGATGAAGCCTAATCGGTGGGGAAATATGCTTCCTCTACCCAGCTTTTCTCTTATTTTCCATTTTAGTTGCCTCTTCCTCCTCCTCTGTTTCCCTCTAATCTATGCCCAATTCCTGGCAGAACCAAGGGCAGGACAAGGCCTGCTGCTTTTCACCCAGCCTGCCTATAATGCCTCTATCTTTGAGAACTCTGCTACAAGAACTTATACCAGGAGTGAGGTCAAAATGGGCATCATTCTTGGGCCACCTCGGTCTTTAGACATTAAATATTCCATTCAGTCTGGAGATGTTGAAGGAATTTTCCAAGCTGAGGAGTTTGTAATGGGAGATTTTTGTTTCCTCCGCATACGCACTAACGGAGTCAGTGGTGCCATATTGAATCGGGAAGTGCAGGACAATTACACACTGACAGTTAAAGCATCTGCACAAGGAGGCCTAGAGGCCTTAGCTACTGTTTATATCAAGGTCTTGGATACCAATGATCTGCGACCTCTCTTCTCCCCAACCTCCTATTCATTTGTTGTCTCTGAGAGTGCCCCTCTGGGTGCCAGCATAGGACGTGTGACAGCCACAGATGCTGACATGGGCTCCAACGGGGAGTTCTACTACTTCTTCAAGACCAGAGTTGAACTATTTGCTGTTCATCCGACGAGCGGGGTCATAACCCTAACCGGTCGGCCCAGGATGGACAAAAAAGATCGATTTGAGCTGGAGGTGCAGGTGGTTGACCGAGGGATGAAACTCTATGGCAACAACGGTATCAGCAGCACTGCTAGATTAGTCCTAACTGTGAAGCGAGTCAATGAATTTGCACCTGTTCTCACCGCTGTTGCTGTCGTTCCATCGTGGGTCGACAAAGACCCAGTCTATGCCGTAGTAACTGTGGAGGACAAGGACGACGGGATATCTGGGGATATAGAGTGGGTGTCCATCATTGAGGGTGACCCCTTCGAGCAGTTTGTGGTTGATCGATCGCCCGTCGGGAATGAATATATGGTTAAGACCTCAGAATTGCTCGACTGGGATACATTCCCTTACGGCTGCAACTTAACTTTCCAGGCTAAAGACAGAGGTATTCCTCCGAAGTTTTCCAAACCCCAAGTTGTTCAGTTGTTGGTTACAAAGCCAGACCCAGTGTTGACGAGGTTTGAGAGAGATGTTTATGTATTTAAGCTGAGTGAAATGGCTCCTCCAGGCACAATTGTAGAGGTGGTGAAAATCTCCCCAGCTCCTCTGAGTGTCAATTACAGCTTCAGCGGCTTGTCTGATCCAATGTACTTTGATATAAACCCTTTGACTGGAGTTATTACGACCACAAGGCAGCTGACAAGGATATCACAGGATTTCATGGAGATGGAGGTGGTTGATATTATTAGTCAGCAGCGGACAAGGATTCAAATCACCATAGAGGATGCAAATGACAACTCTCCAGTGTTCAACAAGCCGTTCTATGATATCGCAATCAACGAGAGCTTACCTGTCGGCACTGTTATCCTCGTAGCATCTGCTGTAGATGACGATAAAGGAGACAATGGGTTTGTCACCCACACAATAAGTGGTGAACAATCACTTCCATTTACCATAGATCAGTACACGGGGGAGATGAGGATCACACAAGATCTGGACTTTGAGTCATCAGATGATATGTATGCTTTCACAGTGCGGGCCTCTGATTGGGGTACACCCTACAGACGGGAGACTGAGGTTAATGTCACCATTCGTCTTGTAAATGTTAACGACAACCAGCCCCTTTTTGAAATGATTTCTTGCCGGGGGATGATAAGCCGTGATTTCCCTGCCAGCCAGACTATTGTCACTATGTCAGCTGTGGACATAGATGATCTAGGAATGGTGAGCTACGAGATACTGTCAGGTAACGAGCTGGACTATTTTAACTTAAATCCAGATACGGGGGCTTTGTCGCTGAAAAAATCATTAGCAGCGGAAAATTTAAAAAATGGGGTGTTCAACCTGAAAGTCGTGGCAACAGATGGAGAGTTGTTCTCTGATCCTACGTTTGTGAATGTGTCTGTGGTGAGGGGCAGGATGGCACCCATGGGGTTCAACTGCAAGGAGACCAGGGTAGCCCAGCTGTTGGCGGAAAAAGTGCTCTCAAAAGCATCTGCTATGGCAAGACCAAGGCCAGATGAGAGATTTACAGACCTTTTCTCTCTGAACAAACAGGCTCCCCAGTTTGAGGCCTTGCCCACAAGTATTCTAGTGAGAGAAGACCTCGCTGCTGGCACCAGTGTGTTTCAGGTGAGAGCCCGCGATGGTGACCCAGGCTTCAATGGCCGTGTTCTCTTTTCCATATCTGATGGTAACAAAGAAAATTGCTTCAATATCAACATGGACAGTGGGTTGATAACTGTACTGCAGCCACTCGACCGCGAGCGATCGGATCGTTACTTCCTTAATATCACCATCTACGATCAGGGTGTTCCTCAGATGTCCAATTGGAGGCTACTGACTGTGATCATCGAGGATGCGAATGACAATGACCCCCAGTTCTACGAGGACAGCTTCTCTGCCCTTGTTGTCGAGAACTCGGCCATTGGTATGGAAGTTATCACCATCACTGCATTTGACAGAGACATGGGTCAAAATGGACAGCTTTCCTACATAATGCTGACCAGTGTGCCTCAGTTTGGGATTGATAGCGAGACAGGAAGCGTGTTTGTTGCCAGCCACTTGGACCGGGAAGCCATCGAAATGTTCACTCTGAAGATCGAAGTGAGAGACAAGGCCGAAAGAGGCACTCGAAGGTCAGCAGTCACTACTCTAAGTATAATAGTGGACGATGTCAATGATTGTGCCCCGGCTTTCATCCCGAGCAGCTACGGTGCTCGAGTTTTGGAGGACCTCCCACCAGGGGCTGTGATTACCTGGGTTCAGGCTCAGGACCCAGACATTGGCCCCGGTGGACAGGTCCGATACTCCTTGATTAATGACTTCAACGGCACTTTTGAGGTAGGTGCTGTCTGTCACTTTTGTTTTGTCTACACAGTTGCATATGCTGATCCCCTTTTTATTGGCAGTTTATGATGAATGGGATTGTAATGCTTTGTACAGGTCGATGCTGTGAGTGGGGTGATGAGGATTAGGAAGGAGCTCGACTTCGAGAAACAACAGTTTTTTAACCTAACATTGATTGCTGAGGACAGAGGAATACCCAGCCTCATCAGTCAGACGTTTGTTGAGGTGGAGGTGTGTAACAACCACACACACGTACACACACATTTGTATCAGAGCAAACTGATCAGTTTAATTAATTAAGCACTAACACTGATGTTATAACACTTCTGTTGAAGATTTTCAAGCTTCCAATTCTTTATATGATGCTTTATAGTAACTTTCATTAATATTCATTAATAAATTGTACATTTATAGTTGATACAATTTATTTCAAAGTTATTGAGTTATATTCGTATTGTATAACAAACAATGACATCCTTTATAAACCATATATTAAAAGGTAACTCAAAAGTAACATAAAAATAGTATAAAGCCTTTGTGTCTCCAGAGAACTGCAAGTAACCGGATAAATTGCCTCCTGTGATGTAACTGAGTGGCTAATTGGTAGGTTTTGAGTGAGAAGAACGTATGGATTAAAGAGGTGATTTCTCTGGTGTATTGACCTTGATCATTTGGTTTTAAACTGTCCATAATGAGTTCAGCAGTGTAACAGGAGTGCAATGCCAGACCGCTTTTCTGCCTGCATTACCCACAATGTAACTTACCCACTGAGTGACATCACTGGAGAAATGTATTAGATTGCATGCAGCCTACTCTGGAGCCACATTTTTTTTTCACATATGTATTAGGACCCCCAAAACCTGTAAACAAACTTTAACATGTAAAAATTGGTGGACTTATCCTATAAGCAATTGTAAAGGTTTTATCAGTTTCCACTTTATAATGGCCATCTTAATAATGTTTTTAGATAAACTACACAGTATTTATTAACCATTAACCATTAACGTTTATTAAGTGTTATACACATTAATTGCATCTTCACTATAAACAATTGCTTGATAAAATTACTTTTTGTTTGTTTACAGTGAATTAACTGTTAACTTAAGTTTAATCAGCCATGCATTTACCTTTTATTAATGATGGTTATCATAAAGTGTTCCCTATGTGCCAATATTGACATGTTTTCATTGATTCTGTCGAAATAGAAATATATCAAGCTATGCTAAAAGTCAACAGTCTAACCCACAGTAATGAAACATGAAGACTATTTAAAGGACAAGATGTAAGATGCCCTACAATTCAATTCAGTTCACTTCTGCTAAAGGGGCCATGGGCAAAGTACATTAGTTATTTACCAAAATGATTTCTTGTCAGGAAACAATATTGTCCGTGGACATTGATAGCTGCGAGTTATAATATAATCAAAAGGTAATATTTCTATCTTGGTCCAGTGAGTTTCTGTGTTCAAAATGATACTGTTTGATGCTCCACATATCTTCGCTCAGAGTTTCGAAATTAAAGTGAACCATTACATGTCCTCAGGTGGTGGATGTCAATGAGAATTTGTATGCACCCTACTTCTCTGACTTTGCTGTGAGAGGCTCAGTGAAGGAGAACTCTCGCGTCGGCACGAGTGTCCTGACAGTCAGCGCTAAGGACGACGACAAGGGGCGAGATGGCGTGGTGAGGTACTCTGTCAGAGGAGGCAGCGGACTGGGCACTTTCACCATTGATGAAGACACAGGTGTGACACAAGATCAATTTTGAAGCCTATTTATGTAAAGTGGAAATTCAATAACTTACAGTGACATGCGTGGAATATCAACACCCAAATTGCCTGATCATTGCATATTACTGGAATTCTTTCTAGCTCTGTGCCATTGCTGGTGACTCTCACATGTGTGGAGTTGTTGCTCCACCCTCGCTTCTTGTGCCTCTGTCAACCTTGTGGTTCTGCATTGCAAGTGAAAGCATCACCCCTGGAAGTTTTTTTTTCTTTTGGAGTGAATGTCCGCGTGTGTAGTAGAGGGAGAGAGGTGGAGAGACTGCGAGGTACAGTCAGAGCCAGTGAGCTGATGGGGCCTCACATGGGAGCTGTTTCTGTGTGAGCCGGGCAGAGATCATTACTGTAATGAGGGCAGCATGGCAGCTACACTGGCTGGGCCTCGGGCCCCTCTGTCCAGCTGATCCAGTGCTATGTGGATAACATTGATCAAGGCTCTCCTGCACAGCACCGCCATCTTTTTCAAGAGTAGTGAAATCCCTGTAACTTATTTAAGGAGGCATGCCCCCACCCACGGGTCATTGTCTCCAACTGTCCTGCAGTGTCAGGCCACAGCTGAAAACACGCTGATGCAAATACAAACCCATGAGTCACTCACCCAGGAATGAAATGATTCAAATACCCAGTATGAAAATAGGACAGTTCCAATGAGCTCATATTGGCTCATGTGGCGAATTAATATATATTTATATATATGTAGGACAGCCGCTCTGCCGTCCATATATCCAGTTTATTTCTAGTTTATATCCAGCTTGAAAAGATCTTGGCATTAGCGGTGTCTTCCATCAGAGAAATAGGACTTGTGGCCACTGTGGGCACAAAGATATTAGCTTGGATCCAAAGTCTGCATATTTGAAATTTGACATGGAAGCCAATAAAAAAAGGTGTGCGTGAGAAATCTTGCTTTCCCATCAAGGCAGCTCGCAGCCTCCGTCTCTCTCTGTGGTGCTGAAGCTTTCAGACCTAATCGCTCCCTGTGCTTCTCTCCATGGCGCTGAAACATTCAAACTTCAAGCTCCAAAATCAGCCCCCCGATCACTCATTCTCTCTTCTCTGCATGATACTGTAGAGTAGCTGCTCCACAGTGAGTAGTATTTCATAATCACCACTTGGTGCTGAGCGTTGCCACTGACAGGCCCGAAGTGTGGATGTTTTGAAGGTGAAAGTCTCTGTTTCACTCTGGTATGTCACTGCTCTGACTGCTAATAATCTCTGTTGACATTCAGATAGATATTCCTCACTAGATAAAGTACTTTACAGCTTTTTATGATATGTAAGTGTTATATTTGTATTTTCCTCTCTCACTGCTCACTAATTTGATAACCCCATATTTAACAAATGTCACTTATTTTAATAATTAGTTCACTGTATGATAACGTTTATTGTCACGGGTTGCTTCAAATGAATCAAAAGCTTTCCCACTAATCGCATTTTGTACCATCCACATTTTCATTTTGTAAAAAAAAAACAGTTTCTCTCAGTCAACATCACAAGTCAAGAATTTTTATTTCGTTGCATGACTCAAACATGAAAAAACTGAAATTCTTCCGGTCAGTACTTCATTAAGTAACAGCGCAATGATACCATAGCAACAGGTGACAAATACATTTTCAGTAATTCAAGTTCAAGTCCTTTTTGCACGACAGTCGCACTGAAGCCGTCTTCGGTAATGAAATTCTTGTTCTTGCCCCCCCCAACAATGCTCATACAATATGTATAAAAAAAAATCCCACAAGTGAATGAGCACCGAGAAAAAGAGAATGGAAGTCAAAGGCATAAATAGTGCAAACGTTAAGCCATGGGAATACAATACGATATATATATATATATATATATATATATATATATATATATATATATATAAATAGAATATCAAATAGAATAAAATGAATACATATATAAAATGAAATAGCACACCGTGAAAGAATAAGAATAATAAGTCACATAAATATGTATTCTGTGATGATTTAACAGCTTGTAAACAGTGGTGCAGCATATATGAACGACACACACACACAGATGTGAACAGCAAGTGCCATTAAATATAGAAGATGTGTACAGGTAGAGTGCACCTGTAACCAGTGCATCACAACTCATAGAGTAGAACAGGATAACACTTGAGAATATCGAGTGACTAATCATGAATGTGCAGCCACACGGAATTCAGTCAAAACATATACATTATAATTTTTGAACTTATAACACGGTGAAGTGAAACGAATAATAACTATCTAGATAGACTAATGCAGAGTAGTGGTTCATTTTAGCTGGTGGAGTTTATTTTGGCCACTTAGTTTTAAGGGCCACATGTGAGCGTTCCTCTCCTGGCCTCTCCTGGCCTCTCGTCACACTGGCGCCTACTGTACATGACTTGCACTGGAGGCCTGTAGTGACCTTTATCTAGGCTAATTAGTATTGACCACAGTTGAGAGAGAGAGAGAAGCAGATGGACAAATGGTGGGAGAGGGAATATCTGTCGCCCTCACTCCCTCTGCGTCACTCTCGCCCTCTTCATGTACTGTACAGCGTGTGCGCAGAATTGCATATGCGCGATGTAGACAATGTGCTCATAGACGAGGCGGCGTAAACAGCACCTAGACGGATCCCCACAGTCTTCTGTATTCAAACCTCAATAAGGAGCGTCTCAGCCAGCGAGAAAGTTTATTGAGTGCAGATTTTCCAGGGGAAATCAGAGTGCTTGTTAGAGCAGAAAGCGAAAGGGAGAGGGGAGTGGAAGTGATGCGAAGAGAGGAAGGAAGAGGATGCAGGGGATTCTGGAGTACATAAAATGTGTCAGAAGAAAATATTGCTTCTCTTTCTTCCTCCCAGGCCTTTATATAAATATATATATATATATATTTCTTTCTTTGGGAAGTTTGTTTTTAAGCTGTGACTTCTGTTCCCCTCCAATATCATGAGCATGCGAGGAAAAAAGATCAGTGCGGTACTTTTTTGCGTATCAGATAAAGAGACACAGCATGCACATGCCAAGTTTCTCCTTCATCAAGTGCTTCATTTTATCTCGCAGTGTAGAAGTCAGTGTTGTCAGGCATGGACAGAGTGGCGGCGCTCTGTCCTCCCACCATGCATTTAGCTGCCATCTTGAGTTGCTTTGGTCTGACTGCTTGTCAATCCGTGGCTCTTAGTGCCAACACTAAGTACGTGTAGATAGAGTGTGATAGACAGTGCGAGAGAGTAAAAGGGACAGAAAGAACGAGGGAAAGTGTGAGGAATAAACGCCGTTTCGTTTTTTTTTTCATAACTCGCGTGGCTCGCCCCGGTTCGTGAAACTGGCTCGACGGCGCGCCTCGCGTAGTCGTGCCCGCCGCGTGTGAACGCAAACTCCACTCCTGTTCGATATTTAGATGTTTAAGGTGACTCACTCATGGTGCATGGTGGAAAGCGCAGGGGGTGTCTATCATAAAAAGAAGTAGGATCTTCTTTGGCTTAAACCCTTAGCCCTGCTGTACTTTGAACAAAAATTGGTATTCTTGTCGTTGGTTAGGGGGAAAGCAAGCCCTGCAATTTCTCATTGGGCAGCTGTCAGAAGCCACCGCTCCTCTGTTATTGGGTTTGCAAGCACAAGGATTTATCACAGTCGGGATAAAGCACTCTTTAAGATACAGGCGAACACACGTTTAAATAGTAATCCATTCTGCATTTGTCGGAAATTAAAGGGCTGTAATTTTTTGATGTCCTCTTTTTTTTCTGCCCCACGCAGAGCTGTTCAGTCGCGTCTCAAAATGCAGAGAAGTATATGCGGCGCTTTCTCATCAATCTCGGGATTGATTATTGGAAAAATGGTGGCATTAATTAGATCGTGGGATCCCCGAACTTCTTTCTCGAGGGTGGAATAAAACTGAAAAGACATGACAGACGGATGTAAACACGCACGTACTGTGAACTTCCAGATTAGACGATGTGCCGTGACCCTTCAATTTCTGTGTCCACTCTTTGAAGTGTGTTATTTATGGTGAGAATGGATGCTGTCAAGTCGGATTTATATTGAATCCACTGAATAGTGCCTGTCGGTCTTAAAGTTCAAAGAGCTTTTTGAAACAGCCAGCTCTGTTTTCCGCGTCTCCCTCTGTCGAGCTATCTGACAGAGATGAGATGTGGTTTGAAAAGGACGTGGTCAAGGACGTCAGAGCAAGGATGTGTTTCAACAAACACTTTTACTATGCACTGTGCATGCCCTGGGCAGCTGCTTAGGCATAATCTGACATACACACACACACACACACACACACTCTCTGGTGATAAGGTAACACCTTTGCCATGCGACCGAGGAGGCTGCAGCAAGACTGAGTCAAGCACTCCAAAAAAGAAAAAAGAAAAAAAAAAAAGGGCCTCAAGTCACTGATTTGTATGCTTCTATGACTCTAACCTGGGCTCATGGGGTTTGTGGCTGAGTGGAAGGCCGAGTTAGGGAGCAGCAGACGTGTACTGTGTGACAGCAAATCAAGCAGAAATCTCGTCAGTCCACACACAAAAAAATTAATATATGTATGGAAGGATCCGTCTATGACCTTTTTAAAAGAAGAGTACCAACGTACTGATTTATTAATCCGTTCAGTAAGGACGCCTGACATGGCACTCATGCTCAACGTCTCTGGTCGGAGGATTCTCACTGAACAACAACATGTTTTTGTGATCGTTGGGACGATATCCTGCAAAAATGGTTTTAATAGGGTGGTCGAGGTTAGACGCAGAATCGAGCAGAAGTGGAACTGAGCGTGTTTACCCCAGGGGCCTGCAGTGTGGGCTGAACCGTCTTAGCTCTCTGTCTCGTTAGAGTCATAAAAAATAGGACCTTATTTTTGGTCGAATTGAAAGAGTGCCCGGTTTTCTTTTTGTGCAACATGGCTCAGGAAATACAATTTTTTTTGTGTTGAGATTAAAGATAAAAAGACAGGCAAAGCAAAAAAACAAGTTAAACTTCCCTTGCTACTTTTGTAGATACAGAGCACTGGATGGGGGCGTACAGGGGGCAGGATATCATCAGTCACTGCTAACTGCTGCTAATTGTAGCCGCAGTTATCTGGTCAGCAGAGTTAACCACGCTGCTAGCGGATGTTTTGGTTGCCGGTACTGGGAGCTCGGAGCAGCGAGGGATAGCTGATTTTCTTTACCATTGGAGAGCCTGCAAAGTGGCTCGGTGGTAAACATGCTAACATTAATAGATACCTCTCTAACATAACACATAGACGTCTTCCACATGATTACAAAACGGTTATCCCTTCGCATGCCGTTAACAAATTTCCATTCAGCAAATTGTGCTTTCAACCGTGAAGGTAATCTTATAAGTGTGCATTTTTATTGCAGTCGATTCTTTTTATTCGTTCAGTTTTGCCAGAACTGAATATCTAAAAACTGTCTTTAGTAACCTAATCGGCTATTATACTACACTGAGCAATATCCTCTATGTACATATATACACTGGATCTATATCTATGACCACTGTTACGTAGTATAGCAACACATATAATGTTGCGCTTGGCAACAGCATGGTTACACTGGAAATTAAGGCACATAGAAAGTTTATCTTTACTGATCTGAATTTGGCTTGATGACAGGTTAGTCTCCAAAGACCAGCCCCCTATACTGCTCCTAGTTCAGCTACTGTACCACATCTCCCTATACTAATTCTAACGGAAACACAATTATAAGTCTTTGCACATTTTTTTTAATTATGCAAAGTGTAACAGCAGTGTTGAGGTTCAGGTAAGCATAAAATATTCAAAGTAAATACACTTGCTCACACATCCGGTCTCAGCTCTGTTTGACGTCTTCTTTGGGTTAATTGCTTGTGTACTCAAGCACAGACGCATGCACAGACTCCCCGAGCGTCGGCCAACACACACTGTACGTCTCTGCTCCGACTGAGTTTCTTTAAGACAGTTGAAATAAGAGATTGATGCTGGCGGTTTTGAAAGAAATGCATCCCCTGCTCCGTTTGCGCTTTACAACGAGCTCAGCCTGTTTACTCGCAGATGACTCGTGTCCATTTCTGTTGATAGATTGGCTATATGTGTGTGATCCCGATGTGAGACTTTCTTGTCCGAACAAACTCCTTGTGCCGCTCGTGACCTTGCAGGACTGTGCTCCAGCGCCCCTTGGCGACGTTCGGAAAACGACACGAACGAACTCTTTAAACCAAGAGTGTGAAATCATCAATGTGTGTCATCGTTTCGAGTGTTTTCTGAGAAAGTCCTGCATGACCGATTTAAAAAAAAAAAAAGAAAAAAAAAACAGAGGCGGCCATGTGTCATCCATTGTGAGCGTAAGCCGGCCTCGTCCCCCGAGAGGTCACCAAAGCTGTCAGCTACTCATCTTCCTTAAGGCCACTAAACACACGCCAGTCAACGTGTGTGAGTGTGAGTTTGTGCGTGCGTGTGTGTGCGTCTTTATCAGCGGAGGGCAGTTCAGGGTACGTTTGGCACTAAGCGAATTGCAGCGGGAGCAGTTTGGTCAGCTGCGATTAGCTGGAGAGCAGCTGAAACATTGAAGGTGACTACGGCGGCGCCACTAATGCCTGTGAATGTCACCGAAGCCAGGACACGAAGTTTACTCCGAATTTGTGTCTTTGCTTTCTGGAAACTTAGTATTCAAAGTCTTTGCCTATGAGAGCTTTTAGGAGTGTATTATGCTGATGACACCTAAACTGCCCCTTCACACACTCACACACGCACACGCACCCACACACACACACTCACCTGATAGATATGCATTCTCAAGCCTAAGTATCAACTCCATTAATCGTTCTCTTTGCCTCAACAGGGGTGATTTACACTGCCGGTATCCTGGACTGCGAGGCCAAAGACTCCTATTGGCTGACAGTCTACGCCACGGACAGAGGGGTTACACCGCTGTCAGCTTCTATTGAAGTCTTCATTCAGGTACCCGCTTTCACACGAACACCGTGCAAGAGAGGCCTTTTAACAGAGGAAATGAAGCGGCCAAACTAGTGCTTCATGTTTGTAATAATAACTCATCACTGTAACCTCGATTGGTCACGAAATTACAACAGCACCCAGCTTTAGAGATGCACAATAATAACATCCACACCTGCAAATGCTTTAAAATTGAATATCAGAAATCAACATGTCTGCGGATGTTGATTAAACTATGCTTTGATTATGCGCATGTGACGCAAACTGTCTTATTTTGTCAACCATTGTCTGAATCTTGCTAGCCTAGCCTTAGCTTCCTGGCTAATAGCTGAGCTAAAAGCTTCTTTAATCTTGAAATATCTTGTTGCTAAGTTGTATCTAAGGTTCATCCTATTTACTGAAGCGGTGAATGTCTCCATCGCATAGGAACATTATGAAAGGACTCCCTGAAATGATTGTTCCAGCTATAGGCTGAGTCACTGTGGCGTCATGCTAACAACAACAGGCACTTCCAGGTTTTATTTGATTTGCACTGTGGAGACCTGAGAAGTTGGCAAACTTGTTTACATCTGCCGCCAGAATGAACTGTGACATGTAAAGATACATAGTTAAACGTGTTGGTTTATGATGATGTTTCTGCTGGCATTATTTCATGGGCTATATTGCTCTGTCGTCATCTTTGATAGCTACCTTTAAAAGGTAAATTGGGTCTCCAAACTCCAAGTTAGTGAAGGAGTTGTCATTAATGAGATGTGAAAGCATCAAACACGCGTGTTATGTGAATGGGATGGATACACTTGGAAAGATTGCCATGAAAAAAGACCATTAAATTGTATGTGAGCTAATGCGTGATGCTGGAGTTTAGTTTGTTAGTCAATGAGGTGCTACCATGGAAACGGAGGTATTGCCTGTGAAAAACACATGAAAATGTAAATATATGGGTCTTTTTTCTTCTTTGACCATGATATAAATAGGACAATTTCACCTAGAGGTGTCTGCAATTGGGAATGAATGGAGTCCGCAGTGACAACCTGGCCTCCACGTCGTCCATTAATCCCTGATAGCGGTCACCTTGTCGGGCATAACCCCGTGCATAATTCCTCTACAGGAAAGACTTGATGTTCTGCTCAATTAGGTGGAAAAAATGATCGGCACTGGCAACTGGCCAAAATGAGTTGGCAAAATATCGGCATATCATATTGACAAAAAACA